>JBBPDB010000153.1:2868156-2897209 GCA_037974465.1 Brachypetersius altus
CGTGAGTCATTTAATGGATCCGGGTGATTCACCCGGATGAGTCGTGAATCGCTCAGCTCTAGTTTGGTGATTTCCCTGCTTAAACACTCCATTGCAAGGTTTTAAGCGGGTGTGTCTGAGTAAAACTACTAAACTGTGCAGGACAAAGGCCCACCAGGGCTGGACCCTGTGCCCCCCTTGCTAAACCCAACCAAGCCATGTGCTGCATGTATGTGGCTACGGACTGTGAACGCAAACATCCTGAACTTTCTCAGAATGTGCTCTGGTGCATTTAAATCGCACAGTGCTGTCAAACCTCATTTAACATCAATAAGTCAGATTCGCTGCTCTAAACCAGCTAGTCACATATTAAAGATGGAATCTGTGTTTTATTGGTTCTCAAAGACTAATATAATAGTTTCACAGTCAGGAAATGAAGTATGCTATATGTACAGTAGGAATGGAAATGATTATGCTGGCTCTCAAAGTCTCTTTTTTTTTTCTTCTTTTTGCGGTTGACGCTAAAAAAAATTTACGACCATGTTTTTACGGTGGTTTAATATGGCTAAGTGAGTGCGTATGTGTACCATGTTTGTAAAAAAAACCGCACTGTTTGGAGACTCACATTAGGAATAATGACAGAGTTGCGATGGGAGTTTAACGCAATTAGACATGGCTGAGATGGCTGAGAGAATATTTTAGATATAAATACAATATACAAGATAAAGACTCTCCTGCGCTGAGACCACACACTCACTCACTCTCTCTCTCTCTCTCTCCCTCACACACACACACACACACACTCTAACATACAAAAAGCTTTCGCACTTTCTCTTTCTCCATCCAACAGCAGCCCTGCACAAACAGGACTGTATAAAAAATTTTAAACACAAAATGATTATCGAAGAAAAACAACAAGCCGGGGGGTGAGTGGCATCTGACCCGTTTGGAACTGATGATGCATGAAGCTGGGGAGACAAATCCCTTCATGAGGGCCAGGAACTGAGACAAACCACTAAGTGAACAATTAGTGTGGTGAGAAGGGGTGGTGCTTTGAAAAGAGGGATGGTTGAATGGATGGATGGATGGATGGAGAAAGGATAGAGACCGGCTTTAAGTCTCTCGCTCTGCTAAAAGCACAGAGTGCTCTCTCTTTGTGTCCTCCGCTGTAGCTTCTCGTTTCCTGTGTTGTGGAAAGCCACAGTTCCCATCAAATCACCTCACACACATGCAGCCTAGAAGACAAGACAAAAAAGAAGATATACAAAACACAGTTAACATGTGATGATAACTCTACAGAACAAGAAAAAACATTCTTCACGACTATTTACAGTATCGAGATCTTCCTCAAAGGTCATTCTAAACCATTCCTACCTGTATGTTTATTAAATCAGTTCACTGGTAAATTTCAATAATGCTTTCAGCCCTGTTCTAAAGCAGTAATGTGAGACAAGGCTCTTCCTGGGTCACAGCTCCGCAGAGATTAGCACTTTGCATCTGAATGATCGGTGATAAGCTGAAGTGCTAAATGAGGAATGCTGGGCAGTGCAGGCAGTGTTTTGGCTCTCCAGGACTGGTGTCTAACGCTTGTTAAATGTTGTCTAAAGCAATTTTCAAACCCTTGTCCCCACTACTTTATTGCTTTCCCTGCTCTATAACGAGCCGATTAGCTGAAGCAGGGAAAGCTAAAATGTGCAGAACATTAAGATGTCAACTGTCCACATTAAATAAATAAGACTGGCCATTACTACTCGCTTAAAAAATGGAATATGAGGCAGAACTGAACTAGAGTAGGTTCAGATGACTTGCAAGCCTTGCCAAAAGGGGGAGTACTCGCATTTGGCTTGTGTTATCAGGCTTATCTAGAAACCCTGCCTTGTGAAATACCGCCCACTGGTCATTGTTATTTTGTGGGTTACTGTAATGCTGACAGAGGTACTCAGAACAGGCACAGGCCCATTACTCCCTTTCTGTCTTTCTATAAGAGCTTTAAACTCTCCCTACTTTACCATATCACCCTCAATCAGGCCATAAGTGGATTAACATTTTGTTTTGTTTGTCTTATGCTCCCTTATGCTCTCTCTGGCCTTTCTCTGTCTCCTCCCCTTTCCCTCTGTTTTTATGACTCAGCAGGAATCGCCAGAGTCAGAGCAGGGTGTCAGTGTTTGGATGGAGAGAGAGAGAGAGAGAGAGAGAGAATACTGCACCAAACCCCTGCTGCGTAGCTATATTTCACCCGCCTCTCTTCCACTGCAGTGCTGCATTAGCACTCATCAAACATTTAGCAGACACACCCATCTCTCTTCTACCTCAGCCCTCTTTCTGCTCTCTGACCATCTCCTCATCTTTTTGGGCCCTGTTGTTGACATTGCTTTTACCCTTCCATCTTTTGTAATGCAATCCTTCATATGTAAAGTATAATGGAAAGTACAATCAGAGAATTCTACAAACATGTGCAAAAATGTGCCTCATCAAATGCATCTCATTTGTATCAAAGGTGTTCTTAGACATGGCTCCCTGGCTACATATGGAGGGCTTTGATGAAGGGAAGAGAAAAGAAGTGTGTGCCGAGGAGGGGAGGAGGGAATTATAATCAGTCTTTCAGCACAAGTTCATCTCTCCTTCACACGGCTTCCTTTTAAGAGGCTGCCTACAAAGTGAAGGGTCAGGCTGTGGCATTCCTGCTTTGATATCGAAGGTCCCTTGGTTACTTGTACCTCGAACAAAAGCTTTTTCATTTCACGAGCCGGCAAATCCGGCGGTAATAAAACTTAGATCCATTGATGTTTTTAAAAAGGAACCATGAGAAAATGCAATGGTTCATCTAAGGAATTCAGAACAATTACCTAGGCTTGTTTTGCACTTTCCAAGGAAAAAAAACCTTGAGAAGTTTTCCTGAATAAGACAATTATGTGAGTTCCTATGGTCATTTTATTTATACTAAATATAAACTGTTTAATTTTTGCTTTGTGGCTAAAATTAAAAAAAAAAAAAAGGATTAAGGATTAGGTTTAGGATGGCATACTCACTGGCTCATGACACTGTTGCAAGCTCTGTGGAGACAGGTTCAATCTCATTCGTCACCTTCTCGGTCACCTCCTCCTCTGCAATGGCATTCACCGTCTCTTCAACAGCCATTTTCAATTCGCTGGCTTTAGCATCTGTCTTTTGACAGGTGGCATCTCCGGAACCCTCCTGGCTTTCTTTCCTGTCCTGTGTTGAAATGTCTTCTTGAGCCTCTTTCAGTATTGTCTGAGGTTTATCTTCCAGTGGTTCCTGATCCTTTAAGCTGTCTTCTTTCACACATGCTTCAGTGTTTTGAACAGCCCCTTTATCAGCATCCACAACATTTACGATTCCAACTTTAATTTCCTCGGTTGTCTCGATCTGGCACTGGTCTTCTAACATCTGAGCTTGCATTGTGCTTATTGCAGTGGCTGTTTGTGTTGTTTGACTGCTTTCCTCTGGTGTCTCTGTGGTTTCCTGCTGGATTTCTTTTGGCACTTCCTTTAGATCTTCCTCAACTTGACATTTTCCATCTTCACTTTCTGTGCATTCAGCAACTGGTTTCTCTTCCTCCACCTTCTGTTCAATGTTTCTCAATTCCACCTCCTGCTTTAATACATCTGTATCTTGTTGCATAACATCCTCAGAAACTGTGGCGACCTCCTCTTGCTCAGGTTTTATTTCGGCTGTAATAGCAACTGGAATCGTTTCAGAAATCTGAACAGCTTCACTGACTTCAGCCGGCGATTTCTCAGTGATTACCCGAGTCTGCTGTTCTTCAGCTCCGCTCTCGGGCTTGGGTGACTGTGGCTCTTCAGAGGTGGCTTCAGTGGGGTTTTCTTCTTGTATTTGTTCATCAGCCGCAGGCTTGTCTTCTTGCACTGGTGCCTCTTCTGAAAGTTTGTCCTCGGCTGCCACAAGTACTGCAGGTTGCTCCTCTGTTTTTTCTGAAGCTGCAGGCACATCTTCGGCTGTTGATACTTCTTCTGCTGCCATGGTCCTGCTCTCCTTCTCCTCTTCCTTTTGTGTCGATTCTTGTTCCATTTGCAAGTCACCAAGATTCTCAACAACATTTTGAATAACTTCCTGGACAATGACTGCACTCTGTTCCTGAAGGACTTCTGCTTCTTTGATGCCCACTGCCACTGCCACTTCTACTTCCTGAACTTTCTCACACACCTCTTCAACCACAGCACTAACATTTGATGATGCAGCTTCAGTACGTCCCTCAACTTCAACTTTAGCTGAGGCAGTCTCAACGTCTTGCACAGTAATCTGGATTTTGTGATCACATGTTGGTTCGATTATTGGAACTTCCTTCAAAACCACCTCCTCCTCTACCTCCGCTTCTGCTTTCAAAACTGCGGCTGGGCTGGCACAGACAGTCTCTTCTGTCACTGCAGATTCCTCTGTTGGGGCCACAAGAGGAATGGTATCTTCCTTAGACTCAGTTGTCTTGGCTCTAGGAGTATCTGCAATCAAGGGTGTTATTTCTTCGGACACAGCCGTGGTTACTCCCTGTACAGAAGACACCTCAACACTGGAGACTGACTCTTCAACGTCTTTTAGCTCTTGCACATTCTCACCATTAGCAACAGCAACTTCAGTGACCTCCACAGTCTGAGCACAGACGGGCTCTTCTACAGATGGTTCAACAGGACCCTCAGTCTCCATTTTCGGGCTGTTTTCTGTCACCAATGGTTCCTCAAGAATCTGTGCTTCTTGTTGGACAGCAGTGACCACAGCCACCTTGACTGCTGTTGCCTCTTGAAACTCATTCACAGTCTCCGAGACTGACATTTCTTCCACTGCCTCAGTATGTGCTGTTTCCTCCACTGCATTTTCAATGGGTTTTTGAAGCTGTTCTTGGTACTCGGCCTGAACTTCATTTACTTCTGCCACAAACATTTTTTCCTCAATCACTCCAGCAACCTCAGGTTTTGGAGTTTGGTCCTCGATGGCCACCTCCATCTGCAGTGCTTTGTGAACAGCTGGGACAGACTCTACTGAAGACTTCAAAAGGGTCTCTTCTGTAATGCCTTTGATTTCAGTGGTATCAAGACCAGTACAAACAGCTGTTGCTTCCTTTAGGTCAGGGGCAGCTGATACCATTGGCTCTTCCTTCACTGCAACCTGGTCAATAATGTTCTTCTGTTCTTCAGTTACAGAGCCAGCTATCCCAGCTGATGTAACACTGACAGCTTCCACAGCTTCCTGTAAAACGGTTTCAGCCTTGTTTACCACTTCGTCACCTGGAACCGGGGTGGTCTCACCAGACGTAACAGGTGATGCTGTAATGCGTGAGACAGCAGAGACCATTTCAGTTTCTTCCACTGGCTCAAGGGCTGTAACAGCTTCTGACGTAAACTCTACAATATCCTCTGCAATGGTGTTATCAGTTGATTTAGGTGTAGCAGCTGTATCTCCCTCCTCAGGTATATCACTTAGTTGCTTCTCATCTTCAACGTTCTCCACAGCAGCTGAAATCCAAGATGGTGATCTGTCTTCAGTCGAGCCTTTGCCAGGAGTGACTGGTGTAACATCTGCCGTTTCGTCTTCTGTTTTGGCCTCCTCTTTTTTGTCTGCTTCAACTTTTTCTGATTGTTCATTGTCGTACTCTGACAGAGGCACCACGGCTGGGGTGTCAGAGTCTTCTTCTGCAGACCCAACATCAGAAGATGGTCCTTGTTTGGCATCAGACTTCTTCTTCCTGCGGGGAATCAGTTTTCTGAAAGAAAATGAAGACTCCTCCTTGGGAATTTCACTGTCAGATGTTGTCTGCTCTGGACCAGAGGCTTCATCAGACTTATCCTCTGCTTTAGGTTTCTTACGGTGGGTTACTAGTCTTTTAAAGGACTCCCATGTAGACACAAGCTCTCCCTCTGGCTCAGGAGAGGAGGCCAGATTTTCGTGATCAGCCTCATGGGAGCTTCCAAGTGGCGACTCAGTAGTTTTTTCCTGTTGTTCTCCAGACTGCTGCACTTCTTCCTCAATCTTAGTCTCTTCATCCTCAGAGTCTGAGGTTTTCCTTGCCCTCTTTTTTGATGATCCCACACAAATAAGAGCTTCCCAGGAGACAGAGGTGTCCATCTTCTTCTTTGGCTCTTCTGAACTTTGTTCAAGCTTCTCAGCTTTTGTCTCAGTCTTGGATTCGGCTTGTGATTCCTCCTTCACTTCATCCTTCGTTTCGTCACTTGATTTTGTCTCCTCAGGTTTGTCCTCCAAGGCAGCACTCTCTGTTGAGGACAGCGTGGCAGATTTGGGCTTGTCTCCAGGTGCCTCATCTTCACTCTCAGATGATCTTTTGACACGTTTCTTTGGAGTGACTAATTTTTTAAAAGAGGCCCAGGGAAGAATGCCATCTTTCTTCTTCTCACTGTCAGAGGCAACTGCTTCACCTTCTACATTATCCTCAGGCTGACTGGCCTCCCCTACAACATGCTCACCAGATTCCTCTGGAGAAGAGGGTCCACTGTCAGGTTTCAGTGGCTCAGCTGATTCAGTGGATGACTGAATTTGCTCAACTACTTGCTCGCCAGACTCTGCTGGCTTCGACTCAGCTTCTTTTTTGCCCTTTTGTTTTTTGGAAGAGAGCTTCTTCAACCCTGCACCTGTGAACAGCTTCTTCAGCGGGCTTCCCTGAGCCTTGGATTTATCTTGGGATGATACAGCTTCAGGTTCGGTGGTTGGCTCTGCAGATTCAGAAATTTGCTGTTCTTCTGTAGATTCAGTTGGTTTGTCATCAGCAGGTTTGGTATCATCAGTGGGTTTGGCTTCATCCGTTGTTTCAGCAGCAGGGACCTCTTCAACCTCACTAGCTGCAGCCTGAGCAACAGTTTCAGTTTCCTGCGTTGGTTCAGACTCACTTGTTGCCTCAACCTGCCCCTTCGGTTCTTCCGCTGTTTGCTCCTCAGAAGAGGGCGATTCCTCTGCCACAGCTTCTACCTTAATCTCCTCGGTAGCTGTTGATTCCTCTGCCTGTTCTTCAGTTGCCCCTTCCGGTGCCTCCTCTTTAACATCTTTGTCTTCTGCTACTGCCTCTTCTGCTTTCTCCTCATCCTCCTTTATATCCTCCTCGTGAGGCTTCTCTTTTGTTGGTTCCTGGTCTTTGGACTTTTTGAAGCTTGTCTTTTTCCGTAGGTTAGAAAAGATTCCCTGAGTAAAGAATCTCTTGAATGGGGACTGCGTCTCCTGTGAGGGCGGGCTGGTAGGAGATTCGGTTTGTGTCTCTGGTTCTTTCTCTTTCTCTGCAGCTGTTATTTCTTCTTCAGATGGTTCTTTCTCTGGTGCGGCAGCAACTTCTTCAGCCGGTTGCTGTTCTGGTTCTGCAGCACTTTCTGCTACAGTCTCTGCTGGAGCCTCAGTTGCTGGGAGTGCAGTCGCTGCTTCTGGTTCCACAGCATCTTCAGTGGTGGACTCTTTTTCTTTCTCTGGTGCCTCTGGTGCATTTTCATCTTCAGGCTTGCTTTCCACTGTTATGGCTTCCTCCTTGCTTTCTTCAGCTGCAGCCTCTGTGGCACCATCTTCAGTTTCTTTCACTGTCAGCAGTTGTACAGGCTCCGTCTTCTCATTCTTGTCCTTCTTTAGTGTGAACTTAAAGCCAACAAAGCGGAAAATTTTCTTGAAGCCCACCTCATTAGACTCCGTGGCCTTCTCCTCAGATGCCTTCTCCTCTATGGATGCAGTTTTGTCTGCACTAACAGATTTCTCCTCCTCTTCCTCTCCATTAACCTGAGGGGAGACTTCATCCTGGAGCACCTCAATTGTCTCAGGGCTGTCCTCTTTCTGCGGCATGGCATCTGTCTGGCCAACTGCAAAAGGAGAATATTATAAATGAATATTTTGCGCAAGCATCATCACAATTCGATTGATTAATTAATAACGCGCTCCTCACTTATTGATGATCACCAGCCGTCGATACAAAAATGAATCACTGAAAAGGGTGAAAGGGGGGCGGTAAATGTGCAATACATGATTCATTGATATAATCAATTCAAGATGATGGTCTGAAACATCTGCAGTCCTATGGCTGCAAAATTCCCTAAAAGTTTTTCACCCCCTGTACAGATTTAATCAGACTGCAATCTGATCTTGGCCTTACATTTGCTGATCCCCTCTCTCTGAGAGCAAGCCAAAAACAAAGGCTCGGGAATGATGACACAATTCAACAACAAGGCCTCGGAGGAAATTTCTGTGTTGTAAGTTTCACAATCGCTTAAGCACTGCCAAATGTCTGGGCAAATGCAATGAGCTAATTTAGCAGAAAGAACACATAAAAGAAAAAGTAAAACATTTTTTGCTGCCTTGATTTTTATCATGTCGGTACAGTCTCTGTTAGGCTGACTGGACTTTTGGCCACATGGTAACAGGTGTGGAAAACAGAAATGCAACACACACACACACGTCTGAAATTCCTCCCATGTCTATCTATGTTTTGACAGGAGTGGGTCGGATATAGGGTAGTGTGTAGGGTAGGGAGGGGGACTTTAGTTCACAGGCAATGCTGAGCTCCTTCTCTCTGACATCCATCCTTTCACCGGGGAATGCTCACATCTGGCTCTGCTTGCTCTCACTCTGGGGTCCAAAACACACCCAGTAACTTTAAAAACTTAGTTTTATTGCATGGATATCACATTTCCTAGCTATTACTGACAGATACTGACAGAAGCACGCACACAGGCGTTGGTATTTAATGAGAATCCTGCCACATCCTTCTAACTTTTTTTCATTTGATTTCACATTTTCTGTCACAGGCAGTCTGAAGAAAGTGTGAAGTCTTAAAGACAAGTGAAAATGCAAACAAAATATTGGGCTCTTTTGTTTTGTTGACTTTTTAAGTGAAAATAATCAACAGATGACACACATCTGCATATTTGAATGCCATATCTGTTTATTCCCCCACCATTTGCTAAATTCAGTAAGAAATCAACAAACCTTTACACAAAACTTTATCTATATCCATAAATATGTGCAGCATTTTCTCTAAAACCTCAATCTCACTAGATACGTGGAATGTAACGTTACACTTTGATGCACTCTGTGGCAGTTCCAAAGAACTGCAAAGATCTCCAGAGGTGCCTATTCTAACTAAACGGATCAACTATACTTTTTTTTTTTAAAGCTTCTATCAGGAAAAGCTACAGTTCCAAGTAATTCAGAAGATATCATTCTACTTCCACCACCTCACAGGGACCCATCCCCCAGAAGAAAAAGAAACAAAGCCCTAACTTCAGCTAGGAAAGACTGCATTGTTTTGCTCCCAGTTCTTTCACAATGGCTCTCTGGCTTCTTCTGGCTTGGCTAAAATGGATGGGGGGCCCCACGTGCTATTGTCCATCCTAAAACTTAAATAGCCATGACGAAAGCCCTGGATGTGTCGTGAAGAGAATGCACATCATGGGAGACCGACAAAAAGATTGATAGGAATTTCACAATCTTACCACACCGGGAATTAAAAGGAGGGGGAGCGGTGTGATGGCCATTATAATGTGTATAACTAGGGATTTCACAACCTTACCATGCTGAGAAGTGAAAGGATGTGTGTGTATGTGTGTATGCAAAGAATAGTTGGGTGGGCTTAAAAAGGGCTCTCACACAGTTGTCACTGCCATGTCTTTGTTAATCAAACAGTTTGGTGGGGCCTTCATTGAGCGCTCTTTAGTGGTTGTGGCTGCAGGAAAGCCATTTGGAGTGTAAGTTCTACACCAAACAACCACAAAGATCTGATGGGCCCAGCCCACAGACAAACAACACTTTTCCTGCCACCAACAGGAAGATTGTCTACATGTCATTATGGTGACAAAGTGTAAATCCTGTCCGTGAACTAATGAGAGAGCGGTCTGTGTATGTCCATGAAAGGGGAATGTTCACCCACACATACACATACATACATTCTACACATTACATTGCTTAGATGCCTTGCACAGCTGGGGATGGGGAGGCTGTACGCGTCCATGAGAGGGAGAGAGGGAGAAGGAGACATACACAGCCTCCCTGTCAGGATGCCGTGGAAGCTTGCAGCCGCCCTACATCTGCTGCTGTCTCTAAAACGTGTCTGGGTGAAGTGAAACCTGAGCTGGGGAATCTGATCCCGTCTCTCTGTTTGTGGCTGTCTGTATGGTTTGGTGGATGAAGGTTTCAAAAAAACGGGGGAGGGGTGTTATCTGAACTCTTGGAGGGATAATGGTTTGGATTTTCCACAAGGGTTAAAGAGTGGGAGGGTGGTTGTGGGGTGAGGGGGTGCCGTCTTAACTTACAGTGTGCCCCCCCACCACCCCTCCCCTCTCCCTTTGTTTGTCATGTTTGGCAAACAGATGTATGCAACTGCAGGCTATTAATTAGTGAGAGGTTCCCGTATAGTGTTTGTGAAGAAACCAGATTGGGGTCTGGTGACACACAGCAAACAGTACAGTTTATCTGTTTCACACCAGGCCAGCTCTGCATCCCCCACCCAGACTAAATGACTGCACCCCATTCCACCAAGGCTCCAAACGACTACACCCCGTCCCACCAAAGAGATGACCCCCCCCTCCCAGTCCATAGAATTAGTTGTGGCACCAGTGATACTAACCATTGATACTGGCCAGAGAAATAAAGGGCCGTGTCCTTGGTGTAAGGTGTACTGTCTTACTGTGCTGACACCAACACAACTAATTCAATACATTATTAGCAAAAAAGGGTTCTATATAGTACAGTACATTATAATATAGTATAGTATAGTGTAGTATAGTATGGGTAACTATAGCTGAACCACTTTGGTTAAAGAATTATTTTTATCATGCGAAGAAGCAGTTAAATATTCAAATGATCTGCGTTGTCAGCCCATATTACTGTATTAACTAAAGAACTCATACAGAACAATGGAAAAACCTCTGCCTTTAAAGGTTTCTACAAAGGGAAAGACAATATAGAACTTAAATGGTTCTTGCAGGACGAACAGAGAACCTGTTGTATGGTGATTAGAAGAAACATTTGAAAAATGGTTCTAAACAGCACCAAAGTTGTGCACAAAAAGTTTTTAAAGGTAAAACATTTCCTTAATACTCATTTGCTTGCTACACTTTTTCACACTCAAACCTTTCCCCAAACCTTAAGTCATTTCCAACAACATAATCAATCCCATATACATACACCACCCACTGGGACTCCACAGAGGACCCTGACTAAGATCTAAGGGGCTTAAAAACTAATTAAAATTCCACACAGAGACACGCAAGGCTTCCAAATCTCAAAAGGTTTTGTTTGAAGTACATATATAAAGTGTGAGCGTATTTATAGCAAACAGTTGTCTAAGACACGTTTGCTCCTGTTGCATATGTATTTTCAGAAGCTCTGGAATGTATGTTCTGAGATGGTCCTGCGCTCTTTCAGGAGGTGATGCTTTTCAGGAATGGATGTGAGGCTTTGCAGCACAGTTCAAGCGTGTCCCAGTGCTGGGACTGAAAAACTGCTTTCTAATCATAAAGTCACATTTAGGTCTGTTTTTTCACCAAAGAAAAATCTGGAATTCTTTGAAATTTAGAAGTTAGTTTCTTGAAACTAGAAGTTTTTAATCTTCATGACAGCAGATTCGAATGCAATACTTACAAAACAGGGATGTTAACAGAGGAGAGACTCCATGAATTAAGCTCCAGTTAAAATAACCCTAAAGGATGAGGGGGTGCAGTGATGCACTAGTTTAAAGATTTGTGGACAACCACGCCCTTGAAGTTACAAAACTACTGGCTGAGCATCATCACACTATGAAAGAAACTACAAGTCTGAAACAATTAACGCAATTAAATTCATGAAAACAGTAAAAAATACCATCAAACAGCAAGAAGTTACACTTTACAAGAACTTTACAATCTTGATCAGGCTCATATGATTTTCAAACACACCCCTGAGGTCATTCATGAAGTTCTTTAACAAACACGAGCAACCGAAATGCAACCAGTAAGAGAAACCAGAGATAAACCTTACCTGTTAAAGTTATTGTCCCAAGCATTTGGAAAAGCTTTCCTCAAGACCAAGTCTGAATCAAAAGGCCAGAGTTGTGAGTAGCTGTCTGTGGCAGAGATGCTGATTAGATTTCCCTGCAGTAGAAGCTGGTCTGTTGACTGTAAAAGTCTCTCTCAGTAACTGCTGGTCCTTCACGCTACGTTCCTCACTCTCTCACTCCTGAACCCTCATTGAGGCCAAGCTTCTCCTCTTCTCTCCGTTTCTGGGTTACAATGAGCAGAGGAGGAGGGCAACACACTCATTTCAACACACACACACAGGCCCTGTGTGGGACCACCCCATCCTAGCTCCCCCCTCCCCTCTTTTTTTCAGCTGTCCATTGCTACTCTCTTCTTCTGAATGGGGCTTCCTTTTCCTCTCCCTTCTCTTCCTCCCCTCCCCACACACCCACCCCACCACCTCCACTGCCAGGCCCTCTCACATACTTTAACTTTGCTTTTCTTTCAACTCCCCCGCTCTGTCAAAAACTGCATGATGACGTTTCATGACATGCATGGTGCAATCTGGATCGAATAAGGGCTCGTTTATCTTGCCTTCTACTTTAGTTCTTAGCTTCAATGCACAATTCCAGGAAAAATCTTCTTTAGCTTCAAAAAGGCCCCTGGCCCTCACAGATCCCATTTAGAAGCATGGCTCCATAGAAACGCTCTCTGATAGGTTGATTAAAGAACCAAAGGTGACTTTTCTTTGGCTCTAAAGAAGCACTTTTATGGAGGGTGCTTCATATTTTGCCCTACTTTCCCCCTTTATCCTCCTCTCTTTATCGCAATACATCACACTTTCTTCAGGAAAGAAAGTATCTCTTCTTGTTCTCTCATGTGTGACAGCACTAACACTGCAGGAATGCTAACAGTGTCGCCCATGAGAGTCTTGGTGGATCTATGACTCTTCTTAAAGGAATTTACCGTAGCTCTAAAAGCATGAATTTCAGATATATGACAGAGATCCACTCACTACTTCAGATCTAACCTATCAAACATTTACTTAAAGGGTACTTCGTACAAACATAAAACTTTCCTAAGTCATACTATAGGCTAAATAGCCTTTATGGCCACATACAGATGCCACAGGCATTAATAAATGGCACTTAAGACTTCAGGCATTACTAAACATCCCTACACACTCAGAGACAAAGGTACCCGAGCGTCTTCAGTACTTTTAATTAGTGGAGGTGTAACATTACATCAAAATATTGTGATATTGCACTGCAAAAATGTGACAATAAGAAATCCTGTTAATTATTATATCTGATGTAACTCCAGTGCCAGTCAACAACAATCTATCGAATGGTGGACTAAGTGTATTGTTAAACTCTGATTAGTTAGGGTACATAAGTGTAACATTTACATGGTACTTCATTTTTTTCCAATTTAAAAAAACTGACCCGGCTCTAGGCTTTATGTTTTATTTATTGAGTCATGAAAAGGTGCAAAAATGCCCCTTTTCCCTGAGAAAGTGAGTATAGTGTACTTTAAAAACTCATTTTAGGCACCCATTGCTTGTACCTTGGGGGAACAAAAATGTATCTCAGCAATATAAATATAGCATGAGGTGATATATCGTAATATCATAACCTTTAAATTATCTATATCTTATCGTTTTTGGTTTTATACAACCTTTACATTGTTTGAAAAGTTCATGGCCAATGCACCAGTATTACTTTGAATAAAACAGTATTATGTTATGTGCATTACAGTTAAAGTATTTAAAGGTTTAGAAGACACAAGGTTTTGTTGTATTTGGTTCAGACCAACAAAATGAACAATAACCAACAGGAAGTCTCACCTAATTATCTTTATAAGCCCAAGGATAACCAATACTAGACCAGGTACGGGCCCAAAGTGTGCTAATGGCTCATTCTAACTGCAAATGAAAACAACCCAGGCACGTCCAACTGGACCTGTGTGATAGGGGGACGCTTTGAAGACTGCTGGTGAGATTCCTCAGACATAGAGCGCCCTAATCAGAACCTCACACCTCCGCATTGTCCTGAAGGAATGTGCAAATTCCAGGTGAAATCTGCTCTTAAAAAGGGTGATAACAGCCCTAATCCCGCCTGGCCTGAAACCTCCAGACACACTCCAGACAGGGAGAGCTCTCTGCTGCTCCAGACAATCGCTGAGACGTGAGGACTTTGAATGGGAGGTGCGTGTGAATGTCTTTGTAAAGACTTGCAGGCAAAAAATGTGACATTTTAATGCGAAACCACAAGCTTTCAGCAAAATGAAAACAAAACAGAGCAGTTAAGAAAACATTTTGTGGTCATTTTGAGAGTTTAAGACTCAAAGAAATACTTAAAACTAAAAAAAGGTCTCTCTCTTCTTTCCCAGAAGGTTTTCATGCCATTTTCTAGGAGCTAATTCCTTCACCGTGTTATACTCTGCATCTCTATGCTGTCTCCATTCAATTGAACAGGGGAAGCTTAAAATGGGAATCTAATATTTGGCCGCTTAGTATTTGTGAGGAATTGCGAGGGAGAAAGTTTCACTGGAGAGACCATGAAAGGCCATTGTGGTGAAGGGCAATCGGTCAAACTACTAGGCCGGATATAAGGGATGTGACACATGGAAAAGGCCTTTTAATTCCTGGTGACTCTGTCAGAGAGCAATTCAGGACATACAGTTCCCTCTTATAACAGGGGGACACAAAAGTGAGTCAGAAGGGGCTCACTGTAACATGGATTCCTCAAAAGTGAAATTCCAGTTTGGACTAATTCATTCAGGCGTGTCAGGCTTCCTCCGTGATGATTCATGAGCTCTCCGTGGGAAATCAAATGTACACAATCCCCCCCCCTTGTCTCAAATGTAGTCTATCAACCAGGATGTGCCCTGTGAGTTCAACATATGAGTGTAGAATGAGAAAAGAGAGAAAATTCTGAGAATGCAGCGTAGAGCTGTGGGCAGTTTCTGGTTTGGGCTAGAAGGCCAACCTCTTTTAATAAACAGATCTGAGGATCAGGGAGGAGATTGGGTGGTAGAGTGTGAAAACTTCAGCACAGGAGACAAAAGGTTAAGCTGGGAAACATAACAGAAAAGAATAGAACAAGATATAATAAGACTTTAGATTGGAAAGAAGGAGAGGCTTCAGGCATTGTTCTCTGTCAAAACTTCATCTTATGATGTAAAAACATCTATTCAGACTATTGGTTGGGTCTTGCTTGTTTTAAGCTATAAGATGTACTTTTACCTACTTTTCTAGATCAGGGACCCCAAAATGCTCAAAATATTAGCCCCAATCATCTCCCAGTGCATATCAGAGCAAAGATCTGGACCTTCTGGGGGGCCCAGAGGACCAGTTTGAAGACCGCTGTTCTAGACAACTGTGTTATACAGTGTCAAAGACACAAATGTACTTAAAAACATGCAGAGTTTGAGGCAGGTCTGTGCAGTTTGCTCTGTGCTAATTGGTGTGGTGGAAGATATACTTTAGTGATATTGGCTTTGTAGCTCCAGTTGTCTAGGCAAAGTTGTCGTGACCTATCGGCTACATTTCAAATTCACACTTGACTTTTCTTTTTTTGTCACATAAAGGTGTGATAACAGCTGGACAGATTTGGGCGGAGCAGATTTTTGCTGGCGTAGCTGAAGCCGGCCTCAGCTTGGCTTGGCGGAACTGACAGAGACGCCCGTGCTATCTCCAGCATCAGGGAAACGTGACTGAATCCAGGAATGTGGGCCCTGAGGTGTGGTTCTGTGGGCAGGAACAGGGGGAGGCAGGCAACATGCTGGGTTTAGGGCTCGGACGGGACGGCGTGACATCATTACGGACCTACACACACACAAACTCCCACATACACCCTGGTGTGTGCAGGCATTCCTCAGGCTAGAGAGATGATGTTGAAATAATGGGAGGAAAAGGAAATGGCTGCTGTGTGTGCGAATCTACCCAGGATCAGAGGACTCTCTCTCTCCCCCTCTCTCTCCATCTCCTTCTCTCTCTTAGTCCCTGTCTCTCTCTCTCCTCCTCTCTCTCTCTTTCTCTCTCTCCCTCTTTCTCTCTCTCTTGCTTTCACAGAAAACCGGAAGCAGAAGAATGGCACATAGGAAACGCATTCATTCTTTTGCGTCATGATTTCTTCTTCCTTCTCCAGTTTCCTGTGGCCGTGAGCTCATTCCTCGCTCACTTTGTTCTCGGCCTTCCCATTCTTCACCCTCCGAAGCTGCTCTTTGGATGTTGACTCACTGTTAGCAGGACAAAGCTACTTCATAAAACCTGTCACGATGCTTATAAACTAGGAGTGACCTCAGACTGTCCTCAGTCACTGAATGCAGTCATAAATCTTCTCTCTCACACACTTTCCCCATTTAGTCATTAACATTACAGGATAACACTGTTTATTATATAATCGGGTTGCACAGGTGAACTGGACAGGTTTTTTTAGTTTAGGGCCCATGACCTACATTTTTTTTATCATGTGGTCCACCTATAATGGTCAAAGTAAAGCAGCCCCTTATAGTCACACATGAAGACACATTTACATTTACAGCATTTAGCTGACGTCCAGAGCGACGTACATCAGTGCTTAAGAATTCCACGACTGTTTCTTACCTGAAAAACAGCTTAAATCCAAGTCAACTATTTAACCAAGATACTGTAGTCGGAGCATCTATACAACAACGGTCAAATAATAATTAGCCAACGCCTCACCCAACAATATATGAGTCATAGAGATGTGGGAAGTAAAGGGAAAGGATTTTTTTTTTTAAGTAAGCAGTAGGGAAGAGACAGTTAGCAAAGTGCTCCTTGAAAAGGTGGGTCTTCAGGCAACGCTTGAAGACAGCGAAGACCAGAAGAGGGAGTTAATTCCACCAGGACTGAGAAGAGTCTAGACGCATGTTTCCCTCTTCTCTTGAGCGGCGGAGGCTCAAGACGAGCTGTGCTTGAAGCCCTGAGAGGCCCTGAGAGGACAGCATGAGTGAATGTTAAACCAACAGTGTAGTGACAGTAGTTTAACCTTAATGTGTGTCTGTATGCTGTGTTGGGTCATTCAGTTTGGGGAAAGTACTTGAAAAGCCATTCAAGTCCTTGAAATGTCAGGAATCAGAGGCTAAACATTCAAAATAATTGTATTTCAGCGTTCTCATTGAACCAGCTACATTGCAGTACATTATATTACATGACATTCATTTTGTAAACTGTTTTATCTAAAGCATTTTACAATTGGAGGAACACTTAAAGTTCTGGACAGTGTGAGAACCAGAGGAGAGTACTAAGTGCTAAGAGTAGTGCAAGAACTTTAGGAGAGGAGATGCTCTCTGAACATCTGAGTCTTCAGGAGGTTTTTGAAGCTAGACAGGGCACTAGTCCCTCCAAACTTTAGGATCTTCAGAATCAAGTGCTAATTGTACGGGAAATGAAAACAGCGGCACTGTTGTAGGAGACCAGTACACCTTTCGCCATCTAGTCGCGCAGTTTTCCTTTAATTGCACTGTAAGGACTAAAGTATTGGGACATGCCTATTTTTCAGGGTTTGAGCTAGCACCCTTACCTCCAGTGAACGCTTCAGCATACCAAGACATTGTGGACAATGCCATGCTTCCAGTTTTGTGGACATATTTTGAGGAAGAACCTTTTCTATTCCAGCATGACTGTGTCCCAGTGCACAACGCAAGCTCCATAAAGACATGGCTGGAGGAGTTTGGTGTGGAAGAATTTGACTGGGCCACACAGAGCCCTGACCTCAACCCCATCCCGCACCTGTGGGATGAACTGAAACAGGGACTGTGAGCCAGAGCTTCTTGACCTCATAAATGCTCTACAGAATGAATGCACACAAATTCCAACAGAATCTCAGAAATCATGTGGAAAGCCTTCCAAGAAGAGTGGAAGCTGCTATAGCAGTGAAGCGGGGAACTCCATATTAAAGTCTGTGTATTTTAATGCAATGTAATTGGCCCCTTATAGTCACACATGAACACAGCACAGCACAGCACACAGTGTGAACAATGGGAAATTCTTTCTCTGCATTTAACTCATTTACCAAGTGAAGCAGAGAGCCAACATAGGTCGCCCGGGGAGCAACGGTGTAATCGTCAGGTGTCCCGATACTTTTGTCCATGTAGTGTTTGAGCTCTGTAAGAGGGAGCACTCTTCCTCGCCTGTGCAGGAGGAGGCACTGCAGCTACAGATGTAGAAAACACCGAACAAGAAGTGAAGAAAAGGTGAATGTGTGTTGTGGGACGTCTGGGCGTAAATAATGCTTTAATAATGACCGTCTCAAAACTACCCACTACAGCACTGACCCTTAAACAGGTATAGTAACAAAACAGCACCTCACTCACAGATCAGCGTGTCTGTGGGAGTTTATTTATTTAAAGACAGCGTTTGGGTTGTTGGTAGCAGGTTTAATACAGACCTCAGGGGTCCCCTGTCTCCTCCTGCTCAGTCTGAGTGTTCATTTAAAAAAGAGTCCACACTCAGTGGGTGCCATGCTGTGTAACGGTAAATTCCAGACAGGTTTCAAATGCATTAGACATTCAGGCTCTGTCACACATTCACACAATAATCTGTGCAATATTCTGCGGCTACTTTGTTCTGCAATTTCTTACTGGATTTAAATCTTGTCTATTACTATGATGTGCAATAGTCTACCATGTGCAATGTTCGTATCAGGTGCTAAAACTTTATCCTTTATCCACGTTTATGAATCATTTAATTATGTGCAATATCTTCTTCTTATTATTATTATGTGCAACATCTTACCATGAGAATATCACTACTTATGGCAATATTACTTATATACCACTGATCTTTGTATTGGATTTATTTACACGTTATATGTTCTATTATTCCTGTCTGTGTGTCTGCAGTCGAAACATGAGCAATTTGGAATCAATAAAGTTTTCTGATCCTGATGCGAAAAGCTCTGTTCTAGAGAAAAACGGAATTGTTTACAGTGGTGATAAGAAAATAGTCAACGTTTATCAGATATAACACAATTTTAACCACAATTTTACATTAAAAGGTGCATGCAGGTATACTGGTCTTTTTTTTAGTGGTGAGTAAAATGGCTGTGTTTGTCCATCTGTATTAACTTTCAACCCACCACTTCACATCTAATAACTCTGAATGACTCACATCTCAATGGCTTGTGTCAAAACTTGGTGGAATTCTCAACTGAATAACACAACAAATTAAAACAACGCAGAGTACAACAGCAGGGAAGAACAAATAAAAAAAAGAAGAGGCATAAGATTGGGTTTTTAGGGAAGCAAGAGAAGAAGCATTGCAAAGACCCAGTGGGAGGGAGTTCCGAAGTTTGGGGGCACTAACAAGATCTGGGAATGCGATCGATGTGCCACCACTGAAGAAGTTGAAATTTGGGAACATTAAACGTTAGGTCCAGGTCATGAACGCTGCATGACAGCCTCTGAATTGCTCATCAGGTCTTACCTGTAGGTCATTTGCTGTTGTGTCTTAGTCCATAACTGACTGTGGAATGATATCTTTAGTTTTTACAGAGGCAGAGAGTCCTGGGTCTGTACCGCAGTATGCTGAGGACCATCCGCCAGGTTCCAGATGAAACGGATCGCAAATACTTGAGGGACTGGGCAAGAGAGGAGTTCAAAAGGAACAAAGAGGCGACTAACCAGGTACGAAATCAGTCCTGACTTTTCCCTCTTCGGTTTTTTTCTCATGATGTGCTGCTGATGAGCTGGATCCGCTGTATTGCAGGACTGAATTTTGCCAGACAGGGACGCTGTTAACCCTTAATGCATATTCGTTTTCTCTTTTTTTTTTGGATGCTACTACGGAAATGTCCCACTTGTGGGACTAATAAAGGTTTCTTATAGATCTTTTTTTTTAATTACATGTTAGTACTAAATTGAATCTGAACCAGAAAACTTTGCAGCGGAAATTTCTTGTGTTACAACATGGCAGAAATAAACGCACTGTACTGTGTACATAAATGCTAAGTATAAATTCTATACATAGTAACGAAGTACTAATAACACAGATGGTCGGTAAGTTATTGCTTGTAGTAAAGATCAGTATGTTAAACATGATGGAATGATGTAGCACCCAATAAGAAAACTGTACATGATATTGCACATGGAGGACTGTTGCATGGAGGAAATGTTTACTTCTGGTTCAGAGTTTCTAGTAACAGTTTTTATATGTGTATTCTGTGAGTCTTTTGTACTCTGTAAAATATGGAGCCACATGTATATAGCTGTGATGACAAAGTTTACTTTGACTTGAATTAGGGTTACAGATAAATAATGAAGAACAAGAGATCTTTGGGACCTCTACAGTCATGGACTTGGTGACGATGATCCGTTTCCGTTCTGAGTATGTCATTATTTCTCCGTTTCCCATCCAGGATGCTATCCGCATGATGATCACTCAAGCCAACAATCACCTTGAAGAGCTGAGGAGGTCGCTCGCTTTGGCTAAAAGTTGAGGTTTTCTGCTGCAGTGACTTTAAATCAGTAAAAACTGTGGCCACCTGAAGGCCATGCAGCTCAGCCCAGTTTCGTCTAAAGACCTTCTTGTGGTCTAAAGTGATTTTAAACACCCTCTCACTGAACTGTACACACCATTCACCACACCTGCTGTCTCCCGGAGGCCCATCAGCATGCCCTGATGAATGTATATATTTCTCATGTCTGTCATATGAAATAAAATATAAACTGGTTTATTATGTTTATCATATTTCTATTCCAAAATCTTATGAATGTCCTTCAAAGAAAACACACACCACGACATGCATTTTTGATTTCTTTATAAAATATGTATCTCATTGTTGTATTTTACAGAGAAAGTTGAACACATTTCCATACAACATTGACCTTCCACAAGTGTCACAACACTGAACAGCCTCTAAAATAAACCATTGGAACACTAATGCCACATAATATTACCATGTACATGCAAGTATGCCCCACGGGTTTGTCTTTTATAACAAGATGAAAGCAAAACGGTCTCACTATTGGGCTGAAATGTACAAGAACCTTGTGCCACCTTTAAAAGTCCATCCGCTGAATTTGAAAAACGATTCCCTTCGTACAACAAGCTCATAGCAGCAGCTTATTCTATTGGGCCGTGCTGTTCGAGGCTCAGACCAGCCTGTAATGGCTTTATCGATTCATGTTGAATATACATGTTTTCCCTTATCCTACATGTAGCCAGACAGGAGACTGGTTTTGGTGTCTGATGTTTTGCTTCTTTAGATTTGCACTGGAGTTACAGGGCCAATGCGAACAGTAACCTGCTAAAACGAAAGAAGCAAACCTCAGACACCAAACATGTTTTGGCTGATTGAAGGGAAAATTCTAGAATTTGGACTTTTCCACTAAGTGTAAAATAGCTCATGCTTGTGACCAGACAATTCCACCATGGTTGCTTATCTCCTGCCTTAAAGGTTGCTTTTACTCATATCTGAACACGTCTATCATTGGCACAGCTGTTACAGATGTGAGTGATTACTTCACTATGGCATGTCTTAATGTAGCCAGTTAGTTTTCTGCGCTTTAGTTCTGAATTAATAGCAGGACTGTCATGGGTGACTACAGTCAAATACTCATTAAAACTGTTTAAACTGACCTGCTCAGTGAGTCAGGGCCGGTCAATATGAAAACTAATAATGCATTTATTTGTTTTTACAGTCTAGAGCGACCCAGATAGACACACATCTGTTGTGAATTTAGTTAAGACAGTGTGTGAACTTCTTAAAACCTCGACTAGTCACAAAAATAACTTTAGCCAACAAGTTTGAATGTGGAAGTGACTCACTGCAAGGGAGTCAATCTTTAAAGGGGACTTTCCTTTGGATCTGAAACTATCTGGCATGTTGCCCTCTGTTTTGGATCAAATGACATTTGAGTCCCAAACCTTCGGAAAACTATAGTTTCTCAGTCATTAGACAGTTCATCAATACCAATTTCATGTAATAACTTCATGCGAGGTAACTTTTAGAGGAATTAAGTGCTTCAGATGTCTGGTTCCCATTACATGATTCATTCTGACCCAGTTTACTTCTCTCTACAACATAACATTTCCACATCCAACCATTCAACACGAATGTCCTAGTTTATGGGATTTTAATTAGGCATGATAGAATTCCCCTTTAGGCTTCTAAGACAATACAGATGTTGGATGTTCCCCTTTAGGCTTCGAAGACAATACAGAAAAATTGGAACATCTTATCTACAAGCTCTCGTAATGAGTGTAGACAGAGTGGGGATGAAGCCTCTGAATGCTAGCACTAGAACAATCAACTTTCTTTGTTAAGACTTTAACTGTAGCTGCTTCCGCCAGTCTAATGCACAAAGTCACCCTCTTCCCAAACATCAGACATAGGCATTTAACTCCACTGTAAATTTGCCCCAATATACAAAAACAGGAATGAGATTCTGCCTGAAGGTGCCCGTGACCACAGTGCAGTGAAATACCTGTTATGTGATGTCCATGCATAAACTAAAATGAAGGGACGAGTTTATTGTGAGGTGAAAGTGTATATTTTTGCTTGTTTCGAATGTTTGTTAGCATCTGTCACTATGTGCACAGTGGAGATATGGCATGTCGGAAAAATTGACGGCGCCTAAACCATTTCATGACTTTCAATATTGGCACCAAAAATGAGTAAACAATAAGCAGAAAATCCATCGGTATTGAAAGCTATTTCATTAGCAGGAAGACAACTTCTCTCTTAACAGTTTTAGCTTTTTTGCTTTGAAAGTGACTCTGAGTCAAACCTGTGCTCCTCCAAATACAAGCGGGTGACGACCAGTGTGTGACTTTCCTAAAAACAAGAAATGTAAACATCGATGCCCATAAATCTGAAGAACAGCATCCATGGATTCGTGAGGAGAGCAATCAGTATCAGATGAAATGTTACAAACTTCATATGACAACAGAACTAAGGCTGCGTTACAGAGTTGGTGATCCCTGGTGCAAATCAGACTTTTGCTTCAATCTAATACGACAGATCTGTTTCAGAGCTGCGTGAACATTTTTATCTTTTCAAATCAAATACTTCTAAATCATAGCCATGTGACTCTAATGTGAACGGTTAGACTGGAATTTGTGTTTTTTTAAAAAGGAATTTCCCAGATGTTTCTGCATAATTCAATATTGGAGATGTAACCAACTCAGAGGGGTTTGGTGTGAAATGGTTCATTGTAGACAGACGTACGGACTGTTTTACAGTGGCGGTGAAAGGGTAAGGATGTCTAGAGAGCAAACAGCCAGTTTACCCTCTAAATCAAGCTGCGGATCTAAATGGATACGTTTTAGTCCAAAGATTAAGCTCACAAGTGTTGTAAGATGTCTCAGGTATTGTATCTGGAATTGCAAGCAACTTTGACTGTACATTCATTTTGAACTGCGGGTTATTTTTGGCCGTATAAAGCACACCATTACATTCCAGTGTTGTTGCTTTCCACCTGATTGATGCTGCAACATTTGCACTATTTTATGGATGTTAAAAATGTATCTTTACCAAATTACACATCCTTTACTTTTAGCTTGTACCAAAATGCATATAATATATGCATATATATTTTTTTCTGTATCTTTTTGTACCTTTTGTAAAATCTGGGGCCATCAGGCCTTGTCTCACTGTATATGTGTATATAGCTGAGATGACTGAGATGAAGTTCACATTGACAAACGTTTTGATAAGGGGCTTTAACCATGTGCCTTTTACAGACAGATGTCTGGTTCCTATCACCACCACAGTGAACAATTCTGACCAGGTACGTTTCTAAAGAATGAAGTATTTCACCCCAAACCACTCAGAATAAGAAAAATGACTGATTTTTACAGAAATTCTGAAAAATCCCTGTAAATTTCCATTAATGTGACACTTCACCACGCATGCAGGTCCTGTCACAGTATTGACAGATAACAGTAAGGCTTGTAATGTGAACTTTTTTCCCTCTCTCAAAAAGTGTCCTATTCTGGCTTTTAGCTCTGTGTATTAGCAGATCCTGCATCTTCTACTCTGGGATTAGCAGCATGTGTTAGGCTATCACTCTTACAGAAGCTTTTTCAGTTTGCCAACAACCTACAAAATCTCTGATGCACCATATTCTGCAATAAAATGCAGAACAAAAGCAAATCTGAAGGCTTTTTTGGACGTGGGGCTTGAAATGTATTTGTGCATGCTTTTATGTTTTCATCAGCAAAAACGATGTGTGTTAGCTGTCCTGTCTGTTAGTTCTGAGCAGCCTCAGTTCTTCTTCCAGACAGCTGATCCTCTCCATCAGCATGGCCCGGTCGGACTGCGCTCGCTGGTCAGCTTGCATCCGTGCTTCGTAGATCTTCCTCTCATACCAGCGTTCCATCTGAGTGGACACGGCTTCGAAGAAGTACTGGGTCACCTCCAGCGCATGCATGTTGGCCCGCTCCTGTGCGAATGTCCCTTCAGCTGCTGTCGGCTGCTCTCCGAACACCTCTAGGGTCTTCGTGCCCCCTCGGGCCTTAGTCCTGCCCTGGGAGTGCCTCTTATGGTGCCTGCCTCGCTCCTTGACCTGCCTGTCCCGGTCATGGTCCTGGCGGCTGCTGCAGCGCCGTTCTGTGGCTGGCGAGAGGCTGCTGGCCCGGGTGGGTTTTAAAACTGAGCATTCGTCCCGCTGACCCGTGTCCTGCTGTTCCCTCTGAGGCCTGTGGAGGTCAGCGGAGAGCAGTGCACGCTCCTTCGGCCGAACCACGAGGGGCGAGGACGGCGCAGACTTGTCCTTGGCCAGGGGGCACGACGCGTCTCGGACGTTCTGCTTGTCGTCTTAAAATGTTGATACGGAGAAGGAAATAGAAATGAATTAAATTATCCCCTAAACTCCACTGTGTAAATACACACATACATATATAATGTACATATACACAAACACTTAATTTACACAATTTTCCACTCACCCAAAACGTAGCAATCAGCATTAATAGACTACCAACTATTCTTCTTCGGTTTAACACCAGGATTTTGAGACTAAAGTCGCTAAAGAGTGCTCTTGCAAATTGTTTTCTATGAAAATACAACACAGAAATTTCTCTCAACCTGCTAAAACCACACCCAGCTCTTCTTAAAGGTAGTAGAACCTTGGCAATAGAACCTTTAGGACACATGACGACGTGCTGTGAACTCAAGACCCGAAGAAAAACTTCTACTATGACCAATGGAACCCCTTTGTGTCTGTGTCTGTTTTTACAAATCATAGATTCAGGAGAAGTAGGAAGTAGGAGTGCTGATCTAGAATCAGTGAGCATCATGAATATGTGGAATCTGACCCGCTCTTATGAATGCTGGAATTAATGCAGGGCAAACTGTGTAAATGTTATTTTTCAACCAACTCCATTAACCTTCAAGCATACCAAAGGTATCTGTTTTTGGTTTTACCACAAAACAATGGCTTTATGGTGGGTCCTGAGGGGGCACAGGGGGCACAGCTGATGATGGCAGTGTGCGAAGCTGTTATTCTATTTTAGTTATATTCCTTTATTTACCCCACAGGAGATGTGGCCTGAGAATAATACATGTCTATTATGTAACACTTACATAAGCTTTTATCTGCATGAGGAGAGAGCAAAAGGCTCCAACACTACACAGTAACTGTCTGTGTGTGTATGTTTGTGGTTCATGGTTCATGTATTTGTTACATCTGAGCGTCTGAGCTGTGTGTGCTTGTCCTACCTGGGGAGCTGTCCACCTGAACCACGAAATAGTGATTGGCTGACCCGTCCTCTCGCACGCCACTTGATGTCCCACCCTCCCCGATTTCGTTCGGGCTGTTTGGTCCCAGGCAGTGGGTGCTGCCGACCGAATGACCTCCTGGACGACACACCGAAGTCACACACTCATCAGGGTCACACTCGGAGAGCGTCTCGGCGAGGGAGGAGGAGCGGCGCAAAGGGGTGCTCCGGGGGTCCGAAACCATACGAGCCTCCATCCTCTGCAGCTTAGACAGGCACCAGTTCTTCAACTCATTCACCACTGAGGCCTGCTTAAAGGTTCCAGGGAGGAGACAGAGATCATAAGCAGAGGTTCATTAAAATATTTGTTAAGAATCTTGCTATAGGAACCACACAGTGTGAGCAGCTCATTATGTTTATAATAGTCTTAGAATATTTATAATAGTCCTAGAAATATTATAATAGTCTTTCATATTTATACATTTGTACTTTTTTAACTTGAACATTCTTCCCATATATTAGAAATATTCTGCGTTTATAGAAATATTAGTCTTTAATATTTGCACAAAAACATTTAAGATGTTCTGAGGCACCGTTTCATTATTAAATTTGTTAAATTGAATGATCTTAATTATAAATGGCTGACCACAGATAGCTGCACAATTGCAGTCTAAAGTGCATCGGTTTTATGCCATTCATCAGTGGCCAGAACCACCACAAGTGAGCATGTGTTATTTGGGAATATGAACAATGTTGCAAGCAGCCGTAGCATTTCCAGGATTCATTCATCGTAAACACCAATATGTATTTTACAAAAGGACTACAGTGTGGCCTTTAAAATTCCCAATTCGGCTCTAGATTTTTCTCATCACTTGTCAGCTATTAATCATTTTACTTCCCTGTCCACTTTACACTCAATCTATAGGTACAACAACCCAGAATCTGTGTTTATTCAGCAATCTGTACTATTTATTTATGTAATGTGTGTATTACCTGTCTCTTCTCACCCTCCAGGCGCTCCTGCTTGGCTCTCTGGTCAATGCGGTGTAAACACTCTGACCTTTCAGCAGACACTCTCTCTATCGTCATTTTATCAAGAGCTTTGATCTGAAATCAGCAGCAAACACGTGTCATTTCTGCAGCATGAACACACACGCTCTTTTTCGCTGTCCAGCGTTTCTCCTTGATAGACCTTTCAAAATCAACCACACTGTTGTATATATATATATATGATGTCATCAAATCCATATAAGGCAGAATGCATCACATTAAATCCTGTGAATAAACTCTCTTTCCATTTCTTTTCAAGAAGTAAGATTGAAAAGTGATGATTCAAATTCTATGAAAAGCATACATGAAAATATCCAGAAGGTTCCAGATGTGGAAACATCCGTGAATAGATGTGTCAGACTAGGGACCTGAGTTTAGTCATTCTTTGCTTTTGAAAAGATACTGAGAATTTCATTTTGGCAAAAAGGAGTGCATAAAAAACTGAATGCCAAGATGCAAGAGTTTGTCTGCCAGTTACTAAAAATGTCTGTATCAGTGTAAGCCGAGTGGCTTGTGACCTGTTTAAGGGTAGGAGAAACACAGTCCAACCAGTAATAATATTAAAGTTCAGAAGAAGGCAGATTATTTAAGAGGTGTTTTTTTCCACTGACAAATGGTCATGAATGAGAACACTGAGGAACAGTAAGGAATGTATGACTGTTTATGATAAGAAAATGTTTGGGTTCAGAGTGTACTGATACTTGACATAACATGCACACACACATCTAAAGTATCTTAAAACATTCACTGAGGACTGAGGTAAGAAAGTAGGTCAGCTCTACGGCCCTTCAATAATATAATGAACAGGCGTGTGTGTGTGTGTGTGTGTGTGTGTGTGTGTGAGTGTGTGTGTGTGTTTGTGGGAGCGCATGTGTGAGCACCTGGTGTTTGTTCTTGCGATCCAGCTGTCCCATCTTGTTGTTCATGAGCTCCTGTACAGTGTGAATCTCTGACTTCATCTCTTCTTTGGTGGCCTCCAGCTGGTTCTCCAACTTACTGATGAGGGGTTCACACCTGCAGCCATTGAGAGGGGCCTGCAGGATCCAGGCACAAACAGGAAATAACTCTTTTTTTGGATCATTACACAGTAGTACTGTTAGAGGCAGGTCCTGAATATACCAAGCAACACGGAATATTGCGTACGCAATATTTTTTGTACGTCTTGGTGAATAAATGTCAAGCCACGTCTCACTTTCTTAGGTTAAACTGTAGTTTGCAATAAAAGCACAAGTTTGCCCTAAAAAATGTAATCTGACCCGGATGATGAGGCAAAGCAGTTTACAGCAGGGCAACACTAAACATTAATACTGCTAGACTATATCCACTAAACAGTAGTTTATCATTAACTACTAGTGAGTGAAAAATGCACGTTTTGAGTTTCCTTTTCCTTGACAAATGTGTCAAATTCTTGGTGTGTCATCATTAACAGGGTGATATAAATGCCCAAGCCACACAAGTTGAGGAACACTAGTCCTTCAATAATGTCCAGCGTTGGGTTGGTTCTTAAGCCGGATAGGGGTTTTTAGTGAACATGGGATTTGAAACAAGCCTAAAACGATGCCAAAGATGAATACTATCTGGCAACACTAGCCGTTAGCCACATTAGCATAGGTTTGGTGCCCAATAATTTTAAATCCATGTTCCAGATCAGGGTGGTAACTGAGCGTTGCAATGTTACCTGCATGATCTTGCCATCTTTGTCCCTATAGAGTGTGTAGAGCTGGTAGGCCTTGTAGCTGTGTGGTGGAGGAACAACAGTGGGTGGAGTGGGCCTCATTTTACTCTTTTTCTTCTGCTCAGTGTTCTTATTCTCCCTCCGGGATAGAGGATCCGACAGGGATGGCTAAAACGACAAACACACATACAAATACCCCCAAAAATGAATTTGTGCTTTTGATTTAAATTAAAATATTCTCCAGAATGAGAGTTTAAGAGAAAATAATTTCTAGCCTCCTGTACCGCTAAGGTAGGCAGCCCTGTTATTAGTAACAGTAGTTATTACTTTGCCATTGTAAATGGCACATATGTGCACAAGGTGGGACTTATTTCATTTCTGTGCATCTGTGTACATGTGTGTGTAAGAGACTGTAGGAGAACCAGAGGGTTATGCATCTCTGGTGGTGTCACAAATCAAGTGTATTTTGATGTGCTTTGTAATGTCACAAGCCATACTGCGACCTGAGGCAGGATAGAGGGATGCAGGGCTCTCAAGTTGCCCCAAAACCTGCGCGTGAGATTTTCGGGATGCGCGGCCGAGCGGCGGGGCGGGGGGTTGTGGTTCGGTTTGCTGAACGCTGAGGGGTGGGGGTTGCTGCGAGGCAACAGGATAACAGAGAAGCACCCAATGTTGATGGTGGTGTTCAATGGGCAGCCTAGATTCTGCGTGAGA
>JBBPDB010000153.1:2928026-2946609 GCA_037974465.1 Brachypetersius altus
GACAACACTAGTGATGGGTGTTGGTGCCATTAGCCAAGTTTCCATCCAGTTTTTTGCGACGTTTTGTTATCGACAAACAGAATATGCGTTAAAAAAATAAACGTAAATCCAAGGTGTACTCGCAGATTTATTAGCAGCATTTTCATGCAAGTTTTTTTTTTTTCTGTGCGGCCTGCGGACTGGTACCACATGACCCACGGCCCGGTACCGGTCTGGGGATTGGGGGCCACTGCCCTAGAGCTCGAAGAAAGTACCCCAGTGCGAGGAAACCCACGGGTGGGAGAGACCGCAGAATAAGACCTTCTGGGAGGAGGTGGTGGAGAGACCCTTCACAGAAAATCTCTGGCTGCAGCATTTTAGAACGACACGGCCGACATTTGAGATGCTGTGGATTCATCAGTCCTGATGTTGCGCCCATCACAGGTTGCCACCGACCACAGTTCCAACTCAAACGCGGAGTGTATCATGTGACACAATTATTTGCGTTGAAGCCCTTTTTTTCCGACAAAAAGTGTTTCCAAAGTAGTTTTTGCAACATCTGAAGTATCGATATAGAATGTATTCGCTAAAGTTAAACGGAAAAATATTATGTCAACATTTATCGACAATAAGCATTTCCATCAGCTATATTGGTAAAAAAAATTGAAGCGCTAAATATTTTTTTGGATGGAAACCTGGCTATTGAAGCTGTGCTGCTTGATGAACACACAAACATATTTACGTTCCAGATCTCTCTCAGCAGGCTGCCCGAGCAGCCCACACCTTTTGGTTTTTCAAGCCAGAGTTTAACAGACGGAGCATGCATTACAGGCGGGGTAAACAATGCAGGCTCTGCTGTCTAGAAGAGAGACCCACCCCCTTACCGTCAAGTCACAAACACAATCATGAAGGGACAAATCCCCTCTTACTAGAGAGAGCAGCCAAAAAACAAGCCTACGACTATAATAACAGTGCTTGGGATAAAACAACAACAAAAAAGCATGTTTCTCTGAGCCAGTCCGTGTCGTATTATCTGTGGAAAGGACCTTAATCCAGGCCTGCATGGTGGCACTGGGCCTTGCTAAGCTGTTGCAGACTGAAGTGATCAGTATAATGTCATCAGCTTTAGCCTGTAGCTGTTTGTAATGAAAGATAATTAGAATTTCTGTTTAGTCTAAATCCCCTTTTTTAACCTCAGTGTTACAGATGGGAGAAGAACACAGCAGGTTACTGTTTAGTTCCTCTAGCTAATGAGTCAGGTCATGTTTGTCATTTATTTATATATATATATTGTGTGTGTGTGTGTGTGCACACAGTTGTCTACAGTCACATAGGATCCTGTGTGGTTTCATGTTTCTTTTGAGAGTGTGGCATTAGCTACGCAGGCAAATAAACAAGTAAAAAGGTTGTTTTTTTGTTACTTGCCTTAGTCACATTCTGCCTGTTGATAATGTAGTAATTGTGATATTGACTTTCAGAAATAGATACAATTCTAGTCTGACTGTAACAGCTTTTCAAGTGGAAAAAAAACAGCGATGCTTCCAAAAACACACTTGTGAAAACATTTTAAGTTGAGTTCAAATGTGTGGTAAAAAGTAGGTATACCGTGAAGGTACAGTAATATTGTCGGCCTTAAATATGCAGTCCTTCATGCACCCAGTCCACACTGCCTCAGACTCATGTAACAGCTTCAGGTGGGAATATCAGCTCTTTTTTCTTTTAACTAATTAAGCAGGTTTTAGCGGGTTTAAAACTTGTCAGCACAAACAGCAGATCTGTTTACAGTGACAAAATCACACTCCTGTTTTAACAGCTGTATTAGAGAAGAGCAGCCGCTATACACTGAGCAGAGGAGCTGCTGTGGAACCAACACCAGAAAAATCGTCAAATTCATAATAAGATGGTGGGAGTGAGTAATTTGAATGGATCTTTAAGTTTATGCTATACTCAAACAAGAGGACTTATTGCATAAAAATGTGGTGTGTGGGTGGGTGGATGTTTGCATATGTTTGAACAGATGAACAGATGTATGTGTATATGCATTCATACATACATACATGCATGCATGCATACACACACACGCACATCGCATTCACCTCTCACATTTTTATGCAGCAAGTTCCTTTGTTTGAGTATAGCATAAACATCTTAAAGATCCACTAAAATTACTCATCAGTTTGATGATTCCTTGTTGCATGTTTGTACATATATACATACATATACACACACACACACACACACACGCAAGCCTATATATACAACAATAACCAATACGGAGAAGCAGGAAACAAAAATAAATTAAATTGAATATAAATCAAAATGTTTTTAGAAATATTTTCCACTGAAATGTCTTTATCCTCGTGCCAGGGTCATTCATGCTAAACTGGTTCATTGAGAATTTAGGAATGTAGGGCTGCACATGGTGGCAAAACATGCCGTTGCCATTCTCTGCCCTTTTTTTTTTTTTTTACCTCTAGCCAGCCCATCCCGCTCTGTACACATGCCTTTGACAGCTCATTAATTTTTTTTCAGTCGAAACTCTTTTAAAGGCGCTGAATGGCCTCCTTATCCTGTCCAGGCATGTTTCAGCAGCGCCCTTAAATTTGTCTTCCGCAGTTCTGTAATTCTTCTCATGTGTTTCCTCATCTGTCCTTTCAGCTTTGTGGCTCTTGGAATGTGATGATAAGGAAACTGGGAAAGCTTCAAGTTCCTGTTTTATTAAGCCTTTGACACATTGTTGGCGTGTTATGTTTTTGTTTTTGGGTGTGTTTTGACAGTAACGTAGTCTTGATTATTAGATCATTATGGCAGGGGCACGCTAGTCATGAACATAGTTGAACTGCCGCCTGAAGCTGTACTCGTTAGCGTTTGTTCATTCAGTGTTAGAAGAGCGAAGCTTTATGAGCTACAGGACGGCTGGAGCTAAAGCTTCTGGAGGCTAAGAGTCTTGAAGGAATTTAGCACTTTTTAATCTAATGTCTGTCTGGAGCAGCTGCTTGATTACCATGGAGGATAACTTTGACACCTTTTCTTGTTTCTAGTACAAAGAACATGTTGAGACAAAACACATTTATATAAAAAAAAACAAAACAAGTTGAGGATTCTGAATCCCACTGGATTTTTACAGTAAGAGAGAATCTGAAAGTTCTTGAGGGTGAATGCATTGCTTAAATGAATCGTGTATTATCTCTATCCAAGTATTTTCAAGAAGTCCATTTGAGATTCATCGAATGTGTTAAAATATTGTCAGTTAATTTTAATGGATCTAGGTAGTTCATATGCAGCTGCTCCAAAGGTCATATTGAGGTCATAATGGTGTGATATAAATATAAATACATTTGAAAATAGACAAAGAATTCACTCTAACTATTCAGTGGTAGGGGAAACATGGACCCGCTATCTTTAGTTACATGCAAAAGAACTCAACTTTTACCTTATTCTATCTTATTTTTCCCTCTTTATCTCTTACACAGCATTGCTTTGGTTTTTAATGAAGCTGTATTATGATAATTATGCCAAATGTTTTCTTGTGACCCAGCAGGCTGCTCCAGGCCCTCTCCTGTGCAGCATGGCCGTGGGAACCTTACAGAGACCAATCGAGGCTTCCTACCTGTAGGCACAGTGCTGCAGTACAGCTGTGATTCAGGATACACCCTGAGCGGCGAGAGCATCTCCACATGCATGTCTCCAGGCCACTGGTCTTCCAGCCCTCCACACTGCCTCAAAAACGATGGTGAGTTGGGTGTTTCTCAGGACTGGAGATGGTTGGGGATATTGTCTTCTTTCCTCCTTCTAATATACTTTCTTTTACTTTTTGAATGAATCCAGCTTGTAAGATCTTTCGTGCATGCTCTTTAAAAGGAAGCACTATGAGCAATCAAATTGCTTTTGAGAGTGTGGGGGGGGGGGTTTTATCTGTCTTTCTGTCTATCTAGCTGTATATCTACCTTTTTTTTTCTACCTTCTACCTGTCTCGGTCTATCTATGTCCATTTATCTGTCTGTTTATCTCGTCTGTCTGTCTGTCTGTCTGACATATTGGCTCAACTATGCGTTCAAAGAATTTTAAAGAGGAACTTTCTCTGTTTGTCCAGTTTGTCGTCCACCTAGTGAGCCAGAAAACGGAGGGTATGTTTGCCACCCAAGACCCTGCCCCAAACTAACTGAAGGCACAGTGATCGAGTACTTCTGTGATGAGGGCTACACTCTAAAAGGCTACAGGTACCACACCTGCAGGAACGGGGACTGGGACTCAGCCACGCCCATCATCTGTCACCTCGGCCAAGGTAGAGTATCTTCAGGGTAGTATATCTGGCTCAAGAACACAGACTGGGTCTGCTCTTGGGACTTTTGTATCTATGATTTATAGCATAAATACACTTTTAATTAATCACTTATCAATGGTAAGTTTAATAGTTATCAGTTTTCTCTAAGTGAGGATTACTGGACATGTCTGTTGGACGGTGTTAGTAAATAGGTGCTTTTTCTGAAATGCTTTTGTGTTATTTGGTCCTGCTTCATGTTAAAGTATTTTAAATTAATTTTATTATTGGCTTAATTAATGATTAGTCATGGATAAGTAATTGAAGGTATTACTCTCACTTGTTGCATCCCATAGAGGATGGCCTTTATTATTCTCCTCTTTACTCAACCTAGATCTTAACTGTTTGCTTTGTCAATGCTGCAGCAATGCAGTTCAAAAGTAATTGTACAGGGATGCAGTTTATTTTTACTGTTTATTAAAAGCTGAAAAATAAATGTTAACAATAAAAGTTAAACACTGGAGGACTGTGTTTCCTGTGTTTTGTACTTGTCTTTTGGAATGTTTTGTAGGGCATTAGACTTTTAATCCGAGGGTCCAGGGTTCATGTGCCTTGTTTGGAGCAGCTGGTGGCCTAGGGGTTAAAGAGTTGTCCCTGCAATGTTGTGGGTTCAAATCCAAGCACTGCAAGTGTCGTATCCTTGAGCAAGACAGACATTGCTCCTTGGGTGCCCCTCATTGGTGGTAGCCTGCTGGTGAATGGGTTAAATGCAGAGGAAGAATTTCACACTGTGTGCTGTGTTGTGTTCATGTGTGACTATAAAGGGCCACTTTACTTCTACTTTTACCCAGATATAGATTTCCTTGTATTACTTAAACCACAGTCATTATTTAATTTAAAATGGAGTCAAATCCTTGTTTGGTCACTTGAATGCACTGTATTTTCTGAATATGTCCTCCTATCGCATACGTCTCTAATTAGCTTCTGTGTGTTTTTCACAGGTAAAGAGGAGCACTCTCCCTTGGGTATGCCCGCTCTCTCTATCGTGGCCTCCACTGCCAGCTCAGTGGCCCTCATCCTCCTGCTGGTGGTTCTCTTTGTCCTTCTGCAGCCCAAACTCAAGTCCTTCCATCACAGCAGGTCAGACACTGACACAGACTCTGTTAGCGTTACATGTTTGAGGTTTTACTTCTGAAAACTGTGTTCATTTTGAATACCCACAGTCAAAGCCGTTAGGTAGATTAGGGCTTTCCCTGCCTAAAGACTTAGTCTTCGGATGGGCTGGTAAGCTGATTAGCTGGATCAGGTGTATTACAGGATGACAAACACCAAATGTGCTGGGCAGGAATACTATTTGGGAGAGGGTCTTGGCTTTGGAACTAAGGACTGATTGCGCAAATCTGTATTTCGCAATGCTAAACGGTGGTTATTACTGGGTGTGGGGCATTTTGTATTGTAACACCTCCAGATCTCATGACCGAATATGTTAAGCCATGCATGCCATCATGAAAATACATTCTATGCAGTCTGCATTACATAAAACTATCTAGTTAATTAAGATTATAATTCTTATGTAGTTGCATTGAATCCGAATCAGAAAACCTTTTTGATCCCAGAAGAAGTTGCTTAATAGAAGCAGCCTTGTGTTTCTGTTTGGTTGCATATCTACAGAAACCAAGTACAATAATATCATCACCCACTTTCCTCAAACTGTGTGGAGTTGTTAAGTAATGTCAATTGGACTTGCTTATGATTTTATCTGTAAAAACAGACTGGCAACATTCAAGATGCTTTGCTTTGCTTTGCTTTGGGTTTTAAGACCACAGTTTGTTTGTGTGTGTGTTTGTATGCATTTTTGGTTAAAAGTTGGGGTTGACATATAATTAAAAATAACTGAAAATAATATTGGCCCCATATAATAAATGAGGCCAATATTAATTTACCATACATTTGAAGGTTATAATGTGTAAGAGTATGAGTCTCTGCACAAGAGAAATCTTAGAGAAATGCACAAGAGAAACTGGATTTTTCTTATGTCATACAAATGAATAATAAAATATAGTATATGAATAATCAGGATGGTAGAAATTAAGATGGTTTACAGGCCTGCTTCGATCTGAGCGCCAGTTTAGTTCTCAGTTTTGCTGTTTCTCTCCAGGCGTGAGCAGGGTGTGTCTGGCCAGCCGGGCTCCATCGTGGTGGAGGGTGTGCAGGTGTCTCTGCCTTCCTATGAAGAGGCCGTGTACGGCAGCGCCGGAACAGCTGCGCCTCTACCGGAGTCTCGTGTGCAGATCGTGCTCTCTGAGGGTCCGCAGCCAGAGGCTCCCTCTGCAGGGGATCAGTCTCGGGCTGAGTACGCTCTGCCCTCCACGTCCTCCTCCTCCTCCTCCTCCTCCTCCTCCTCCTCCTCCACACGATCCCGCCACGCCGAGACCGTGCTCGTTCACCAGGTGCCCTCTTCGTCCCCTCCGTCCTGGGCAGCTGAGCAGCCCGGGGCCACCGCGGCTGCAGCCCGCAGGCCGAGCAGTGAAAGCCTCGACCAGCACAGCCTGCTCTCCCTCACATCCACTGAGGACTATGGCGATGGTAAAACTGCTTTTAAAGGACCAGTTACATTAAAAATCTAATTTACAGTTTCTCCCACAGTGGTCATGTAATCCGTTAGTGTTTGTTGTACAGATATGAGGCTAACATAGCTAAGTAGTAATGGCAACTTATCCATGAACAATGCTTAGATTGTACTATGTCTATTTGATTGACTGATCTGTTTGTATGCATTGTTGCTCAAAAGTAGGCCAGTAGTGGTTAGGCAAGGAGGCTGAAAACCGATAGATGGGGCGTACAGAAAAGAAATTCTAGTGCTAAACAAGTGCACAGAGCTGCCAAACAGTATACATTTTAATGTAGTTTGGGTTCCGAGAAAATATTCGCTTAAATATCTTCCTGACAGTTAAATAGTAATATCTTCCTAAAAATAATAGTGTCAAGTATCGTAGTTCACAGAGTACCCATTAGGCATTATATAATACACCATAAGATAAAAGATAAACCATAAATTGTTGAGAACAGTGTTAATAATGTCACAAATCATAAGTATCTAATTAAATGATAAATCAAACATAGGCAAATTTTATGCAAATATTTTTATTTAAGCTAAGCATGTCTGTATTTTACTTGCGCACTGATATGCTATAAGCTTCCGTTGTGTGTTAGTAACATTAGCCTTAGAGCAAGGCTGTGCAAAACCTAAGAAACGTCAGACACCAAACTGTAACAAACTTTTATTGCTCAGTTGTGTTTTTAACCTGAACTACTTTAACGTGTTTTCTTCGTTGTTCAACAGATATTCCATTGCTGAAGGAGGCCTGAGCACACATGTAGTGTCCTCCTCTCTGTGGATGATGACCAGGACTGTGGCTCTTTAAGCTTTTTACCAAACCCTTCCCCCACTGCTGCCCTACAGAATGCAGGAATAACCAAATGCGTGACCATTGCCCTTCGACTATACGCCCTCTGACCCGATGGCATTTCTGAGCTGTGATGCACCAGTTAGCCTCAGGGTGGCCAGATAATACTCCCTCAAATTGTTGCACAGACACTATGTAAAACATAGGGTTAATGTATAATGCATACATAATATGAGCTCAGTAACATAACTCAGTTGTAAACGACACCTTTTCTCAGCGGTGTACTAACAAGCAGTTGCACTCACAAAGGCTTACCTTGTCACAGTCGTAAGGAATCGCTTATACTGAGCGCATTGAGTTTCTATGCTATGTAAGAGGCGGTGAATGGAGCTTCATTCCGTTTCTGACTGTGACCCCTTACGGAGGGGTTTGGTTGGCAAAGACATGCTTGATCAGACCCTTTTCGTTTTTCAAAATGCTGCATGATATTTGCATCTTCTCACGCCCTCCCACTCCCCACCCCCTCCAGAATAGCGCGCACACCACAGAAGACGCATGCTGCACCGACACACATCATCTCCACGCTCAGCATGGGGATTTACTGGTTTACATTGCACTGTATTCCAAAACACGCTTGCCTTTTTTGTTTGCCATAAAGTGTGTTTATGTTTCGGGCTTCACTTCACCTGGACTATTGTTAAAGAGGGCTCCAGAGAGTTTCTTTTTTTTCGTATATTTAATTTTATCATCTAATTTTGGACCAAGAGTCCATCAATCCAAATACATTTTCCTCCTGAATGTCATTTGATGATTTTATTTCTCTGTGTTCAGCTTTAGGGAGAACATTCACAACATTAAAACTAGTTTGTCCAGTAGATTCTTAACTGGATTGTTTTTGTCAGGTGAAATTAATAACAGTCCAGTTGAGCACATGTGGGACATGCTGGACAATATAGATCAATCCATGGAGGTCCAGCCTCAAAGGACTTAAAGATTTGATCATGTCTTTGTGCAGATACCACAGCACCTTCAGAGGTCTTGTGGTATCCATGCCTTGAAGAAATCTGAGGCAGCTTGTTGTTGGCACAGGGGGGATCTAAACAATGTTAGGCAGGTAGTTTTAATGTTAAGGGGGTACTCTAAATGAAATGCACCTTTGCTATATATATATATATACACAAGCCCAGCACATCTGGACCCAGAAATAAAACCGAACCTGTCCTTCCTGCAGTTCCATCAAAACAAGTTTTGCCCAGATTAGAAGATGTTTTCTGATTTATTCTTTTTTTTTTTTTTTAAATCAGAAAAATAATTTAAACCTGTAATGCTTTTCCACCCTCTCCCGCCATTCAGCTCAGAGAACCTTTGGTGACCCTTAAACATTTTTTGGTGACCACTGGTCCATACCACATGGATTAACATGTGATTTGTGGAGGAGAAATATCATGCGTCCTAATATTTTCTCTCATTTTTATCTGGAAGAGAAGGCAACTGTTTGTATGAATGGCTCATTTTTTTGTGTTTTCCTGGTTTCCTTTTTTTTTTTTCCTGTTCTTTGTCAAAACAGCTGAAGACAGAGCTGTCGCCTTAAAACTTGTACATTTCACAGTTTTGTAATCACTTCTCTTCCGCCTCATGTGCTCCTCAGTATTGTTGATATGTCTCCAGTCTCCTTATGGCCTTACATTTTATTTTCTATGCATAAACACTGTCTGGTGTTTTCTCCGAGGTGTGGGGTTTCTTCGTCTTTATTTTCTCGCAGGACATGACCAGAAGAATGTCCATTCTTCCCTCCCCCTCCGCCCCCGAAGCTTTTTGTTTCAGTGACTGTAATATCTGGAATATCTACATCGGCGCACCTGAGTTTTGAATTTCTCTTCATGCAACTGCTGTACTTTATTGAGAGAAATCCTCGTGATGTCCCTCGGCACCATTGAATGGTGTCTGCCATCCCATTTCCCCTCTTTTTAGCTGTTTTGTTTTTTTTTCTCATCTGCAGTGGGTGTGAAGATAGTATTTTAATATTTGTATAAAGTTTAATTTAACTCTACAGTGTGTGTATATAACTATTTCTAATTAAAGCTTTCTTTTGAAGTGCGCTGGTGGCCTTGAGTGTTTTTCACTGACCGCGTCCTGCAGTGGATCTTTCCAGAGAGAAAGGAAGCGCTGCTGAATTTCATCAATAAGGAGTCTTTATGTCCTCTAGTGGCCACAGCTGGTACTGATCTGTTCAGACTCTAACCTGTTAAAAATATGATTCAAAGTAAAAATCAAAGTCAAGGACTAGAGGTAGAGGGTTGGATTATTGTTCAACAGCCTAATGGCCTGTGGGTAGAAGCTGGATTCCGGACGGCCGGAGTGTGAACAGACTGAAAAGAAATCGAGACTCCTACACAACATTCACATCAAAGCTGCACATATATAATGCTCACACAATCCCAGAACACCAGTGTGTTCAACACACCGCTGCAGGGGGGACTTAACCTTGAATTTAGTGAATAAAGGAAGAAGTGATGCAGGCCATCTGGAGATTTTAATCTTGAATGCTGTTTTTATACTTTTGTTCACAATCAAATTTAGATTTCTTTAGTGTTAATTTTTACATTCTTTTTACTGTCATTGTTTTTGTCAGTGTAGATATAGAAAATATGGTGACTATACAGCAATAAATATGTATTTTTTTAAACAGTAAATATGTGTACATGGGACCAAAAGAAATACGTTTAATATGCTGAGTGACAGAAGTCGACACAGAGAGAGAGACGTGTTCATATAGGCATGTGTTTACAGATACACACACACATCATATATTTGTCATTTTCAGTAATTATTACTTTTTACCTGTTTAAGTCACAACACATACACATAGTGTATTACCTACAAGCTACAGAAGATGCAGTATTTTGTATCCTAATCATTTTAAATTTAGCGTGGCAGCGGTATGGGAGGCGGGCTACGTATCCTTATATACAGTAGATTTGGGATCCTGCTGAAATGTTTCTAACGTTCATTTCTCCAGACGTTTGTGTGTGTGTGAGAAAATGTTTCACATCAGGATGTAGTATTGAGGCTGTGAAGAAAGTGTGTGGTTGAACAGTGGGTCTGTAGTACTGAGGCTGTGCGGGCGGGGGTGTGGTTGATCGGGGGGTCTGTAGTACTGAGGCTGTTGAAGGAGTGTGTGGTTGAACAGTGGTTTTGTGCTGTGCTGTAGTTCCTCAGACGACCTGTCTCTGTATACTCTGTTCTCTGGAGGACTCTCCTCTCTCAGACTCCATTTTGTGATCCGTCCTGACTAGCAGAGCTGCAGCTCCAGCACGGGACTCCAAGGACTAGAAAAGGTAAAGTCGAGTTTCTGCGGTCAAACTCGTGTTTTAATACGTCTAATGTTATAAAAGTGCTATTGTAACGTGTTAATTAGTGTTCTGGTGGATTTAATACGTGTATGTCGCGTGTATTGCTGCAGGCTAACCAAGCTAACGGGGTAGCCTGGCTAACAGGGCCGCATTAGGAACCAGCATACAGTTGTTTATTGATTGTCCCTTAATATTGCAGAGCCAGAGCTGCTACAGCGTTTATTTATTAGCTTTGTGCACAATATAACCAGTTTTACATGTGTATAAACCAAAGGGAAGTAGTGTTTGGGTAGGCTAAGAGGGCGTTGTGTGTCTCACTGTTTATTTCTGCATTTCTAGGCTTCATTTAAAATCATGAGTGGTTGTCGTATTTTTATCGGCCGACTGAACCCTTCAGCCAGGGAAAAAGATGTCGAGAGATTCTTCAAGGGCTACGGAAGAATCCGAGACATCGACCTGAAGAGAGGCTTCGGGTTTGTGGTGAGTTCCTAACGCAAACAGTGGTCACTGTAGGTGGACAAAAGTATTTGGCCGCCTGACCGTTCAACGAACAGGGATGTTAATGATAATGCATTCAAACATATAGTATTTAATATGACGTGGTTCCCTCCTTTGCAGCCATAACAGCTTCCACTCTTCTTGGAAGTATTTTCACAAGATTTCCTTGAGAAATTGTGCCCATTAATTCTGTAGAGCGTATGTGACATGAAGGCCTGGCTCGCAATCTCCGTTCCAGATCATCCTAAAGGTTCTGGATGGGATTGAGGTCAGGGCTCTGTGTGGGCCAGTCAAGCTCTTCCACATCCAGCCATGTCTTTATGGAGCTTGCTTTGTGCACTGGGGCACAGTCATGCTGGAATAGAACAGGTTTTTCCCCCTAAACTGTGTCTCCAACGTTTGAAGCATGGCGTTACCCAAATGTATTGGTCTGCTGAGGCATTAAGATTAACCTTCACTGGATGTTAGGGGCCTAGCCTGACCCCTGAGAACTAGGTGTGTCTCAGTCCTTTTGTCGATATAGTGAGAGTGGTGGTCATTACAATGGGTGTGAAGAGGCCAATTTAAAAGCCTCTCACCCAATGTTTTAACTTTGTTTTATATTTTCCATTTACCCGCTGAGATCTGTTTGGTATACCTTGTACACATTTTTGCACACAGCTGTTGTTACCATTTATCCGTTTATTTCATAAACTGCATATCTTTATTCTTTTTTTAAGGGCTAAATGTTGAGCGAATACACGTAACTGAAAATATTTATAGATGAAGGCATTTAACAGTGCGTGTCTGACTTCCTGTTAACTGGTTGTGTACTGATGGGGAGTCAAATTCTAGACTGTCCTTTAAATGCACTCATTCACTGTTTATAACACCGGCTTTCACTTCATATCTTGTTAAATACCACTTGTCTGGTGATCCAGATTATAATTTTAGTAGCATTTCATAGTGAGGAATGAACAATGACATTTTCTGGCTAATAAAGGTACACTAATAGTGAGTATACTGTAAATGTATCTGTTAGCAAAGAATATTGAGTATTTTTAGCTAATTTTAAGTGAGTGACATGCAAATGTAGAAAATCTCAGTTTGTGCAAGAACTGTTGACTAGTAATGTGTCGTATTTCGTTCAATTTGTTTGCCTGCTGTCCAGCCATTCTTTATGCCTCTGAAGTAAACAGGATGTATTGTTGCTGACCCCTGTTCTAGTTGGCTGACTTCTATTGTGCCGCATTCAGAAAGCAGCCCAGGCTACTTCAGCATGTGTGGTTGGGATAAGTGGCTGTGAAATAGGCTAAATAAGTTGATGTATGTAAATATGTTTGAGCACACAATATAACAGGTTCCTGTTTGCCCCAAATCCAAATTTAATGGTGTTCCAAATTCTTTTTGACACTTCCTTTATTCAGTCATTTTACATTGGAGTTTTGATGGCAATGTACCTAACAAAGTAATGCTACAAGTAAGCTTAAGTACAGTGATGATGTAAAACACACGCCTGTTTATTGCTTGTTTTCCATATGTACTGTATGAAAGGGGGAGTAAATGTAAAATTTGAAATTATATTTACAGACTTAATATAAAGCTAATATCTTTAAAGGCATTAGAATAGTAATGTGTATTAGTTAAATCATAACACATACGTCTGTATTGTGCAGCTCTAATTTATTTGGTTGTGATTTAGGCATGCAGTTTGTATGATTCTAACCAATGGCTATAAGCTTTCATTGGTTGTTTACTACAATGTCCTTGTTGCTCAAGTGCAAAAGAAGCATAAGAAACTTAAGAAAACCGACATGTTTGGCTGATATAGATCAGTTTGTATACAATAGAGAAAAAGGAAATTCTTTCTTTAAATTGTTGTTCACTACACAGAGCGGAACCGCAAATTTGTATGTCATTTGTGTTCTAAGAAATATGTGAAGTAATGGACCCAGCTTAATTAACTGTTTTTCTGCTTATCTCCTTTTTCTAGGAGTTTGACGATCCAAGGGATGCTGAGGATGCAGTTTATGAGCTTGATGGGAAAGAGCTGTGTAATGAAAGGTAGACGGGTCTTTCGTATGTTATAATACTGGGGAAACCCAGTAAATACATCATGATGAAGGATTCAGGTATAGACAGTTCAAGTAGTCACTCTTCTGTTTATATATGCAGGGTAACTATAGAACACGCCCGGGTCCGCTTGCGTGGAGGCAGGGGACGGGGAGGTGGAGGACGCTTCCCGGATCGCTATGGCCGTGGCTCGCAGGATAGCCGGAGGTAGGCTTTGCTGTTTGCTAAATGAATGTTTGCTTGTTTCGTGTCCTATTACATAAGTATGTGAGGAGCTAGGAAATGATATTCAATGTGCTCTGCTGTGACAAAGTGCTAATTTTTTCCCACTCAGGAATCCCCCTCCGATGCGCACAGAGAATCGTCTGATTGTGGAGAATCTTTCATCCAGAGTGAGCTGGCAGGTGAGTGTCCGATGCTGGTGGTTGTTTATCTAACAGTGGTGGAATTCAGGATGATGAACAGTGAATATGTAATACCTCTCTTTTGATATTAAACATATGTAAGTATAGGCAAATTGGTAAAACCAAAAAGTTAACATCAAGCTTCCCAAAATCATATTTACAAGTGTAAAATGTAATCTTTAACAAACCTTTTGTTCATTGGTGAAACTGCTAGAGATGGAGAAAAAAAAATCAAAAATTAGACAATAGTAACTTGCCTGTTTTAACCAATTGTTCACCCCTTTATTTGCCAGCCTGATCGTTGTGTCGTATGGAAGAGCTCGCTAATGGTGGCCCTAAGCCCTTCAGGGTCCCTCTCTCTGGGTTGAGCCTGTGCCCCTCATGGCGGCCTGTCTGGTCGTCTCCTAGTTGACCCCTGATGGTGTGTGAAAACTCGCTGGGGGGACACTCTCCTCACACTCTAGACGCATTGGCTGCCGCTTTTCAGTGGAAGTGGGACGGAGCCATGCTGAAAGAGAGAGAGCGAGAGTTCGAAACAGAGAGAGGCAGAGAGCGCAGAAAGGGAAAGGGACAGAGCGGGTCTGTGGCGTATTCGATCGAGGGGGTTCGGTAATTTGAGAGGCTTCGGTCGGTTTCCTCCCCCCCACCCTGCTCTCACGTGGCCCAGGAGTTAAGCTGCGGTGCACGGTTTTGGTCTGGGACAGACCCAGTGGCCACACTGCCAGGTATCAGTCCACACTCTTCCTCCCTGTTCACTCTCAGCGCCCTCGCGAGGGCACACGGGGCGGGACTGGTAGGGGGGAAGACCTTTGCTCTACCGCCTACAAAATGGGGGGCTTTTTCAAAAATGTATTTAACCTTTTGTCTTTTACAAACAAACTGTCTCACACAGTTTATTTGCTGGTCTGATCATCAGTGTACAAACCAGGTCCAAGAATGTCCAAGCAATACTGTTATACAAATCATAGCAACTAAAATGACTTTCCTGAACATACACACATATTAGGAATTATTGTCTAAGCTGTGACAAAGTAGTTTTTTTTCTTCATGAGTAGTTTTTAAATTCATGTGTTGCTTTTATATTTGTATTAAAAATCCACTGACAACATGCATAGATACTGATCCTTTTCTAGTATAAGTGTGTCCAAATGAAACACTTACTGCGCTTGAGGTTAAGCCCTGTATGTGGACCAGTATTAGATCTGGGGCTTAGAGATTCTTGGACCTTATGTGCCTTGGATTAAATAGGAATAATTTGTCCTAAGACATATTTTATTTAGTACATGATGGATTAATGGCTTTAATGTCTATTGTAACTGGAATGCTTTTTCACTGTTTAGGACTTGAAGGATTTCATGAGGCAGGCTGGGGAGGTTACATTTGCAGATGCCCATCGGCCAAAGCTCAATGAGGGGTGAGGCTGCTCAGTATTTCTTATTTGAAACTCAAATGTATTTGCAATAGAAAGCATTACGATGATTGTGTAGCTAAAGCTATTTGTTAAAGAGGGAGGAAAAGATACTGATTCAGATACTGATTATCTGGATGTTATCAGCAAAAAAATAGTGTATTGAATATTGGTGTGAAGAAGAAATGAATCTGAACCAATACTCTTACAAACCTGGCTCGACAAGAAAAGTACTTCAGTCCATATTGGAACAATATAGTGCCATATAGTAGTGCAATATAGTAATTTAGTACTGTTATCGACTCATTTCTGTTCAGCAGGGTTGTTGCCCGTGTGTGTGTGTGTGTGTGTGTGTTCGCATTTGATGGTTGTTCGCATTTGATAAACTACTTTCTTTTTGGGCAGTTAGGCTATTTGAGTTAAGTTAAATAGATTAAAAACAAGTTGAAAAGCAGACGAGTGAGAGCCAGTACAGAACTCCTCATGTTAGCAGGCAGTTTCAGAGCAGACATTGATAAACAAATAGTAACTGGGCTGTTATTAAATGTTGCCCATATGTTGTCAGTATTAATTTTAGGTGAAATTGTAAGTGAGGTTGACAGGAAGAGGTAATGCAACATTGTACTTTTCAGTCAGTCACTGTGGCAGCTGGCATGAGCAATAAGAGAAGCAGTGAGTAAGTGGGAGCTGACAGCATTGTTTGTTGAGTTTATAGGAGTATATTTATTGAAGGTTTTTGGATCAGGACACTCTGCATATATGTAAAATCTATAATCCAGTCACAGATTCATGTTCACTGAGATGATAATGCAGTACAGAGAAGTACAAACCAGTCCATTTGTTGGAGGAGATGCTGCTAACTTGGGAATATTAAACGACAATTTCATTTATATGAAGATAAACTACTGTAAACTGTTATTATGGATCATAGTTGATAGTGATGCCTGTTGGCAAAAAGTTGAACTGCTTCTTTAAAATTCACTTACAATTTGATTTATTTTCCACAGCGTGGTAGAGTTTGCCTCGCACAGTGATCTGAAAAATGCTTTAGAGAAACTGTCTGGGAAAGAAATCAATGGAAGGAAGATCAAGCTCACTGAAGCAGCCAGGAAAAAGTGAGTTCTTCCTATTTTTAGCTGTTGACTACCGAAGAACAAATTCTGCATTTGGCATCACCAAACAGAACCCTTTCCCACTGCTTGCCTGCATGCGGTGCCTATTTGCCCTCATGCATCATTTCTTTGGCTGTTTTTGTCAATGAATAAATAGCTGAGGTAAAGAATGTGTGCTTTACTGAGAAGAGATGGCATTCCTGTTTGTGCACCAATGTGAACTTTTTTTTACTGTTATTCGACCAGCCTTCTAAATCTATAGTAATTCTTAATGACTGCGTAATTTGGGTCCTTTAAATGTAATGATGCCAATTTTATGCAAATTTGATCAAACATTAGCCTGTTTTATCAGTTTCCCTTGTAAAACTCTCTGATTCTCTTTTGCTATTCATAGGTCCAGGAGTCGCTCTCGCTCCAACAGCTCGTCCCGATCCCGTTCTCGTAGTCGTTCTTTATCCCGCAGCCCCAAAACCCACAAACGCTCCCGTAGCCGTTCCTCATCTGCCTCCCCCTCCCCCGTCCAAAGAGCCAAAGAGACGAAGCGGGCGCGCGCGGAGTCTGGGTCCCCGCCGCCTCAGCGGGCCGCAGACTCGCGCTCTCCCTCTGCTGACAGCCGGAACTAAAGTAGCTCTGTCCGTCCTTCTGGATCTTCACTGATGGGTTGCTGTCCGTCACTCGTCTGTTTCATGTCTGTCCTCAAACTGGCGTTTCAGCTCCTCGGAGCGGTGGAACAGTTTATTATCTTTATAGTCACAGATGGCAGCAGTGAGCCTGAGTCTGAAATCTGATATGCCCTCATTATCTTCAGAGGTAAATTCATGCCAGTAGACAGAGCTCCAGTTTTCTACTGTTCACAGTAAACATTTGCTTTGTGTTTGTCCATTTGAGTGATTTCCTTGAATGCGAGCGCTGATATTTCTAGAAATACTGATGAACCGCATCCTTTTTTTTTTCTTTCTTTGTATTAGTTTGTGTTTTTTAGTCATTGTGTAGTAGTAATGGAGAGTACAATTGCGAAACTGTATATAGTTCTGGCAAACGTTGAAGCGTGCGGCTCTGTGTATGTTTTATGTTTGTTTATAAACAAATTACTGACAGCAGTGGCCATTGAATACATTGTAGTCCAAATTAAAAACGTCTTTTGCAATATTATGGAGGTTAATTTGGTTGATTTCATCATTGACATGCACCACTGGCATATAGGTCTTTAATGCATGCCTCTTCATTTGAATTCAGTTCTGTAATTTTCTTGAAACTACTTGGTCCTTCTGTAAAAAAAAAATGTAATAAGACATGCATTTGAGTTTGTTTTACTAAACGAATAAAAAAAAACTTCTAATGCTATTGTACTGTTTTCATTTTGAGTACATAACCGCCACAATTTTAACATTTTATTGTGAACAAAACTGGAGGATGGAGGTGTATGCTTCCACGAAAATGTTATTTCCAAAAATGAAGTGTGTTGTGTGGTTCAAATCATAAACACAGCCAATGGTTATTGGCTTTTACATGAAGGTCTGAGCACAGAATTTTTTTTTTATTTATATAAGACTGAAGCTCGTCTAGTGTATCTCATTCACAACTTGTCACTCGATGATTGATCAACTACTTTTGGTGCATTGAGGTTCACATTTTGATCTTTTGTCTTTGTATTATGAAGGACCTAGTGTGCCAAAATAAGTGACAATTGGTTGACAAACAATTTACAAATTCTTCTTTTTACAGGGCTGTGTATTTGTTTTTCTAAACTTGTTTGTTTGGTCATCATATTGATCAATTACATTTATCATTTTGAGTTTTAAATAACAGTAGTTTTTAAAAACATACAGTAAGCAGAATCTGCAGACTTCCTCTTCTTTTAATGGCGGTTGACAATTTTTCCGCAAATGCTGATCTGTGTAAAACTGAGGGGTTACTGTATACATAAATACATACTAGTGAAAGTGACCATTCTGTCATGCATGAACACACCACAGCACAGTGTGAACAGAACTTCTGCATTTAACCCATTCACCAAGTGAAGCAGGGGGCTGCCAGGAACACGGCGCCCGGGGAGCAGTGTGTGGGGACGGTACCTTGCTCAGGGTACCTCAGCAGTGCCTAGCGGTC
>JBBPDB010000153.1:2950286-2974313 GCA_037974465.1 Brachypetersius altus
GAGGATGATGAGGACAGACTCTGAGTGTGTTGGGAGGAGGATGTTGAGGACAGACTCTGAGTGTGTTGGGTGGAGGATACTGAGGAGAGACGCTGAGTGTGTTGGGAGAAGGATGTTGAGGAGAGACGCTGAGTGTGTTGGGAGGAGGATGATGAGGAGAGACGCTGAGTGTGTTGGGAGGAGGATGATGAGGACAGACTCTGAGTGTGTTGGGAGGAGGAGGATGAAGATGCTGTAGAGAAGAGAAGACAAGGAAGGTCTGAAAGGAGGTTTATGGATGCAGTAAGGAAGGGCATGCTGGCAGTTGGTGCGAGAGAGGAAGATGCAGAGGGTCAACCCTTAATCGGGAGCAAAAGAAGAATTTGTGGTGTCACCTCTCAAGCTCTTCAGGTGTTTAAACCTTAAGCTCTTCAGGCTAAAGGACTAAAACTGTGCTTTTATACAAGGAAACTGTTGAATTATCAGTTTGGCAAAACTTGCTCTTCACACTAAGGGATGCACTTTGTTGAACACAAGGCTGAAACCAGATGTTTCATAAAACATTTGCATTTGTTTTTTCTAATAAAACATTATTATAGCAGGAAATTGTAAATCCCTTGTAATGCTTTTATTTAATCTTATCAAGCCAGTTGTTGTTAATTAACTGGCTGCTTGTCCCTACTTTATTAGCCAATATCTAGGGTGAATGCATTATTTCCCACAAAACTACAAATCAAAATCTTTTTCAAACTATTTATTGACATGACCTCTCTGCTGTCATTACATTTAATCATATTACAAAACGTGTATTTAATTGTATTACAAAAACATATTACAAGCCTAATGTAAAGTAGTAGTACAGGCATCAGACCGTGTATTTATAGCCATTTCCTGTAATCATTTTCTGTGAAAGTGAAAAAGGATTTAGAGGCATTAAACTCTTCAGATGTCTGTGAGCGGTGAGTTCTCTGAAGTTTCTCTGAAATTTCACATTCTCTGAGTATTTCACATCAATCCTCCCCTGAATGACCTCTTAATAGTTTTACTACACAGTTGCATAATTCTTATCTTATCCATTTAGTGAATAATAATGCTTAATAAGAGCAGTACAGGGGTGTAATAATATTGCTATGCTGAAATGTAACTATTTTTATATACTTCCTTGATAAGTAACACTATTTAAAAAAATTCCCAAACTGTTGGATGCTAGTGAGTTAACACTCCTTTTGAAGATTTTCTCAGCTCATAACAAAGAGCATCATTAATCGGAGGTAACACTGTGCATTCAGTGCCATGTTTCTCACATCTGACACAGTGCTCTTGAGGTACATTTAACCGAGAGATTGCACACCTCTAACTCATTGCACACCTCTGCATGATCATAAGTCTGACAAATTGTGCAGAATTGTGCAGAATTGTCCAGCTCGCTGCAGAACACAAAAACCATCTTGTTCTAAATCAAGCATTAAACCTACCTGTGACGCATGAGTAAGAGTGTGGCGTTAGGTGGAAGAAGGAGGCATGAGAAACAAAGCTTTCCTCACTGTTATCAGTGTCTCTCTTTCGCATCTCTTGTGTTTATATACAAGTTTAGAGAGTTGTGTCACATGGGGTTGCATCTGAGAGGCAGGATATTTTACCAAGTTTATGTCTCTGAGCTGCAGTTTTGTGACTTCTCTGGCTATCTGTTTGGATACAACAATAAATTCTAAACCATATTAATATACCAACATACAGTACTGTGCAAAAACCTTTTCACATCAGTATCACTAAATAAGCTAAATAAAACTACAAGCAATAAATACAAATAACATTATTATAGTAAATAGGGATTTCATGTTCAGTATATCAGTGTGCTCCTTGTGAAAGTATAGTATTACTATCCATCATAAACCTGGATTAACTGAATCAGTCCTTGATTAAATTAAATCAGGAGCTGCTGATGGAGTTTCACAATCCAAACAACGGCTGGTGGAACCAAGGAGGAATCTGGAACCAAACCTGTGTTCTCCTCACCAGCTCACACAATATCTGCTATTTTTACACACAAAACTAATTTGAATACTTTTTACTGCTTTCTTGTTTGTTTGCAATTATTTTAATGTTTACTGTCAGAAAGACACTTCACAATACACTGACAAAAATGGCTTTAAATAATTTACAGGTCCCTAAAACTTTTGCATAGTACAGTATATCAGCCAAATCTCCATATGTTACAGCTAAATTTCAAAATGGACAACAATGATTTGGCTTAAAATACATATATAGTAGATGTGTATAGTTGTCACGGCTAGGTCAGTGGCCGGTTAGGGCCACTGCTTTTTGGTTGCTCTGATTTGTTCTGTTTTCTGTCTTGTATCCTGGGGGATTTTATTTTGATATTTGTTCTGGGTTTTGCTTTTGTCACGTGTCCTTGTGTTTCACCTGTCCTGTGTTTTTCAGTTTGACTGTGCTATGTATTTAAGGTCCTGTCTGTGTGTTGTTTACTCATGTGTCCATTGCCTCATTTTCTCATTCTGATTCCTGTGCCTGGTTTTTCTGATATCTGGTTTTTGTTTCTTCTTTGGTTTTCTGTAAATAAACGCATCCTAATGGATCCTTGGCTCCCTGCCTGCTCACTCCGAGGTAACTCCGGGTTTGGGCTTCGCGGCCCGACCCGCGACAATAGTAGATGTGAAGTCATGGGAAGCCACTGCACTTTGATTTCCATTATAACTGAGTCGTTGATTTTTCTATGCATTTCAAAGCACAGGGAAAGGAGTTAAATGATAGGACAACTGACCAAATTCTATAGATGTGGCACATAAAGACTAGGTTAAAAAAGGCTGGTGTATTCCTATAACAACCCTTATTACGCTTTTATAACTATGACCCATATGACTGCTACCTGTACACATGCTCAGAAATGTATGCTAATTAATAAGCTGATGTTTTGTGTTATTTTACATTGCAGAAAAAAGAAATCTGGGCCAAATCTGCCGTCAGCCTTCGCTGCAGGTTGCTGATATGCCAGCTCAAACCTTTCATCTTCCAGTTACCACATCCTACACACATACTCGTTGCACGGCAAGTTTCGGTGCAGCAGGCAGCGCTGAATTATGTAGAATAACATTTCCATACTGAATATCTGAGTGTCATGGCTCGATCTGATTTGACCTAATACCGTATACAGCAAATAAGCTTTTCTGGACATGTATTTGCATTTAACATGCAAGTGTGTGTTTTATACCGTGGCCAGATTCGAAAAACTCAACCTCTATAAATACTTTGAATGCACTTAATATTTCTTAATATTAATATAGTGCAACTGGGTGCACTATAAGTCAGTACTTGATCTGACCCAATGTGTTATGCAAACAGATGTAAATGGCATGTCAGCAGTTTGCTGTAAAGGATCTATTTGTTTGCCAGTAAGTTTTCTGTAGATGTTCTGTAAAGCGTGCTGTAATATTACCCTGAAAGCCTCCGGGAACACGGTATGCATTTTTACTTTAAAAGTTTTAGATTCACACTCCAATTTCTCACTCATAACTAAGCAGTAAATTCAGAGAAGAAAATAATGTGCAATAAATTATTGTAAAATAAGTCTCAAGAATAATAACTGAATATTTGGCCCATCTTCTAAATCCATATTCCAGCATTTTAATCTCTGTATGTCACGTATGCATCCTATGGCCTATTTCCTATATCGGATTACCCCCACAGTAATTCCCTTGTATTTAAAAAAAACGAAGGGAAAAACCCTTTCTATAGAATCTAATGAACACTTGCTTTAGCGCTTGCCCTTTGTCTTTTACTAACTACATGTTAAAGTTCTAAAGTTGAACTTACTTTCAGCTATTTAAATAAATCAGGACTGTACTGACTCTAGATCTGAACAAAAAAGTGTAATTTTAAACTGAAATGTGTAGAAAGAGATTTGCTGGAAGGCATGATTACCTGGTAAAGTAGGTAAAGCACAAGCTGCTGGCTGATTTTTCCGTCGAGATTCATTTCGAGTAGATCACTATTTATGCAGCTGCTTCGACAACTGGCTGATTATTATCAGAGTCATAAATGTTTGTGATCTGAACTCTTGGAACTGTGCCCTCCTGCTCCATTTTTCTTATCAATAGCCTTGGCTCAATGCTGAAGTAGGAGGTGTCTGGAACAAGAGGTACAAAGCCGAACAGGACATACCAAATTCACTTTTACAACACTGAATAGTACTGTTTATTTTGATCAAGTGAGGTTATGAAAATGTACTCACTGTTATTACTCACTATGACTCACACATCGACCTTTACAATGACCTTTTGTACAGTATTTTTTTAAAAATATGATCAATGTTTCCAACCAAACAGACTATACCTGGTCTCCCCATTCAAGTACACTATATGGACAAAAGTACTGTGATGCCTAACCAGTTGATCCCTTTCTGCGGCTATAACAGCTTCCACTGTGCTTGGAAGGCTTTCCACAAGATTTTGGAGTTTCTGTGGGAATTTGTGCCCATTTACTCTGTAGAGCATTTATAAGGTTGGACAAGAATGCCTGGCTCACAGTCTCTGTTCCAGTTCATCCTAAGGGTGTTAGATGGGGTTGAGATCAGGGCTCTGTGTTGACCAGTCAAGTTCTTCCATACTGAACTCAACCAGCATGTCTTTATGGAGTGCACTGGGACACAGTCATGCTGGAATAGAAAAGGTTCTTCCCCAAAGGAGCCTAGCCCAAACCCTGAAAAACAGGTGTGTCCCAATATTTTTGTCCCTATAGTGTATTTTGACAATTACTGAAGCATATTTATACTATACTAAAATCAACACCTGCTTTTTACCAAGTTAGTGCCAGCTAAGTTACACACATTAAACCCTGTCAGAAAGTCAGGGGTTAATACTCAAGTAAGGACAAACAGTTAAGAGGGTAAGGGCCCGAGGTTTTTTAAATGTAAAGAAAATGATGTATAAGAGAAAAATGAGAGGACTTGTTAGTCCCCAATTCATTTAATTCATTTGCTTAATATTTAAAATGTTTCTTTCTTATACTCTATATAAAGTATTTACTTGCCGTAGTGGTATTTATTTTTGTTTATAATAAGACATTTATTTGAATATGAGATTAGTTTGGACATCTGTATAATATGAGATGCTGTTGCTTTGAAGGTGTGTACTTAGTCTGCGACAATGTTCAGGAGGTAGATGCCCATGTAACATTCATATAATTGAAAGAACCCAAGATTTCCCAGCAGAACGTTGCCAAGAGCATCACACTGCCTCCTCCTTTCTTTGCATAGAGCATCCTGGTGCCATCTCTTCCCAAGGTAAGATACACACAAACATGGTCGTCCACAAGACGTAAAAGGGGTAGTGGTGGCCTAGTGGTTCCCTGTAGTTAGGGAATGAAAGTCCCTTTGGATAAAAGTGTCTGATAAATGCCTTTACCAGGTCACCTTCTTCCATTGCTCTATGATCCATACTGTGAATTCTGGTTGAACTGTAGCAGGTTGTAATTAACTGTGATCTTCTGAGACCTTTCTATCACAGTCAGAATTAACTCTTTCAGCAGTTTGTTCTACAGTAACTCTGCTGTGGAACCAGACAGCAAGCCTTCATACACCATATGTATCAATGAGCCTTGTGCACCACTGAACCTTTCACTTATTATCCCTCCAGGGACCACTTTAGCGAGGGACTGACCACCGCAGAGCAGGAAAACACGGCGAGACCTGCCGGTTTGGAGTTGCTCTTACTCCAGAAATCTAGACATCACAGTCAGGTCCTTGTCAATGTCACCCAGATCCTTATGCTATTCCATTTTTCCTGCTTCCCACACAGTAAATTCAAGAGCTGACTGTTTGCTGAATAATTTTCCCCACCCCTTCACAGGAACCACTGTAATGAGACAATCAATGTTGTTCACCTCACCTGTGAGTGGGAAACACAGATCACAATGTATTATCATTTCAGTCATGTGCCAGCGATAAATACTTTTGAATCGATGCATTGTGTGGCATGATGTTTTAGTGTATATGACTTGCTTTTTGCTAAAATGCGCTGTTTATATTCCAAAAGTTCAGTTTTACGTTTTTAATTCTGTTCACATTTATGAACTCTGGTGTACTATTTCTGGTGATTCTGTGGTTTGGGGCTGGAAGGTATAAAGACAGGTGATACAGACTGATCCACTCTCTCTTCTTTATTACTGCACCTGCCTGTAAACACACACCTTTTGTCTGATGAGTGTGTCCTGCAATGGAACATGAACGCTCGAGCTATAACCAAAACCTTATTAATACTACTTTCAGTAGTAAAGTGATAAGCAGCATGAATTTTTCTTAATATAAAAAATGAAAATACATTTGGTGGCACAGAATGCAACTTTAGAACAAAGGGGGTCTGTTTCTTTTAGAACAGCTAACATACAAACACACACCTTCTTTAAACAAAGATAACATACTTGTATACATACACAAGCCTTTTGTCAGAAGAGTGGGTCCAGCAGTTGCCCACAAGTTCTACAAAGCTCCTTCCCGAGTGATTTGCTTTTTGGATTATTTTTATTTTATTATTTTTGTGCGGACATCAGTAGCATTAGAACTGTCACACACACTTATACACAACGGCACCGTGTGTGTTTAATGTCTGTAGCGAAATACTCAGTATTAATTAAATGTGCAATAGTGTTTGATGTTTTGTTTCATCCTTTTTAAACCAAACAGTGTGAAATGATGGTAATATAGAAATAATAAGATAATAATACATAATTTAGGTGATAAATGTGTACACAGTACACAATCACAGGCCCAGACAGCTCTGAGCCAGAAGTGGTGAAAATGAAGAACAGTTTGGGAGCCAACAGAGTCGACTCTTCTCTGTGAGCTGAGTCAAATGATCCGGATCACTAGCAAGAGCCGGAATTCCCACCAGTAAATCCTGCGGCAGAGCCCATGAGGGGGAGGGGGGGTCTCTGACTGTCTGGCCGAATGTGCAAAGTGGAGCTGCTGCACACACATAAGCTGTTTTTCGTGCTGTGACCCTTAACCCCTACATCACACTCCACCCATCAATCCCCTCCTCTACACACACACACACACACACACACACACACACAAACACACATACACACACACACACACTGCACATTTCTCAATGTCATTTCATTCATATTCTTTATTATACTGTTATTATGTAATATTTATATAATATTAATAACATTATTTGTATATGATAGCATTTATAATTCTTTATTATATCATTATACTTCATTATTCAGTGTCATATGCATCTAAAAGACCTATCCCATCTTAATCCAGCATTATTAAACGTTTAACGCATAACGAGGGGCGTCCAGGACCAGTGTGTGGGGATGGTACCTTGCTCAAGGTTACCTCAGTTATGACACTAGCAGTGTAGGGAATCGAACTCACAACCTTCTGATTGCAGGGGCAACTCCCTAACACCTAGGTCACCAGCTGCCCCCCCTAGCTTTATAATCCTTTATAATCCTAACTTAAGCAATATATAATTAAATTTAGGAATTTCTTTCAAATTTGTTCGTTTAAAAATATCCTGTTTTCACCTATTGTAGCCAAGTTTTAATAAATAAATCAGCACATAAAATAAATAAATACCTATTGTTATTCTCAAAATCAGCATAATGAAGCAAAATGAAGTGAAAACTGGTGCGTTACTGGATGGCTTTGAATATAACTGGGCTTAATTTGCTGGGCCAAATGGTAAACTGTACTGTTACAGGTCTTTGTTACTTTATCTGATGGGCCTAGTTTAGCCAGAGGCGTGTGATGAGCACATGATGGTAAATTAAGAATGGCAAGTTTCTGTGACTCATTGGTGCAAACTACATTATTTAAGCCATTCCTTTTGCTGCTGTAGTACCAGAAGACTATAGTGTTACACCAGACTACAGCCCCAATATTGTGGCTAGCTGCTGAAGGGTGTTTGTGGATAAATTCCCTCCAGGCTTCTGACCTTGTGGCCCAGTGGATGCGGCGCTATGCTTGTTTTTACCAATGAACCGATCCCACTCCAGCATCTCATATAATCCACCATGTAAGCTCCTTATCTGCTGCAGCATTTTGTAAAGGGGGGAGAAATACATTATTTGCCTTTATGTTAGGAAAACCGAGCAACAGCTGTTAACAATAGGGGTCATGGGATAGCCCATAAAATTTGCCAATAATGAGACTGCACCAACACTAGCAGCAGAATTGTTTTCACCCTCTCTCTTTCCACGCACTGCCCTGGAGTTCTTCCAGTTACACTGCAGCGTGCTTTATGCACCGCTTTGTCCTTCATGTCATCTTATGCAGATGGCTATAATAAGAAGTCAGGCCCTGTAATTTGCTGACCAGAGGATGCTATTTTTTTTTTTTTTTTTGGTGACAGTGCACAATGCGCCACCATCAGATTTGTCCTAGTATGGTATCTCCCCCCACCCCCCCACCCCAAAGCACCTGTCCTTTCTCTTAGTTATGGCTCAGTGTTAATGTTTTTTTTTTTTGGCATGCTACTCCCTTTAAAACCTTGTCCGCACTCACTGTTAATCGTGAAAGCAACACTTTATACAGACTATGGAATAAAACACCTTCAAACATACCAAATATTTACACACTATACTACATACTATTTACGTACTATACATTAACATAATCTTCTAAAATTCTAAACCATTTGGGCATGGAAGCAACCCATGTGCCAGATATGCACCTGCAGGCCACATACTACACCAGTGCACAATAATAAATAATGCATAATGCACCACCATCAGATTTGTCCTGGCACAGTACACCTGTCCATTCTCTTAGTTGTGGCTCATTTTTTGCATTGCTTTATTCCTTTTAAAATCTTCATAGCAACCATTGTTAATTGCGAAAGCAATGTTTTATATAGGCTATGAAATAAAATACCTTCAAACATTAAGTATACCTTTACACAGTAGGCTATACATGTAATCATCAAAACTAATCCATGTGATGTATATGCACCTGCATGTCACACACTACACTAGTGCCCAATAAGTAAAAAACATAAATATATAATCTGTCAGATAGATAGACATACTGGAAATAATGAAAACAACCCATGTACCAGATATGCACCTGCAATCCTAGTGCGCAGTAAGTACACAAAATAATATTTATATATATATATATATATATATATATATATGTGTGTGTATATATATATATATATAAATTGGTCAGATAGATAGAGAAAATGAAAATAATGAGAACCAACCCATGTACTAGATATGCACCTGCACTGTCCTAATAACGACTAAATTGCTCCTGCACTCCACGTGTCTCAACCACAACCCTGAGTCTTGAGCTCGATTTGGACTACAAATCCCAACCAAATAAGCTTCTGCACTCGGAGGCCCTTTCTTGACATAGTGTTTGGGTATTGTAGTTTATTTATAGTACCATTTTGCTGAGGCTGAATGAGCAACAAACACACAAAATAACTACAAGTCCCAGAATTCCACACGCGACATCACCGCGGTGTTGCTGGTCCGCGTGAGTTTCGTCCGTTGGTCTTGGCTCCGTCTCTGGTTGCTCGACTCGATCCGCTTCATGTCGTGTTTAAACCACAAATTGCTCCTGGATTAACCGACTTCACCGAAGAATGAGTGATAACGATGATATCGAGGTCGATAGTGACGTGAGTGCCTCTTATTTGTGTGTTTGTTTTTGTTTTTTTGTTTGTTTTTGACCCCCCTCCCCGTTGCAGGTAGCTGTGTGTGTTTTCGATTTTAGCGAACTAGCTGCCTTTCCCTTCTCCACACAAAAATACCCAATTTCTACACAATCCGGACTCAAATTCACTGCACAACTAGTTCAGGAAATATATTTAGAGTGATCTGAGATAAATTCTACCCCTGCCTTTTTGCCAGTAAAGTGCTTGGAGAAAATAAGAGTAAAAAACATCGTCCCAGTCACGATTTTTCAGTCATATCAGTCGTATCAGTCATATCGTAATGGAAGTTTAACGTTAGCTCTCAATTGTGTTTGCTTTTCTTTTTTTTTTCTCTGTTTTTGCTTGTTTTCTTTTGCAGGAAGAATCATCGAGGTTTCACTCTGTGGTGCGTAGTAAGCCGAGAAATTTTACTCCACGTTTAGCCTTTAATCAAGGTTTTTGACATTGTGAGGTCGGGTAGGTAACTTAACTGTGTTCCAAAACATCAATGATTTATGGTCACATGCAGCAACATAAATGAGGCACATTTTTTCTCAGCAGCTGAACAGGTTTATTGTGATTTTTTGAAGCTTGTAGGTTGATCAGGGCTTCTCACAGCAGCTCAGCAGGCCAGTGATGCAGAGAGGGAGAGAGAGAGAGAGAGGAGGCTAAGCCCCAGCACATCATGTCCATATTAGAGTCCAGCCTGGCCAACATTATCCCTTCTAATTTCAGCGTGCGTGTGTGTGTCCCTGCATCTCATGATGCAAGGCTTTACATTAAATGGACAAAAGTATTGGGTCGCGTGACCATTACACCAGCAAGGACTCTAATTTAATTTAATTTTAATTATATCTTATAGCCACACATCAACACAATGACCATGTATTCAAATACATAGATGTTAATATGGAACTGGTCCCCCCCCTGTGCAGTTATAGCAGCCTCCACTCGATTTGAGAGTTCCTGTGGAAATGTGTGCCCATTCATTCGGTAGAGCATTTATGAGGTTAGTCTCTGATGTTGGATGAGAAGGCCTGGCTTGCAATCTCTGTACATCCCAGTTCATCCCAAAGGTGGTGGTGCCTGGTGGGTTGGATACTTGCCTCTGGACCAAGAGGCCATGGGTTTACATCCTACTTTCAGCACATCACCACTGGGTTTCTGAGCAAGACCCTTAACTCCAGAGAGACTGTCCCCTGTAGTTAGTGAATGGACGTTGCTTTGGCTAAAAGCGTCTACTAAATGCCATAAATATAAGTGGATTGAGGTCAGGGCTTCGTGTGGGCCAGTCAAGTTCTTCCACACTGAACTCATCCAGCCATGTCTTTGTGGAGCTTGTTTTTCAAAATGTCTTGGTTTGCTGAAGCATTAAGATTGTCCTTCACTGGAAATAAGGGACCTAGACCAATATTTAAAAAAACAGGTGTGTCCCAATACTGTTGTCCATATAGAGTATGTTCAAAAAGGCATAGACAACTGCTTATATGAGGGTTCTTATCAAATCAAGGGTATTGAGAGCCAGTTTGTCCCCTTTTATACTGTAGTAACAGCCTCAATTAGTCTACGAAGGCTTTGCACTTGATGATGGAATGTTGCTGTAAGAATTAGATTCATTAGTGAGGCTGAGTACCACCTCTCCAAATCATCCCAAAGATGTTAATTAAGGCTCCATTACTCCAGAGCCCAGTGCTGAGAGGTTTTATTTCCTTCTAGCTGATGCTTAATATTGGGCTTAGGGATCTTACACTCGTGTTCAGATGCTCCGGATCATCCTAGTCTGTTAGGAGTGTTTTCTTTTTTTATAATTATGAAAGATAATTGAATACCAGGAAAGGATACAACCTAAAGTCTGGATACTTTTGGACATTACAATGTTAGGTTCCTGACTACACAGCACTGTAAATGGAGATTCACCATTAAAGGAAAATGTAATCTTGAACATTGCTTGATCCTGTTCTGGGAACACTGTGTATCCACAGAGTATTTTGAAGGCCAGGATAGATAATTAATTTCACTGGACAGTATAAATGGAGTTAAATTTCAATACAGAAATAACTATCCAGTCCATTAAGAGTGTGAACACACACCTCCACTGTTCCAGCTCTCTCAATATTACAGCTCTCCCCTTTCACCTAGGTCACATTCTACTTTAAATTATCTCATTAATTAAGCCATTTATATTTCCAGTGAAATTAATGATCTATTCTGGCCTCCAAAATACACTGTATTTTGACCAAGGAATCATTTGAAAAAGCCTGATCTCTTGGTGGCCAAAGCTGATGGCGCATGTAAAATAACTGGTTCATTTTAATGGAATTTAATTGAACCTCCTAAGATCAGTTCGCATTTAGCTATAGGAATTATAGGAATTATAACATTATAATGTTTCCCTGGAATTATATGAAAAAATGGGAGATACTGATTATCTTCAAATTATTTTCAAGTACGTCAGAGCTTATGTTAATGAAGCCATGTTTCATTACTGCTTTGAATAGACCATTTAGTTTCATTTTCAGTTCAGTTTTTTAAATTCCCCTGCACATTTCCAAAACTCCATTTCCAGGAACTTAATATTAAATAAGTTTCTGTGGTTTTATCACATCAATCTGAATCACCCAGCACGTAACACACATTGCCGTTAACTGCAGGTTAACATCAGGTAATGAATGCAAAATATAATAAAAGGCAGCTAAAATGAGCCATTTGGCCAAAGGTACATCTCTGCTTCACGGCAGTGATGTCTATCAAATATGTGGCCAAAAAGATTGCTAAGACTAAAAAGCACTGCCACAGATATATGTGAACACCATGCTATACCAGTATAGTGCATTTTGCAGGAATATGTAGCTGCGTTTCATGTATATTTGATGCACCAGATGTGATACTTTCACCTCCTTTTGTTTTGTCCATAACACGTTTTTGTCATTATTATTTTGCAGTAAAAAAAAAACCCTAACGGCAGGGACGTAGTAAGGAAATGTGAATATTTGTACATTTTAGCCAGTTTTCCAGTGTTTTCTGTGTAAGGTTTATAAGCATAAAACTACATAGTGATCTCAGTACAAGGTTCAGTAATTTGAATACATACAAACATAAATTCCTTAATTGTGAGCAAATATTAAAGCATTGGTATTTCTGTAGGTGATTATACACCACCATTGAGACTTCACTTTACATAAAACTCTGCAAAGGTTTAGTGATTTCTAGAGTGTGAGGTATTCTCAGGTAACCTCTTATGCAACAGTAATGACTTCTTTCTTAGCGGGTTTGAGACACTCAGATACTGAGAAGGAGACTGTACACCCCTATCAGCGCCTTGAAATAGTTTTTTCAGGCTTGGTGATATTTTTAAGTGATAATGAACATAAAATAGTGACATTATGATTGTAACAGGTCCAGAGAAGCAGCACTGAGGAAGCATAGGGCCCATACATTTTTTAATGCAAATCTCATGTAATAATATGGCATATTTGTTATTCGCCCAGTACTCCTACCAGTCCGCAAAACCCATCTATCTCTATCTCTTCCTCTTCACCACAAAAGGCCATATTCCAAGGGCAGGTAAATTTGAATAACGTTCCAGCAAAGGTGTGCGTTCATGTCTAGCTTTAAGGAATCACTGAACGAGATTGGAGTCGAGATGTCTGCGACGGTCGCAGAGCGCCTTTTATCTTTTCCTGTGAGGAAAGTGCTTTTATGCTGAGAGGAAGCTATTTTTTGTTTGTTTTAAATATTCAGATGGAATGATATGCTAATTAGGTACATTTAGCAAGCTTCGAAATGTTGGAATATAATGTAGGTTGGAATTTAAGTTCCATTTGTGCCAATGTCAGATGTTTCAGCACAATTCACAGAAACTTGAGAAATAATTGTGCACAATGTCAGTGATAGGAACCCAGACTCTGACACATTTAATGCAAAGAAAATGTCGTTTTTTCATGAATTTACCACCATTGGAACATTGTGGGCGTTGAGTATAAAATACAGAAGATACGGGTAGCCACAATGGTTGTTTAAATAACAAACAACATTTCTTTGCATTATAAGTGCTGTGATTCCTGGTTTCTGTCATAGACATTGAACTGAAATGAAAATTGTTAAGTTGAGTAGATCGTTAAAAAAATGCTGTATATTTCTGAACTGGCATGTTTTGCTAATATTTAGAAATATCAGTAGAATTCCCTATTAAGGTTCCAAGTCTCAGACCTTGCGTGACACTGATGATAGAATCAGCCTATGGACTAAACGTAGGCATACCAGCCATACTGACTCATAATTTGTCCGCACCCATACATATGTAGCCCATAATCCCTGTGTGGTTCAGTTGCACATAATTAGTTGTTAAATTTGCAAGGGGGTTCTTTTTCTTGTTGTCTGGATGTAAAGGAGGCACCCCTTGAGAAACTGGTTTTACAGCTGCGCCTGTAGGTTTCATTAGCTGAGCCTCGTGACTCTCTAAACTAGCTGAACTAGACTTAATGGAGAGGTTCATCAGGTTTCTAAACGAATAATGTCCAGTTTTTGCGCTAACTTTAATACAGTGAACATTTACACAATGCCTTTTACATATAAGGGGAAGGACAGCCGAAACAATCGAGAAAGCATTCTTATAGTGCAAAGCAATTTTCTTATACAATTAAACATCACCGGCATTCTTCCCCTCCACATGCCGTAGCTTCAGTATTTCTTTAACAGGATTCAACCCACTCTTCCCTGAAAGTGTTTGTGCCTACAATGTTTAGATACAGTTTAATTGACTCTGTTTTAGTACCATTATATTTGATTGCTTTTCGTGCAGTTTGAGTTCACAGCATCCATAGGTGACCCCTAGAAAAAGCACTGGTGGCCATTTTAGCCCAGCGTCAGTGTGATGGAGGGTTTGTGGGCAGTGGTGCGGCTGTGAAGCGCCCTGTGACTCTCTCATTACAGGCAGACAAACGGGCACACCACAATGCGCTGGAGCGCAAACGTAGGGACCACATCAAAGACAGCTTTCACAGCCTCCGGGATTCCGTGCCGGCCTTACAAGGGGAAAAGGTTGGTAAATGTCACTGGTAAAATCAACAAGAACACAAACAGGTCTGCTTTAATGTACATGTTCTGCTTGAATGTATTGGGTTAACTTGAGTGTGAGCTATAGAACCTCTTTCATCTCATAAAACTGAAGTCGATGAAAGGCCTGTCGGTTGTGGTCATTTGAATATTAACAGGAGATAATAGTTAAATGACCCTATTTGACAGTTGCAGAGCAAAGAGACGAGTGAAGTCTGTCTAGTCCAGCCTGACTGATCCCAAGCACAGGCCTAATGTCATTATGGAGAAATTCCACCGCCTCTTGTTTTGACTTGTCTTGCAATAAGGGCATTTCCACAGACTCCACAGACGCTTCCCATCGTCTGCTGACCTGATGCGTAAAATGCCCTCAGTGACTTCACTTTGTAGCATAACAAGTAACAGGCCTGACGTAAAGATATATATCACAATAAACTGTTCCTGCTTAGTTGAATGTAGCGCTGGGAAGTAAATGAAATATTGCACAGGGGTGACTTGTACTTCATTTTTAATAGCATTGTAAAAACATGGCACTGTTGGAATTGTTTGTTTAAATGTGTTTTATCTCATAAAAATGAAAACTGATGAAATTCTGTAGGGCTGTCACTGTTGCTTATATTGGTAATAGAGTAATCTGTGTGTTAATCAATTCATATTTTAATTTTTTTTTTTTTTTAGAGGGAAACAGATAATAGACTAGCTAACTGCTTCTTATAGGCTATGAAGTGTTTCTATGAAGGGATTTCAGTTACAGAAATACAAGAACTCTTCCTTGTGTTCAGTAAAGCAGCTAAAATAATAATCAGAAACACGTGGCTAAACCAGTTTGCACATCTTCACTGTTGCCTAGGAGGACAGAGATCCTGTCAGACTCCTTTAGGTCTTCGTTTCATAAACAGTAGATCCTAATAGTCTTCAGAGCTCCAAGACAAAAATGACACTAATAGCTCTCCCTTGTGGACAATGTTCAGACTGCTAAGCACAGTTTTATAATTATTTTAATGTTTATTACTCAGGCCAGAACGAATCGGCAAGACAATTCATTAAGAACACAATTTCTTTTTCTTCAATTGAGTAATCAGTTATAATTAGGGCTGTAACGATACACGAAACCCACGATTCGGTTCGTATTTGACTATAACTCCGCCTTGGAAGGTCAGAAAGATTCGCGGAAGGGCTCATTTGAATCATAACTTCTACTATTGAAATTGAAAATACACCAATCACTGTGTAAAGGTTTTATTAGGAGGTGTACCGCCCATGGGCCGCCCCCTAGCAGTGAAAGCTAACAGATGTGGTAGCATTGGATCTGTACGGCAAGAATAACTGGTAGTTGGAAGGGGTGTGTCGCAATTCTGCCTTCTCACAGCGTGACACAGGTTTGGATCTGATTTCGGTTTCGTAATGCATATCGTTACAGTCCTAGTTATAATTGAATAATCGTGACAGCCCTTCTGTTGTGTATTTGTGAAAATGTCTTCAAGACTCACCAAAGCCCACTCCTAATATCAGTTCTATAACCACAATCACACCTGCCTGATTCTCCTGAGTCTTGTCTTTAATGTCTAAATTACTTTATAATAATTAATAATTATTTTATTTTATAATAGGATCTTTAATTTGCTGGCGTGTTGAAGACATTTTCAGACAGTTGAAGTTGTTTTTTCTTTATTTTGTGAACAACTATGTGAATATTTAACTGTGTGATGACGACCACGTAACCATGCATCAAATTTTAGTTTTTCGTTTGTTGCTGACAGCAATCTATCAAACAGGCGTCTCGAGCTCAAATACTAGACAAAGCCACAGAGTACATCCAATACATGCGACGGAAAAACCACACACACCAGCAGGACATCGACGACCTGAAGAGGCAGAACGCCCTGCTGGAGCAGCAAGGTGGGTAGCGTCAGGCTTGCTGATTCGAGTTCCATCACCCCCGGAGCACGTGTCCGTTTGTCATCTGCTCAGGGTGCCCTGTGCCAAAAACTACACACCAGGCATCTGTTCTGAAAGGCACAATCCATTTGCTCACAAAAACCCACTAGCCACTGAATGCTTGTAAATGGAGGAATGAGGTAATGAAATGACTGATGATCAGTTAATGAATTGGACCATGTAAGAACAGCATTTAATTCAGCATTGCTGCTCTAGAACCTGCTATAGCTGAGCTATCCAGCCCTGAACACTTAATTAAATGTTTCCAAGCGTGGCTATCCAATCCAGTCTGGAGTATTTAGGGGTGTTCAGGTTCATTTATGCAGTTAATTTAGGTTAATAGATCAGTGTTACCCAACTCTTGTCTTGGGTACCTACTGCTCTGAACAGTTTAAAGCAGATTCATGACTCTGAATGTCTCGGTGTCTGTATAGTCTTATGAGTATATTATTTATATGCTTGTTTTGTTTTTGCTTTATAAAATGTCTTCTGGTTTATATTGGCTCTATATAACTGAAACCTATTATTATTATTATTGTCCAGCCCAAGAACGTAATGAAACTAGTTGGACCTAGAATTGGGGGTGTGGTGGCCTTATGGGAAGGATACTTGCCTCTGGACCAAGAGGTCATGGGTTCTAATACTACCTTCAGCACCACCACTGGGTTCCTGAGCAAGACCCTTAACCCCAAGTTGCTCCAGGGAGACTGTACCCTAACTACAGGAAGGGTTTTGCTCAGGAACTTTGGATAAAAAGCATCTGCTAAGTGCTGTAAATGTAAATGTAGAATTTATTTAGACTCCTGGTTTGGGTTGTACGGCTGAATCGGGTGCAATTAGTCTGTAGTTAATGTTCTATTGTCTTTGTGGTGATTGGTTTAGTATTGAACTCTTTCTTTGTAACAGTTCGTGCACTGGAGAAGGTCAAGGGGACCACGCAGCTACAGTCCAACTACTCCTCCTCAGACAGCAGCCTGTACACCAACCCCAAGGGCAGTGCGGTGTCTGCCTTCGACGGAGGCTCCGACTCCAGCTCTGAATCCGAGCCGGAAGAGCCGCCCACCCGGAAGAAGCTCCGCTTGGAGGCCAGCTAAGAGCACGTCCTCCTCAAGCTCTACCAGGTTTCTCCCAGTTTGGAGAGGGGAGGGATACGGCAGTGATTTTTAACCTTCCTCCACCTCCTCCGCTACCTGTGCTCCTTCCTCTTCAGTGTGCGCCAACCAGAGACTCCACAACTTCCAGTTTCATGTCTACAGAACCTTCCTTGACGCTGGGCCAGACCAAAGGAGGGATCCCCGCCTGGGTAGGAGGACTCGTGTTTGAAAGGCAACACATTACTCATGTCTTTCTCTCCAAAGTCCTCCCTCCCTCCTCAGCCGTCTCTGTCTGTCTTTCGTCCTGGCGTCCACGTCTTGCCAGTAACAAACACCCCAAACACAAAATGAGGCAGCTTTGCGATGTAAGGACTCAATGCTTTTCCTGTACCCTCGTCTGTAAACCCTTCAGTAGGATCCCGCCGGGGCAAACGAGGCGTACAGATCCAAGCACTGCTGAAAATGTCTTTTTTGTTATCCTCTTGACTATGTTAAAGAACCTTTGTAGTACTTACATTCACCCCACCAATCCAACTCTTCCAAAGGAGTGGTTAACCTTTCTAAATATTTGTACTTTTCCACAAAAGAATGTGAACCTGCATCAAAGCAGTTAATATTAATAAAAAATTAAGTAACCCCTCCACAGAGAAATTGAATAGCTGATCAGTTTTGTTTTCTCCCCAAACGTGTTTTTAGCTTGATCTAATGGAGTTAAACTGTCTCAGAAGAAAGGTTTTTTTAAAATATATAATGGAATGCATTAATTTAGCCTTTTTGTCATATTGTCCCAATAAAAATGTACTGCAGTTTATATTTCTCACCATTTTTGGGAATACTTAAATTTGGTAGATGTGTTTGCCCCTGTTATGACACCATTAGAGAATGTTAAAGGATAAACCTCTTTCAGCGTGAGGAAGAAAAGTGAATTCCAGGGATATATTTAAGAGTTGACTGAAATTTCTCATCCTCCAAATTTTGCGTGTCTAGGAGTTGTAAGCATATTGTTTTTCCTCTTAGTAAATAGAACATGCTCAGTAGGTCTTTGTCTGATTCCATTCCATGGAAACAACCAGTATGTTGTACATACTGCCCACAGTTGTCTTGCAAGTTGAGGCCTACCTTTACTATGAGACTATAAATAAAACTATTTTATCCTTTACAAAACATGTATGACTCATTGTAGTTGCTTTGTGGTTTAAAAAAAAAAAAGTGAGGACATTACTTCCACACTACAGTTTCAGATTGTCGTGAGAGAGAATGCATGAAAATACCCTCTAATGTTTATATGCTAGCCACATATTTCATTGATTATGGTTAACCATAATTGTTTCCAGTAAAATTTCCTTAGAGCTGGTTTGGGGCTGATATCAGTCATTTAAATGTTCTGGCATCTAAATTTCTGGCAATTTTCTGCATTTTACTATTTAGAATTAGAATTTAAACAGCATGATCCTTAAAATTCAGTACAGCTAATTTGTGATCATAGACACTATATGGACAAAAGTATTGGGACAAACCTGATTTTCAGGGTTTGGACAAGGCCCCTGCTTCCTTAATGCTTCAGCATGCCAAGACATTTCAGACAATGCCATGCTAACAACTCTGGACACAGTTTGGAGAAGAACCTTTTCTATTCCAGTAAGAGTTAAGTTCTTACTACTGGAAACAGCACCTAATCAGACCTAGAAATCAACCTTTTGCTCAGCATACACTGAAAACATTCAAATAGCCTGTAGTAAATGTCCTGTAGAAGAATTGCGGGGGATAAAATGCAGACTGTAGAAAAATGAAGGTAAGTCAAACGATATTCAGAAAAGCAAAGCCAAAGCTTTTCAAGTCTTTTATTTAATCTGCCCAGGCTTGCCACCATGTACTAAAACCTGAAATGTTAAAAAGACCAGCTATGTGCAATATTAAGAATTTGCCCAAGGACTAGAGTACGAAAAAAACCCTTTCTTTAGCACTGACCACAATACTGACGGACGGCAAGTCATCTGCACATGCTAACAGCTTTAGTAACTCCGGCCCCAGAGACTTGTGCGATTATTACCAGCACAGATTCCAGCTACAGCATTTTCACACCAGGTTCCTGCTTGCAGCCCAGACAACATTTGGAAACGGAAAATTAAAAAGAGACGAGACTATGACTGGTCCTTTGCAGTTGCCGTTGCCCCTTTCTGTGCTGGTATCGGCAGCTGGTGGAAGTGCTGGATGCCTTGAGCGACCTTTTCTGGGCAGATGTTGTACACAGGATGAGTCGGTGCCTGATAGCAGAAAGAAAAGTTTGTGATGAGGAATGAAGTGAAATCTGTGTATAAATATGACACAGTGGCAGGAACCTGGAGACCATACACCACCGATGAAGATCTTTCCTCAGATCATTTAAAAAGTAAAGAGGGACCCAATAGTGCACACCCCTACACACAGTGAACAATGGGAAATTCTTTCTCTAAATTTCACGCATTCACTAAGTGAAGCAGGCGGCTGCCACTGGTGCAGCACCCAGGGAGCAGGGGGTTGGGATGTACCTTGCTTACAATCTCAGTGGTGCCACTGGCAGTCCTAGGAGTCAAACCCACAACTTTCTGATCATGGGGCGACTCCCTAAAACACACTGTAGTCATATACAACATTAAGGTAGCCGGAAACAACGCTATCCATGTTTCACCGTTTCTGTTTGAGTACTATACTATACATATTAACAGTCACAGTAATCAATCTTGCTGCAAGTAAATTGTTTAATTTTCTTCCAGCCCAACTGTAATACTGCTGAACGCTAAAATACATGCACAGCCTCCTCATCAACTCTTACCAGTCTGTTCTCCTGATTACCGAGGACCAGCTCGTGATGGAGATCTTTGTTTCCAAAGTGCTGAGCTACTGAGAGTCCACTCAGACAGTAGCAGGTGTGGTAAAAGTCCCTGGACCTGAAGACAAAAGCATACACTTTGTTTCACATGGAATTATATTTTTCATATCTTAAAATAGTAAATCAAACTACAAGACATAAAACTGACTATGTCAAAGACATCTCAAATAATTTCATAATTTAAGTTCCGTATATAGATACACACTACAATATCCAATGTCAAATTTTTGGAATACACAGCTTTGGTTCTTTCATTTTTGGAGGCTCAGAACAAAACGTTCCAGGAATTTCCCAACCCACCACCGTCATGTAAAAATATCCATCTACTGCATTTTTAAAAAAATATAACAGACGTAAGTCAGTCAGTCGTGTTGTGTGCCTGTAGAGCCGTTACTCACTTGCCGGGTTTGTCCAGTAAACCGCCTGCAGGGTTCTGGCAGCAGAGCAGGATGTACTCCTGTAGAGCCTGCTGCTCAAACATCCAGCGGTTCAGACTCAACGTCACATCACCTGAAAACATCAGCATCACCATCGATCACAAAAGCGGCAGGATGGAGTACGTCAACACATGACGTAATTACATCAAGAGAAAAAAATGAAATATATCACTTTCTTCATTTATATACACACACAACCAGTCACTGAGATTTTCTACATCTGCATGTAATGTAACTGAAAATACACACTATATTCTTTGTTAATAAACAAAACAGGATGTTCAGACATTGAGTAACTTATTAGCCAGAAAATGTCACTACTGACCTATAAACAGCCACTCGTGGATCACCACATTAGATATTTAGATATTTAATGAGCTACTAGATATTTAATGAGCTACTAAGTGACAGTCAATGGGTGAACGAATGCATTTAAAGTTAAAGTATTTGACGCTGCGTCACCACAAAACCACTGTGCCTGCATGGATTCTTTCATCTTATAAAGGAAACTTTTAGTTGACATTATTTATAGTACTAAAACTTGGACAAGAGGGAAAAGCTGTGATGTGCAAAACCTTTTGACTAGTAGTGTGTGTGTGTATATATACAGTTATGGTGCAAAATAATAGCAGTGTGTTTAAAAAAGTGAATAAAGCTCAAAATCCTAATAGCTTTTATTTTCATACAGACAAATGCAATGGGGACCCAAAGAATTCTATTCCAAACCAAATATATATGAAGTTTATCAAATTTGTCTTATTCCTTTACAGAAAGGGAGGAAAAGTGAATCTAAAGACTGTTAAAAAAAATAGCCGTGTCCACATTCTTCTTTACAAACTCAAACATTCCCCGTATAAACAAAAAAATGTGATTTTGCTGTCTTTTGAATCACTGAACTAATATTTAGTTGTATAACCACTGTTTCTGAGAACCGCTGTACATCTGTATTTTGTGCAGATCAACTTCTGGTCCCTGTGAACGGGTATTTCAGCCCAGGATGATTGGACTACACTCCACAATTCTTCTGCATTTCTTGGTTTTGCCTCAGAAACCAGTTTCCTATTGGATTAAGGTCCGGGAATTGGGCTGGTCACTCCATAACGTCCATCTCGTTGGTCTGGAACTAAGATGTTGCTGGTTTACTGGTGTTTTCGGGGCCGTTGTCTTGTTGGAACACCCATTTCATGGGATTTTCCTCTTCAGCATGAGGCAACATGACCTCTTCAAGAATTTTGAGGTATTCAAACTGATCCATGATCCCTGGTATGCAATAAGTAGGGTCAACACCACAGTATGAGAAACATGCCCATATCAAGATGCTTGTGCCACAGTGTACTGTGGACCGAGTTCAGTGTTTGGGGGTCATCTGACAAACTGTCTGTGGTCACCAGACCCAAAAAGAACTATCTTGCTTTCATCCGTCCACAAAGAGTAGCGCCTTTTCTCTTTAGGCCAGTCAGTGTGTTCTTTGGCAAAATGTAACCTCATCTGCACATAAATTTTTTCAACAGTGGGACTCTGTGGGGGCTCCATGCCAATAGCTTGGCTTCACATAAGCATATTCTGATTGTAACAGTACACACAGGGAACTTCAGACCTTTGATGTTCCTGGACATGATCTTTGGCAGAGTCTTTGCCATTTAGGCTATTCTCCAATCCATTCGAATGGTAGTTTTTCATTGTCTTCCATGTCTTTCAGGTTTTGTTTGCCATTTTAAAGCATTTCTGATTATTTTAACTGAGCAGCCTATGACTTTCTGCACCTTTTTATATTTTCCCCTCTCCAATCAATTTTTTAGTCAAAGGACGCTGTTCTTCTGAACAATGTCTGGAACTGCACATTTTCTCAGAATTTCAAAGAGAAATGCACTATTACCACCATGTACAATATTTGCTGCCTTCCTTCCTTAAATAAGGGCAATAATTGGCACCAATATTTTAAAAGAATGAATGACCTCACGAAGGCCTCGTTTACACTGCAGGTCTTGATGCTCAATTCTGATTTGTTGCCTATATCCGATTTTTTTGACCTTCTGTTTACACTTTTTAAATTGTGACCTACATCCGATTCGCTTGTTTACACTTGCTATATCAAAGGGGGGTTGTTACACCACACAGTAGCCAAGATGGACGAACGTGAAATGCTTAATGCTAGCTCTGCGATATATTTGCAAAATTTACTAAATAACACCATGATTTTTAGGCAGAGAAGAAGGAAAAGGGCGCTTATTTCAGCCTGCGCAACTGCTTCAGTTATTATGGCCTCGACCATTCAGAGGAACGTCTGGGTGCGTGAGAGATCTCAGGATGGGTGGGAGAATATTGTGGCGGGCTTTAGCGAGGAGCAATGGGTCCGAAATTTTTGCTGTGTCAACGTTTGTCTGCATTTCTCTCTTACCACGACACGACGTTTCGCCGGCCGTGCCTTTGCAGATGCGCCTCTGGGGTTGCTCTCTGGTGACTTGCAACAGGTGTGGGCTATCACACATTGGCGCATCTGTTTGGGATCAGCAGCGCATCAGTGTGCCTGATAGTCAGTGACTGAATGTTAATGACGTACAGAATGCAATGCCTAGGAAAATCCAATCTGTCAGTTTACACGAGTCGCATCGCCACATATCTGATTTATATCTGATTTATTTCCACATATGAACGATGCCTAAAACCGATCTCATAATATCCGAATACATGTGTTTTTTTCCTGTTTACACTGTCATGGAACAGATCCAATCTTTGTCACATACGAGCAAAAAATCAGAATTTAACTGACAGTGTAAACGAGGCCTAATTGTCCCTGGTGACAAGCAAAGAACAAATCTGACTCTTTAATGCAGTCACAGATTTTAGAGACTGTTTCATCTGATAGGCTCAAATCATTTTTAGTAAACAAATTACCTTATTTATTGAATCAGAATCAGAATCGGCTTTTATTGCCAGGTATGTTCACACATACGAGGAATTTGTTTTAGTGACAGAACTCT
>JBBPDB010000153.1:2978747-2999720 GCA_037974465.1 Brachypetersius altus
TGTGCAGTGCGGAGTTAGTTTACTGTAGGAGCTGAGAAACCCGTTCTCAAAGACTCACTTTAGTCATTATTTGGGGAACACACATATTCTGAATTCTGAATTCAAATGAGCCATTTTAATCCAGATTAATCTAGATCAGTTCCAAGATTACAGTGAGATTAATCTAGATTTAAAAAATTCATCTATGCCCACCACTAATTTTAACACACGATATAGATGAGTACCTTCAGTCTCCTGTACTTTTCAGTGTGTGCCAGCAGCAGCAACTCAATGGCACTGCATTCTTCAGGTAACTCCGTTTCTGCCAGTTCTGTGCCAAACGCCTGCAGCATCTGGGCAATGTCCTTCACCATCACCGCAAAACTTTCGATGGCCTACAGAAGGAAAGAGAGACCACATCAGAACTACTGAATCAATTCTCAGCAGTTCCTGAGCAGTGAAAAGACTGGGGTCTGAGTGACAGGGCAGAATTAGAGCAGTACTGTTCTGAGGACGATCCAGTCACTGTGACAGTAGCCAAGAGTCCCTCCAAACTCTGAGGTCAGCTGATTCTCATCAATGTAGCGCAGCAAGTCAGTGACAGAGCTCAACATCACTACCTGAGAAAATACAGACCCTGCGTCAGTGATGTTGCACAACTGGATATTTACAATGAAAACATCTGTACTGCTTATATTCTGTCCTGGAGGGTCACTGCACTGCACAGTTCCCTGCTCTAATGCTACGAAAAGCTATAAATACATGCTTTTATTGTAAAAATAGTAAAATAAGGTGATGACAGAATAACAGTCTGACATCCCGTTACATGTACAGGGGTTGCAACAGTCATCCGACGCTTCGAGTTTACAGTGTTCACTCCCACGCGGCTTACACCGCCAGCCTCGTACTTACGGACTTCGTGGGTGGACTAGTTTGGTTGCATGCGGTGGAAGAATGCGCAGTAATGTAGCGTGTGAGTGCGGGAGTTTTCCTTTTTCTGTGACTTAGTTTTTATGATTTAACCACTGTGTAAAAGTTACTTAGGCTAGTGTGTGTTTTGACTTCCACCAAAATTTGGGCCACATCCCTGTTGAAGGAACGGATCTGTGGCATAACGAGAGAATCCCCTGATACTAGTTTATATAGTTATTAAGTACTATATAATTTTTGGTGTTTACAGGTTCTCTATCAAACTTTGATGATGCTCAGAAAACATATTTATCAATGATACATCATCACACAGTCTGTGATACAACACAAATTTTAGGTCAGATATTTAAACAACCGTCAACATTTTTTTGGTCTTCTTTTAACAAAAGTTTAGAATACAAACCGCAGTGAAGAAAAAACATTTCAAAAAGGACATACAGGCATTTTAAGCATGAAATCTTCTTGGCTGAAGCGGAAGCCGAGGTCTGTGACAGTGCGCTGGAAGAAGCTGGTGGGTCTCAGAACTAGCACCAGGTGCAGGTTTCCTGGAAAAGAGGCCTGACATGAAGAAAAAAAACTGCATTATTCAAACAAGTTCTTAATATGGACAGAATGATTCATTTTTACTTCAGCATTTCCAAATATTGTGCCTCGTTCAAAAAAGCAATTCGGCCTTAAACACTCCTTATAACTTCAGCGAGGATGGGTAGGCTAAACCTCTGTAGGCTCAACACAGATCTGATACAACACTGTTCACATTATGAAGCGAATAGCATCCATTCTCTTGTTAAAACTGCAGCTGTGAAGGAAGGGATGTTTTAGGGGCCGTTCACATATTGCGTCTGAAACAGGCTTTGAACCTCCCATTGACCAGGTGAGCTTTTGGAAAGAAGGAGAAAGCAACGCACCTAGCGTTTTCCACACGTTTTCAGGTGCGATATGTGAACGGCCCCTTAGACAACAAGTGAACAGGCAAGGATCTGAGCAGGGATCTGATAAAGTGGCAAGTCTTGTGCGGTGTTCCATGTGGTCAGTACCTACCAAAAGTGGATCTAAGAAGAGACAACAGGTGAATCGGTGCCCAAGGTTTAATGATGTACAAGGGAACCAGGGTACCATCTACCATCTGAAACGATTATTCGAGTAACTCGAATGATTCGATTACAAAAAATGTTTGAGGTAAATTCTTTGCCTCAAGGCTTCGTTTAATTTGTCGCTCCGCTTTGTAGAGACAAGCACTCACTATCTTGTACATAACATTGCACAAAGACAAACATTCTACTCTACCTACGCGCCTCATCTGGATACAACTGGAGACTGAACTGTATCATTTAAGTTGGATTATTAGTAATACTTGAATTGTTTATTTTTATTTTCTTTTTACAATTTTGTACCTTTATACTTTTTGTTATTTATTCTTTATTCTCAGATGGGCTGTAGCAGGGGGTACACCCCTTTTTCCTTTTTTTTATTAAAATAAAATTTTATGAAGTTGTATTTCATAGTTTTTTTTCATGTACATCATAAATGTTTCCCATATAGGTTGATTAAATGGGCTTAGTTCTGGAGCCAATAAGCCAAAGGTTTTAAGTTTTGATCTAATAAAAGTGTTGAGTTTTAATAAAAACCTTTTTTGTGAGGAATAACAGTCAATTGCTTTCTCATTTTAAGAGGCCTTTCATGTTGCATAACCCACTATTGATTTATAGTTGTTTAAAAACACAAAAGTATGATTTATCAGATTACTTGGTAATCGCTGAAAAAATCGACAGAATACTTGATTCCAAAAATATTGCAGCCCCACTATAAATATGGTTTCAAATGGTATACGTTCATATATGGAAAATAAGATATAAAAGGTTTTGTGATGTCCCAAAACCAGCACATTTAAATATATTCCCTTATTCTGGCTACAGCAGTTCAGCATCACCCATTTGTCAACTTTTCGGTTAGACTTTTATCGGATTTCTTGAAGGCCATGAGTCATCAGAATACCAAGTAACTCACCCGGATTGTGATTGGTCACCCTGCCAGGAACACTGATTGGTTAGCGGCTCATTTGCATATTGCAGTCTTCGGTGATCTTGGTATAACCGAGACCAATATCACAATAACGATTAGAACATGTTATATTGTGCAGCCCCAATAACAAAGTGTTTTTCCACTGGCTTAAACTGAAGTTAATACATTTAGCCTTTGCCTTATTATTCATTTTGTATGTTAACCAGGCCGGTGCTTATATTAAACATAAACTCTTCAGGATAACACTGGCGCTCTTATACAACCTGAACATCTGTGGGGTTAAGTCTTCTGCAGTGGAGTCATATTCGTTATCTCAGTCCTTTTTCTGTTACCTCACACCCCCAGGTGCACGCTGCTGTGGGGTGGATGGCATATGAGGAGAGAATGAAGGCAGCATAGAAGACTGAGTGCTGAAATCCACCGCTGTCATAATTTAATAGGGTAGTGTAGGCAGCCCTTCCTTCACTTTTCCCCTCTGCAAAAGGAAGGTCTAATTCAATTATTCTGAGGACTGATTTAGTAGGTACAAATCTGAACCATGTCTTCATACAAGCGTAGGATCAACCTTTCCAACAGATACTTGAAAAATCTGAGTATTCGTGGGGATCTAGCAATACACTGATTTGATTTATAATAAAGGGTTCGCTATTCAGTACAGTCATGATGTACAAAATGCTAATGAATGAGTATATTTAGAGGTGGGAGGAGCGTCGGAATCGGTTGTTCAGTGGTGCTGCTTGTTCACGAACTGGAGTTCGAACAATGCTGTTGCATTAGATGCAGTATGTGATCAAAAGTATTTGGAAAACTGTCCTAATTATTGCGTTCAAGTGTTTTCAGCCCTGTTTATTGAACTTGTCCCTTTAGTCCAGGGGTGTGGAACTCCAGTCCTGGAGAGCAGTGGTCCAGTGTTTTGGTGATTTCCCTGTTTAGAAACACCAGGCTCACCTCGCCAGTTAATTGTCCAGTTCAGTGCATGTGTTTGAGGCGGAGAACCATCAAACTGTGCTGGACACTGACCCTCCAGGACCAGAGTTTGACACCACAGCTATAGACAGACACCGACAGTCAAACAGGTCAAACAGAAAAGCTAAAGGCACTTTTGGGTATAAAAAAACCAGGCCATACTACAATGGCATGGAATTTGTAGCACGATTTGATGTTCCAGCATATCTCAGCTCTGTAATGGTTTTCTGATGCATTGCCAGCACAATTCTCTCCCACAGTTCATGGCCGATCGGCGTTCCAAAAACGCGTCCATGGAGTCGAACCAGTGGGAGTTTTTTTTGTCTGAGACAACTTTGTTTTTGTGTTTTTATTCTTTATAGTCTTGTTTGAGTTATTTTGGCTGCATACTTAAGCTGTGCAATAAAACCTAAACCAGCTAATTTGTTAGCGATGTCTTGGTCACCTTCACGTTTCTCAGAGTGTTGGGGAAACTCCCACTGAAATAAAACTTCAGCCCAAATAGACAGATTGATGAACAACAATGGCCTATTTCCATGTTGTGGTGACATTTCAACCAATCAGAAAGCAGTGATGCTGTCAGCTCGCCTGCAGCTCACTTTTGGCCCTGCCATCGAGCAGCTCTGGATCTAGTCTTTTTATTTGTAATGGAAAAAGCATTTGTTTGAAGTACAGAGGGGTTCCTTGTGCCTGTGGGAAAGAGCCATAAGTTACTTTAACCATGGCATTTTCTGCGTTATGATATTGTGTTGATCAGATATGTCCCTTTTTCCATGTGTCTGTAGAGCACTGCTCTTTACACATCCTTGCATTTTTGGGGAACGTCAAACTCTACTTTTAAGAAGTGATTCAGCACCTTTCAAATCTGCATGATTTTCCTCCAGTCAGCTTCATAATTATTGGCTCTCTGGGTTAAGATGAGTTTAAAAGGGTTCATAAAATTGTGTTGTGGGTCTCAATATGAGAAAAACAGTAAATCCAGTCAACAAAACCATGCGTCACATTTATTGGCTCCTCTACGTTTATTGCTTTGTGCGTCCTCCATTTGCCAGCACAACAGCAATGAGTTTTCTTCTGTAATGCCTTATGAGATTGGCAAGAACACGGTGAGCAAACTGAGACACTCAATACAGAATCCTCCAGGGTCCTCTGTCCTCTCATTTAGACTCTCCTGTTCAGCTCACAACATGTTTGCTGAGGGGTTGGGGTCCGTAGACTGGGGTGGAGATGTCACAAGCTTGATTTTTGTCATCAATTAAACATTTTTGTGAGGTTCATGATGCTATCTAACCTAACAAGGGTCCAAAGACACGTGGAAGCAATTACATTATCTTCCATTTCTACAGTTTGATGGTGTTTTTTTGTTGTTTTTGTTTTAATAATCCTTCTTTATTTGCTAAAATCACCTTGTTTCAGTAGCACCTACTACACCTTCAAAATACTTTATTGGCAGGGAGGTGAAGACTGTAATGCTGTTATCCTCTGCAAATCTCCGCCCTTTTTTATTATTTTATCTATTTTGAGACATTTTTGTCTTCAGCTGTCTGTGTGGGGACAAAAGAAATGTTGGAAATTTTCATGAGTAGTTTTTCGAGAAGTTTTATAACCATTATCTGGTTTATGGAGGTCAGCCCCCTTTGTTTTAGGGCTGCACAATATATTGCAAATTGACAGTCATCGCGATATCAACGTGCAATGTACATATGCCACAGAGAAGAGGGCAAAAAAAATTACTGGGCAGTTTTCTTCATCTTCTGTGCTACTGTTATAGATTGTTCCTTTTGCTATTTAAGGAACTTACTATAATATAATTATGTTTACATTTATTTAAATGATTTAAAATGATTTCAAAAATAGTTTCAGATTTTTTTCAACAAGGTTCAATGGTTCAGATGTTTTATGGGAGGCATTAAAATGCTCTGTTTAAGTAAATAATAATTAAAAAAAACATATTTGAATGGAAATATTGCATTTCATTTTTTTTTCTGCGTGGACTAGTCTGGAGTCTATGTTCCCTGCAAATCCAAAGCAGAAAAACATTAACACTATATGGGCTAAGTTTTTTCGGACTTATCGCATGTGATCTCGCCATCGCAACGCTCAACATTATCACATATCACATGTTTTCCTAATATCGCACAGCCCTACTTTGTTTCATTTGTGTCATTTCTATATTCTCTAAATCTTCTCATGCTTGTGAATGACAAAAGGAATTTAGCCGCTGTGCAACCTTGTGTTTAATCTCCAGTCGAGAGTGACCTTGTTTACTTTGTTAAACAAAACGACATTTCAATTTACATACTAGATGTGAAACCAAATAACTTGGAACCAAAAGGGTCTTTTTATGGCAGGCGGGTTAGGTGGACAAAGTAGCATTCATTGAAAAAGATGACTTTAAAAAGCGTTCTGACTGTTGGTTTATTATTTACTATCTTTGCACTTCGCTTACCGAAACATAGTGAGGAGTACGCTAAAATCTTCATATATTTACAAATATGTACATGCTTTTCTGTGAAAATGTACAAAAATCCTTGCCTTGACTGTTATCTAGCATCTATTCTCAAGTTAATGTGTGCAGTAGGATTGTCCCAAAACCAGGTTTTATGTCATGTAAACTATTTTGCCGCCTCTGAGATGATTGTGAGACATTAGACTGAAGGCTTGTATGCCAAGTTTGATAGTTTAACAGAACAGGTTATGAATCCAAATGGTTCTGTAGTTCTGGCGTGATCCACTGTTATAAAGTAACCATCCATCCACTGGAAGCAAATTGGAAGTCTAGTTTGAATCATGAATCGCTGCTAATTTTGAGGTTTGGTATATGTTTCTGTATTTGTGCAGAAGCCAAAAGTGCAGCTTGAATAGTTTGAATAGACGTCTGGATTAAACGATAGCCTTTCAGTGCAGTGTCAACATGATATTTGATTAAAAAAAATATTTTCATATTAAGAAAGCTCATTCTTAACGTCCACTTTGTACTTTGTATTTGACTCGAATGGTTAAGATTCTGTAATTTTTTTGTCTAATCTCTAGCTGATGCTGAATGACAAAGGAACAGGCTGAAGATTTTGCGTTTCTGCATTATTGCTGAGTTCTCCGCCAACTGTCTTGCCATCTGCCTAGCAAACAATGTGATGCTTTCCAAGGGGAGAAATTGTGAGCTGCTTGCTGAAGAGAAGAGGGGTGTTAACATGGTCCCCAAAGGCTGAAATTAGTAATGAATGCGCCCGTCTAACCCATGGACTCAATAATTACAGTCCTGTCTCCTGCACCATTTCGGGCACCATCTTATTGCAAGCTTATTTCAAGCTGTTCTCTCAGATATACAGGCATTAGCCAAGACGGCCGTCATTTTAGAAATTCAGGAGAGAGAGGAGTGCAGTGGAAATGGATATTTATGCTCCGCAGGCTTTATGTCTGCAATTTCTTAAGTGTTATTGATATGGAGGGGAAGGGGGGGGGTGTGCGTATAATACAAAAGTCTTGAGCCAGCCGTCACTTTTATATTTTGCTTTGAGTCACCTTGTTAGTGCAAAAATACTATTTTATGCCTGTCAAACTGTCTTATGTTTTGAACACGGAGTGGATTAAATTAAAGAAATGGAATCAAGTGTTTTACTGCGACAGGCTGCAAAGTGTCTGAAGATACAAGGAGCCTAGAGAAAGGAGTTCCAACCACTCAGCGTTCAGCACCACCAGTATACTGATCACCGCCTGATCAGCTGGAATAATCTGCTCCTGGTTCTTCACTGGTTCAGGACTTCAGTTAGATGCTCTTTGTTCTGCTTGAATGATTGATATGTAGGTCACTGTGTGTCGTAAACAAAACATTCCTCTGAAACTGGTCAGGTTCAGAGGCTGGACTGGAAATGAGTCTTTGAAAGTCCTCCAGGAAGCCTGGAGAGCAATTCATCAAGACTGGAGCAGAATGTTGTTGTTCCAGAGTGTCAGAGTAAAATCTAATGTTAAAGGAACACAGTGAGTTAGTGAGTGAGTTTAGTTAAGAGTAGGTGGATTGGTTTAGATATAAAATAGTTAAATGTTTCTATTAGGGATTAAACTGAAGCAAAACGAAAAAGACTAAAAATATGTTCAGTCACTCTCAATGCAAAGCAAAACACATTTTGGAAAAAAATAACATTTAATTGAAACGAAAAACCACATTGGCTCATTGTTTGTCAAAAGTAAAATCTTTAGTTAAAACAATCACAAACAGCTTTGTACATTGGCCTGTATCTTTTTAAAAAAGATTTTTTACGGTGCTGGTGCCATATTTTTCCTCGCCATATCCGCACTGATGCACAGGGCTATGGGAGTGTAAAGTTTCTCACTGATAGCTCAGCAACCGTGCGAAAGTTATATAGGAACGTTACACCTCTAGTTTCCACCAATAACCAACACTTTTTCACTACAATATTACAATTGTAAGTAGAAACACTAATCATGTCTTAATACCCAAAATTCTCCTTTTTTGGGAACAACAGATCTCCTGTTATTTGCCGAATAGTCCCCAGGGAATATTTATTGCTTTGTGAAGTACCTGCTAAAACCTAGTGATTCAAATATTCACCATAACAGTGTGAAGACCAGTGAAGCTGAAACGGGCTTCTGTGATGGTGAAGTGAACTCATCACTGTTTATTCCAAGTATTAATCATCTCCTGTACCTACAGAACTAAGGACTCTGGCTCAGCATGCTCTCTTTTCCACTGGGAAATAATCTTCTCTTAAGTATGATGGAGAAAACGAGAGGATTTTCCTGTTTTCAATACTGTTTCAGTTCTTGGTGCATATTAGAATATTCTCTCTATATGAACTAAAACCGTTTAAGATTATTTTGGGATGTCAGAACTTTCATGATTTTTGGATTTCTTTAGTTTTCTTTGTACTTTTTGCATTTTATCTCAAATTTCTTAATCACACTTTTGGTTAATCTGTTGCAAAATCTTTGTAATAATTGTCTAGGCCATGGTTTAATAATTGAATTATATTCATTGCAAAATGTGTTGAGTCTTGTTTTGTCAAAGTATTTCTGGATATCAGTTATATACGGTATATCAGTTGTGGGTAGTGAACAGTGAGTGTCTTTCCTGAGGTGGAATTCCTTGGAGTTATTGGAGTTGACACGTCTGGAAGATCAGCCTTAATGAGGCCTTCGCTCTTCTGCTCACCTGATAAAATCACTCAACTTCACCATAGGTTTAACCTCCACACGTCTGTCATACGTACTTTTGCTCTTAACTACAGCAGTCCTTTCCATTTCCCCATGGTGTTTCCCATAGGAATGTGTTTGCTGTTAATGGCAGTTGTGTTTCCCACAGAAATGTATTTGAGGTGGTAACTGGAATGGGGTGGGGGGCTTCAGGGGTGGAGATTTAATCATTTTGTTGACGGGAGAGTTTCTAAAAACCTTTCATGGTTTTTATATATTATTTGTTTTGTATTCAGATAACCAGCTACACCCTTTTATTTACTTGTGCAATATGTGAAGTCATCTGAATCATTAAGACTCATCACTGATTCATTAAGCCGCCAGACTGAACGTACTTTTGGAAGCACGTCTCCGTCTCCACTACTGTTGTAATATTTTTGGTGGAGTGTTTTTCTTTGCTCTGGGCAATGACAATCACATGATTGTGTTTGGCACAACCTATGACCCATGATAGCGTGTTAAAAACTTAATGATAACCTGTGCAGTGAAATGTTGTCTGCTAAAATTAGGGAAAGAGGAAGTAGGGGGAAAATATTATGATACAGAATATTTTCTGATACAGCAGATATATTTTTTGTTGTGTGCACACTATATGGACAAAAGTATTGGGACACACATGTTTTCAGGGTTTGGGCTAGGACCCTTACTTCCACCAAAGGGCAATTTTAATGCTTCATGGACACCATGCTTCCAACTTTGTGGACACAGTTTTGTGAAGATCTTTTTCTATTCCAGCATAAAGCCATAAAGACACAGTCCTGACCTCAACCCCATCCAACAACTTTGGGATGTGATGGAATGGAGGTTGTGAGCCAGACCTTCTCGTCCAACATCAGTGTCTGACCTCATAAATGCTCTACAGAATGAATGGCCACAAAATCCCACAGAAACTCCAAAATCTTATGGAAAACCTTCCAAGAAGAGTGGAAGCTGTTGCAGCTGCAAAGGAGGACCAACTCTGTATTGAAGTCTATGATGTAAATGCGATGGTTGTTAAAGTCCCTGATGGTATAATGGTCAGTTGTCCCAATACTTTTGTCCATGTTTTGTGTAGTTTGGAGCCTGTATTCTCGGCATTGAGAATACAGAGATGGTTAAACTGGACTGGCAACTTTTCACTGAAGATATCTCAGTTTTAACCGTTTCTGCTGGATCTAGATTTTCCATGGAAGTTGTGCAACTCTCTGTGACTACATGCACCTTCTGATGCTGATATCAGCAGAAGTCTTGGCTGACTCTAGATTGACCCAAGCTCCTCCAGTTTACGTGTCAGTAAATATCATACCAGGATGTTCAAGGCTCACAGATGTCTCACAAATTCAGTTTTCAAACATAATGTGATAGTATGTATGAGAAACAACTGTAAGAGAAGTTTTTCATTTGAGACAGTAACAATTTGGTGTAAAGTCTTGTTCAGGTTGGACATAATCGGGCTCCTAGGTTTAGAGTGTTTTGATGACCCAGGTTCACGGTTCAGTTATTGTTGTATAATATTTTATTTCCCCCCCAAATCCACTTCAGATATTTCAAGGCATTTTGTCATGATGCACGGTGTGAAGAGGAATGATATGGTAAAAGTATTATACTTCTGAACATTTTCACGATACACACGGTCACATTATTTGGCTTCTCTGGCATCTTATAAAATTGAATAGACAGTAAAAGACCTCTTGTACCACCTTCAAAACAACAGAGTGCAATGTTTATTCTGTGTTTCACATACTGCGCTGCACTAATTCAAGTAAGTGATTGCTCTCTTTGTAATGAAACATGCCATTGGTCAGTGTTTTCTAACTAGTGGTTATATTGATATACTTAGAAAACCATATTGTCATGTCATTAATCACAACAAAATATCAACATACTGCCATGTCCTAGTATGAATCATAACCTGAATGGTTATTGGCTGGTGAGAGTCTTTGCACATATCTGTGTTAGTTATTGCTGGGTCTAATATTCATTTGAGTTTAACATGTGTGCAGAAATGCAGATTTGTAATGCAGATATTATCAACCTTGATAACTGTTATCTTATACAAGCACAATCTTCCAGACCATGAGCTGCTGTGGTAGCAGTAGTTTATATAATGTTTTATATTTTGGAATATACTTAAAGTCTTTGAGAAGAGATGGTCTTCCAAATGCATGTTGTATAAATTCTTAAGCTGGAATGGAAAATTCTAATAAGGAGTGTCAGCGGCAGGGATCTGTACCTACTGTCCATGAAAAGTCAGCAGATGAGGGAGGTGTAAGTATTTTCAAATAATGACTTGTGTTTCTATTGCAGTTAAGTATGAACTAGCTTGTTCGTTTCTTTTAGTTTCGCACGTGTCAAACGAGCAGCGTAAGTGGTGGGTGGAGCATGGGATGGGTGGGGGGTGGCCAGCAACAACAACAACAACAACTTATTTGCATGAAAGTGACAGAGCCCTGAAATAGCATGTTTTGAAAATCGACTAAAACTGAAGATTCAAACTGGCAGTATCTCTTTATGTGAGACTGAAATTGTGCAAAGAACTTAATGAATATGTTTGTAGCCCAAAGACCTTTTAGAACTTTTTTTTTTTTTGCATAATATGTCCCTTTTAAAAATGGATCATGGGATTTTATTCTTGGCATAATATCTATAATTATACTATTACTTAGCAGCCTATATAACCAATATTTTCAGTCTTGCAGCACTTTTGCCATTTGTGCGTGTTTTAGATGTGGCACAGGGTCAGAGGTGAGTCCAGACAAGAGCTACAAAGCAGAACAAGAGGGAGAACAATGGAGGTGAGGTCATCCCTTTGAGTCACGGTAAAATCCAGCAAACACAGGAACAATCAAATATGTCTGGCCCCGTTCACACTGCACTCCCCGCCACACTTGCTGTGTGTTAGTATAAACAAAAAGGTTAGTGCCTGTTTGAACAGACTGGACCGAATGTGTGTTCATCATTTGTCAAATCACACACAGCTCGTTTTAACTGGACTGTGTTTGTTGTCTGCAAACACACTAACTTTAGACCTGCTGACCATTCCTCAGTTAAAAAAGCCGGTTACTAAATATCAGGGTTTTTTTTAATGCAACATTAATACACTTCAGCTCAACCTTTTGTTTTGCATTTTTATTTCACATCTCTTCTTGCTGGGTAACACTAGGCAGTAATTGATAAAACTGAGTTTAATTGTATATTCTAAATAGTGTCAGACAAAAAAAAATAGTTCAGAAATGAAACTTAGCTTTGATTTATTTATGTGTACATTGCAGTTTTTTCTCATCAAAACTAGCCTAAAAAAATTGCTTGTTGCTTATTTGGCAGTGGGTCTTTGTTTTTTCTTATTTAGCAAAACTACTAAAGCCATAATTGGTATTGATTTAGTAGTGTTGTGTGACACAGAGGGTGTTTACATGTTTCATGTCCATCATATCTGGATTTGCTTTGGCCTGATTACATTTATGCTTTTCACTAAAATGTCCCCAACTTTACACTTGAACTCCAAAGACGAGCATTCAAACGTACATTGTTTTGCTTTCTTTTATTTATGTACCCCTTACCCCATACTTGGCCCAGAGAGAAAGAAGCTCCTTAGTTTGGAGAATCCAGTCCTGTGTTTTCTCCATCCACCATTTTTCTTGTCGTCACCTGCTCGGCAGACACGCTGTAGCTTACATAATTGTATGCAAATATCAATATTAATCTTTGGCTACATCAGAATGTGGTTTATGTGATCCGATGGTAATCTGGTCACAGTTCATCCAGGGTGTTTTACATGTGGCTTATCATGTCCAACATGATCCGATCATTAAAGCACATGTTAAACAGCCCCTTAAGCACCAGCATACAAGTGTAAACAATAAATCGCCCTGCACTAATGTAGGAGACGCTGTAGGTCCAGCACAGTTTGGGGATTTTTCCCATCTGGTTCAACTTCTCTGTAATGGCAGGTTTTGTAAGCGTGTTTGAGTCGGGGAACCGCGCTGAACGCTGGCCCTCCAGGTAATTTGGAGCCCGCTCAAGAATAGCTTTTATGTAAGTGATCCAATATCAATCCACTTACCCCCCTGCTGAAAGAAGGCTCGGTGGTCCGAGTCTAACCTTTTTAAGAAGTGTAATTCTGAGGAAGCGCTCACATTACAGGAAGACCTTTTCTGGAATGTGTTTTATCAGTCCGACTATTGCATTTTCTTACAGATGATGGTTCAAATGTTGATTGAATTTGATTGAGTAGTCTGCCAAGACGATTCCTCATTGAAGATCACAAAGTCCAAGCAAATTCTGCCAAGGAAATTCTGAGAACAGTGGCTTTCACAGTAACTTTAACCTTGAGGCAGTAAGAAATTGTGAGCTCAAAACCTCACCACTGCCTTCTTATGTTTGTCTGTCTGCGTGGAGTGTGTTAGCGTGTTCATAAAATGGTTTAAAAATGGTTGTCGGAACTGCTGTAAAGGGTCAAACATTTATGTGCACTTATCTCTCAGCCCTTTTATCCACCATGAATGCTCCACGGGGAGCTTGCATTCCTCATTGACTTATTGAGCCGCTGAGCTGTTGACAGCTGCAAAATGACGCAGTACACACCTCACCCCAGCATCAGGTTTATGAGTGGCATTGAACATGACTGAAATGGGCCTCTGAAAGCACTTTTCCACTGGCACAAGGTACTGCACCGTACCTCAAGCAAATGCCTTTCTGTTAGGAATAAAGTGACCCAAGCTGGACATGTACTGCATGGCCCTGCCCCGACGGCAGGGTTAAAAGTGGGATGCAGCCGAGCTGACACTCGCTGCTTTTTGATTGGTCAAGATGTTGTCATGACGACTGATGGACTTTGAAACAACAACAGAGACACATACTAAGTCAACGAAGTACAAGAAGACAAATTTCACTAGTTTTCTATCACTGTGAGAAAAGTTGTACCAGGAGATCTTTTCATCACACAATGAAACAGTGCTGAGAAAAACTCAAGCAAGAGGAAAATAAAAGGCAAAAATAACGAGCAAAAAAACTTTCCACTGGCTTCATAGACGCGGTCTTGGGACAACAACTGGCTCGTATTTGACATGTTTGCAGTGCAATTCTCTCCACGCATAACACTGTTACCGGTCAGAGATACTCTGGAAAATCAAAGAGTGCTGCAGCTTCCATGCCTTCACAGTACGGTTTAGGTGCAGCACAGTTCCTGTATATCTATGGAAGGGTGCATGAAGATGCCTCAGAAGTTGAGGTAGAAGAGTTGATGTTCTAGTTCGTAGCTGCTCTAAGTGCTCTAAGGTGAAAATGATTTGCAGTCAGTGGCCCCCAAAAGTGTTTTGACATTTGTACCATGATTAAAGATGTATCAGGTTCATTGTGTTAAGAAACAAAATGTCAGTGCCATTTATTTGAAACATGCCAGGACTGTATCATTTCAGAATGTAGCGGTTGTGGTCCAGATTGTTATTTGTTGAGCAGACTTCTACAGGTTCGCAGTCCAAATTATGTTGTACACTGTTGACTTTAGAATCCCATCAATGGTCCCATCAATGAACACAGAGTTACTGACACCACTGGGAGTTCAACAGCCCCAGACAGTGATGTTTTCACTTCTGGGCTTTCCAGTCCCCTTCGCGCAGTGTGGTTGAAATTCCTCTCCAGACTTGATGTTTGATGTTGCGCTCAAAGTGTTTTTCTCTGAAACAAACTTCACTTTGTTAAATATTTGAAGAAGTTACCAGTCTTATGAGGTTTACTAATGTTTAGAAGGTTAGAATGTCCAAACAGCCTGCTTTTTGGAGCCATGGAATATTGAAGTACTGGAAAATGTGCTATTTGTGAAGTAAAATGTGGTCCTTTTTTTTTTTTTTATTTGACATGCAACAGACAAAGGTTCCATAAGCACAAGCCATTCAGCATCTCTTCCTCAGTAACATGCCTAAAGTCCAAACACAGAACTGTGAAACTTCTTTAAGAATTTGAATGGTTTTAAGCAGCTTTTTGACAACAGTACACGACAGATGTCTTTATACAGGAAGGCTCATGTGTTGTGAAGGATGCAAAATCCTATTGATGTTTTTTTTTCCCCATCTTGAAAAGACAAGTTATGCAATCACTCATTATAGGGGTATTTCAGTGTTTAGTTGATGCTTCTGATGGGCATATGATGAATCTGTTTACAGCAAAGTATGTCATTCAATTTTTTAGACTTGATCTTCAGAGAACCTAAAATGAGCCTAAAAGTGGATGAAGCTGTACAGTTCTGTAAACAGAAGAAAACAGTCTTTTGTTTCGCAGAGCTGTTGAATGAGAACTCAGCCTTGATTGACACTGTCATTTGCTTATCTTGCCTTAAGGGAGGGGGATTTCTGTGGTAACCATAAAACGCTCCTGTGGTTTTTCTTCTAATCCTGACTGTGAGTGGGGAACAGAGGACGAGGGTGTTTTCGTGTTTTTCAAATAAAATCTCTAGCAGTGTGGTTTCTGTAAGTCACAAATCACATAGACCAGTGACAAAGGATTCTTTTAGAAGGACTATCCAGATTTAGACTTTACACAGTTCTGTATTGTAGGAACTAGAGCAGTCTGTGATGTTTGGTAAGTCTGAAGTCGGGCTTCTAACCACCATTCATTCAATGGTCTTATTTTCAGTCTGACAACATCTGCGTAATGCATATAGGTGAGGTAAGAACCAGATACTATGTAATGTTTTCTTTGTTGCCATAGAGTGACACATGGTAGGATACTATTAGTGCGTCATCATTATAATTACAGGACTTATAGCAACAGTCCTCTAGCCTCTATACTTGTTGTAATAAGCACTAGCTATTCCTTATGCAGGTCATTTGAACAAGTAACCTATCAGAATGATTCCCACTGAAAAGTCAAAGCAAATTCTCTCAGTAACATTAACCCTGAGGCTATAAGAAATTAACATTGAGCTCAGAACCGCTAGATTCTTTTGTAGTGTTGAGTACCTTTGAACCTAGAATGCAATTTAATTGTGAATACTAACACAAACACTCAAAGTCCTGATACTGCTGGGTTTGTAAAGTAAGGATGTTCATTTAAGCAAAACCAATATTATAAAATAAACAAATCTTTGGGGATCCCTTGCTTGTATCCTTCGCTCACATCATCTTAAGCCTATGTTTTTCCAAAAGTTGAAATATGGATTGCATCAAGAGTACCATGATGCACGTAATGATTTGAACATTATGGTGAAAAATGACTGACTGGCACACGGGAACCGTACCTCATTTAAAAAAATTGGCACATGACATTTAAATGCTTGCCAGCCCCTTTTTAGGAAATGTTAGTAGGAAGCGAGGGAACGTCTCGGACCTCACACGAATGCATAACTCTGCACCTCTAGCTGAACCTCACCCAACCACCGGGGCCGTTTTTGGGCAGACGAACAAGAGCACTAGCAGACCACACAGGCGGATTTGGGCCTCCGTGATGGATGGACAACCTGAGCCAGAGTGAAATAACAACCCAGGCAACTATCTGCACGCCCTTCTCCGGGATATCTTCTCTTACAGTCACTGCTTCGGCATCTGTCTTGCCTCGTTGGTGTCTCCAGATGAACGAGTGCGCCTTCCTTCCTGTCGGTAGACTCTCTAAGTTCTGCAGTGCTTTTGGAGTCTCTTCACCACAGGGAAGAACGGAGAGAAGCCCCAGCCCCCACAGTTAATTGTTTTGTTTCGTAAGGAGTGGCCCAGATGTCTGTTGTCAGGCAACGGCTTGACCCTTCCTTTGGAATTCAGCTGCATGGGTGAAGGCATCTGAGAGGAAGCTTAGTATTGGGCCCTTTTTTTTCCAAAGGCCTTTTTTGTGTTCGGGACTTTGAAAGAAGCAAACTTGCACATCTGTCAGTGTCACATGACTTGTGGGCTGTAGACCTGCACAGGCCTTAGAAGGATTACCCAAGTGCCTGCTTTTCTCACACCCATTAAACATGGACTTGTCAATCTGACTTTAATAGGACAAGGTTAAATAAAACTCAGGCTACACATATTTCTGGAATAATTTAGCAGCATGCAGGTTTTTGTCTCAAAATATATTTTGTGCTTGATTTTTACGTCTGTTTTGAGTAGCTTGGTCTCAACCTGCCCACAGAGGAGCATGAATAATTTGATGGATATTGTGCACGGAGGGTTGCAGCTATCGCCATTTTTCCAGTTCCATTCTCATTGCGTGTTCAGGTTTTTTTTTTTTTAATCAGAAATATTATTTGAGGGGAATGTGAACTGCAAATTATGTTCCATCAGATAACAGGTGCCCATGAGTGATAGTCGCGATCTAACCTGCCTACCAAGAGAGAGCAAGGCCGTTCATGCTCTCTTGTTTTCCCATCCGTTGTTAGCATTGCTGGGAGCTAATCTCTGGGCCTTTTGATGATACAGACATGGGTTAGATGATTGGATCCCTCCTATAAAAGTTACCATCTAACGTCTTTAGAAGACAGCACAGGAATTCCTAGCATACTTGCCAATGACTGCTACTTTGTTTGCCCTATTTATATATGTGTTTTGCAGGAAAAAAGCCTTTGTGTATGTACCTTTGTGCTTATGCAATACTAGATGCTACATAGAGAAATTGGCACTATTGCAGTAGTGAACATTTCTGAGCTAAAAAAATGGTAGAAAATTAACGACTCATGCAGAGGTTCTTAACATATTAGCGTTGGTTCGTATACTTGGTTAACATACCCGTACTATGCCTTTCTAATTTCCATGTTTCAAGCCCATATTTTTTAGGACATCAGACATCCCTTGTATGTGTGTTCACTCACATACTTGGCCAATAAACGCAATTCTGATTCTGATCAGAAACCTTGGCTATCTGATTTGCCCAGTGTGACGCAGTGCAGTACTGTAGCACTGAGCTCATACACACCTATAGCAGAGTTAAACACTGCAGAAGCCAAACTGGACACATTCGTTTATTTGACAGTTTCAAAAGAAATGTTACAATTTAAACAGGAATTGGTAGCTTCCATTGGTCTGAAACATGTTTTCAGGTTTAAATTCCTGTCTGACCTGGCAGTGATTAGTTTACTGGCTCAACTGTGTTTATTGTTCAGTTTTATACTTATTATTGCACCTATTGATTGACACTTTGTGTTCTTGACCCCTTGAGGTAGTTGGTTCTTGCTTTGGAGGACTTGGGACAAGGGCTTTGAACGTTTTTGTCTAATTAAAACACAGGTGCTCAGTGCTATTTTCCAGCTTTGTGTGAGTTCAGGAAAGAGAAAGTCTACAACTTGAAGGTACGATGAAATAACCGGAACATTTTAATGTCATACTGACCTCTCCCAAGTGAGATTTCATGACTTTAAGGTTGGTGTGATTGTTAATGTGAGAACAAAGAACCCGTAAGAAGCATTTTGTGGCAGTGAAAGAGCGCCCTGGGGCAGAAGAGGGAGATTGCCTCAGCATGGAGGGCTGTAGCAGGAATCCAACACACTTATCTCCAGAGACTGCATGTGGACATGGACTGAAAGGTTGTATATCTTTTAATGACTTAGTTGGGGTAAGAAAAGTGAGTTAGAGTTTTCGTTATGAAGACACCCCCCCTCTCTTTTGGGGGACCTTCTCAGATCTGTAGCACAGTGTGATAGTTGACCTTTTTCAATCCAGTTACTGAGAGAGTAGTCAGTCTCTCACTCCACCCAGCCAGTGGCCACTGCTGGTACCCTGACACTCGTCCCATTCAATTTCCTGCCCGTTAGAGGGTGGCATTTATACAGGAGTCCTAGGGGATTCATGGAACACATACGATCTGAAATGGGGCAGGGAGAAAACGACCCCCTCCTTTTGGGTCAGAGTACAGACATACAGAGAAATTGAGGTGGAAATCAGTTCTAATTTCAATAGTCTGTAATGGCAACAAGCAAATTGGTACTTCTCGGTCGGAATCTGGGAACTTTATTGATCCCAGAGGAAATTAATTTCTAGATCCCTGGATTTCTGTTGTCATTTGGAAGGTGCATATAATTGTACTGTTATATTTCATCACATTATTCTACAAGGAGCAATTTCACAACCAGGAGTTTGATTGAGGTCCAGCTTTGTGACCGAGGCCTCTTACAAAAAGACAGTAAGTCTATTGTTAATTTATTTTCTTTGTCAGTTTGGTATTTGCATCAATTACAACAGCATTTTGATGCAGGAATAGGTATATAGTGACTGTTATGTGTGGAATTGTATTGTTTTTGTGTAAAAACAAGTCATTTCTTCGCTGTTTCCCCAAAGGACCTGTTTTGTAGGGAAGACTGTTTGCTCTCAGCTGTCAGCTTAGAGAGGTTTAGTCAAGGCTACACTGCAGCAAGTCTCTATAGGCTCAAAACTGTAGCTGTCTTATTGCCACAGACATGTTTTTCATGTTTTGTGGCGTCTGGTTAAACTGATAGACAAACGGCATAAATACTGTTAGTCTATGGAAATAGAAATCAAATAAGTCTTATAATAAATTTGAACAATACGGATCTGGTCTTCTGAAACCAAAATGGTGCTCTCTTCTGGCATCTTCAATCCATGACTCATAATCTCGGAGGAGAAGAGCTGAGGTCTCTGGGGAGCCATTCCCTCAATGACTGTCTGCGTTGCCTTCTGTGGACTGTAGTGAACTATCCCCAACTGGCCCGATCCTCGCTTCTGTATTTTGTCAATTTTCACAGTCTCCAACAGCTCCTTGACTTGAGCATCTTGTGTACTTTTTTCTTTTTCTTCATATTTTATAAGTTTTTTTTTTAAACACTTCTACCCATTTTAACAGTTCTGTGAGTTGTTTCTTGCACCAGTGTAACATGCTGAAATTTTCCTGGACATCTCAGTCAGTGAGACAATGTTCACACAATGACACAAGCCGTTGTTGCTATGGTTACAGTGCTATAGACATTCTGAATGAATATGGGACGATATATACTCGCTAAAGACAGTATATAAAGTCGTGTAACCAAAACAGCAGCTTGGCAGGGTCATTGCAGGTGCTTCTTTGACTTGGTTCAATAGTGTCGTAAAATTGAAAGATTTGTTTTATAGAGTTGCATGTTAAAATCCTGTTTCTTTATTTTGTGTGTTGTGCTCTTGAGTGTCCTGCACGGTGCTCACTCTGTCTGCTGTTGGGACGCAGCCTGAGTTTAGTGTGGATCGACTGTCTAAAAGTATACATTTACAACTGAGTGTAAAGATGATGGTGTATCAGCTGTAGTCTTGAATCTCCATTAATTTGTATCGTTGCATTAGCAAGAACAACACATGAGAATGCTTGCTGCATCCCAAAACACACTAGTGTAAGGGTACACTTCCATGGAAAGGATTCAGGTGGCGCAACTGTGTGATACTCCGAGCTGAAGTGTTAAATCTTACCTGATGATCCAGCTCAGATTCGTGACTTCTCCATGAAGCTGTTCTATTTGTCTGCTGGTATCTTGTGCAAGTACATGGCTGGTTTATGGTAGTTCAGGTGCATCGTCTTCCGTTCAGTACTGAAAGGAGGAAATTGCAGTTTTTGTAGAGGCTGCATTGCGGGCAATAAGCCGTGTCCGTTTTGTTTCTCTTAGGCAAGGCCTGAGGGACATTTCTGTGGTCAGTGAAAGGTTCCATGCTGTTTATGGAGTGACTGCTTCCGTTGCTCCTCATACTGGTCTCATTTAGAGCCCGACCGATATATCGACAGGCCGATATTATTGGCCAATATTAGTCATTTTCCAAACTATCTGTATAGGTATTTATAATGGCCGATAAATAAATATTTCAAAAATAAAATAAAAATGGACGAAACACCCTTCAACCATGTAGTGAGTGTTGGCGTTGTATAGTTTGAGAGAACCAGTTATCCGTGAGTGAGATCATCGGTGAAGTGTGTTCAATAACTAATGTTAGGGAAATCTGTTAATGT
>JBBPDB010000153.1:3030627-3055498 GCA_037974465.1 Brachypetersius altus
ATACATACATACATACATACATACATACATACATACATACATACATACATACACACACACACACACACACACACACACACACACACACACACACGTATGTATGTATGTGTGTGTGTATATAGTGTGTGTATGTATATATTCAGTTTTGATAACTGCATAGTAAATGGCCCTACATTGTCAGTTTTGGACAGCATGATGTTGGACAAATGGATTCTTGGCCTGAAAGGTAATTGTAGGAGAAAGGCATTTACCAAGCCTAAACATGTTATAAAGAAAAGTTCCCTTTGGTGTTTATTAAAGCTTAAAGCTTTGGTGTTTGTTGGAGCCAGTGACTTTGACATTATGAACATGGAATTCACTGTTGTGGTCACACAAACCATTTCAGTCAATATTGTTGCTCATCACAGCAGTAGAGCAACTGACTCTGTGATTCATTCTTTCTCTGATTCATGCATACTGATTTACTTTTTTTCCTTCCCCCCCCCCCATACAGAATTCAGTTCACCCTAAGAGTGATGGAGAAGAAGATCTGACCATTTTGCTCCATCACCATGTGGCCTTAATTGTCTCAGGAAGTTCAAGAACAGAGCATTGCTGACTTTCATCCTCTTTGCTTTTGTCCCAGTGGCAGTCCATGCTCTCCAGGGATTCTTATTCTGACCACTTAGCAGGCATGCCCTTGTGTTGAGCTCCATTTTTTGACATTGCCATGACCAGTCTCAAGCGTTCCCAGACCGAGCGCTCCGTGGGGGGCTCTGTGCCTGCCACAGATGAGTTCTACACCCGTCGCTTGCGCTTGCCTAATGGAGGGGCGCCTCCCCCACGCAGCGAAAGCACCCACCTCTCTGGATGCACACCCGGAGTACCCAAGATGGGAGTCCGAGCGAGAGTCGCTGACTGGCCCCCAAGGAAAGATGGAGGGAGTGGGAGTGGTGGTGGTGGTGGTGGTGGTGCTGGTGGTGGTGGTGGAAGCGGTGGCGGAGGAGGGGGTGGGGGTGGAAGTGGAGGGGGAAGTGGAGGAGGTGGAGGAAGTGGAGGAGGTGGTGGAGGTGTGTGGCACATTACTGTTGAGACTGACTCACCAACCCCCACACAGAGCGCCCAGAGCAACCTTTCAGCCAAGCTGGGTCACCTGATCAGCCCGCAGGATTCTTCCATGCTGCGAAACATTCAGAACACATTGAAGAACAAGATGCATAGCAAGGGCAAAGACAACCGATTCCTGTCCCCAGATGGCTACCTGGGTTCGCCACGCAAAGGAATGCGCCGCATCCGCCAGCGCAGCAACAGTGACATCACCATCAGCGAACTGGACGGGGATGGCAATGAAGGCTGGTCGTTCTCTGGCTGGACCCCGATGCACCGGGAGTATGGCAGTACTTCGTCCATTGATAAACATGGTGTATCCGGAGAAAGCTTCTTCGACATTCTTAAAGCCTACCAGACAGATGCCCCTGACCAGCGTAGCCCTGCTCCAGAGAAACTAAGTGAACTTCTAACTGTAGCTCATAAGCAGTCTGCCCTCGACCTACCAGATGGTCCCCTTGGACCCCCGAGAGGAAGTCCTGCGAGCCGCCTGAAGGAGAGAGAGAAACACCTGAAGAGGCGATCCAAATCTGAAACCGGGGGCGAGTCCATCTTTCGCAAGTTACGAAGCGTGAAAGCAGAGGGAGATTCTTCTAGGGCCGGTTCCGATGCGGAAGATGGGAAATCTGACGATGTGGGTCCTCCCTTGAAGCCTTGGAACTGTCAAAAGGGCTTTGCCCACTTCGATGTCCAGAGCATCCTTTTTGACTTGAATGAGGCTGTCCAGAGCCGCCAAAGTGCCGTCAAGAGGAAGAACACCACCACCGGGGCCTCGGCAGCCGCTGCAGCTTCAGCTTCCACTTCCTCTTCCCTCTCCTCCACCCAAAGTGGGGCCTACGGCTCCCCCTGTGGCAGCCAAGAGGAACTCAACGTTAAAGATGGACCCTCGCTGGACTCTGGTGATGACAAAAGCAACGATCTGGTTCTCAGCTGCCCCTGCTTCCGTAATGAGATAGGTGGCGAAGGTGAGAGGAACATCAGCCCCTCTAAGCAGGGCAGCATCGGCAGTGGATCCTCCAGCTCCTCTAGAGATGAGGATGGATCCCCGGAGGTGGCTCCCAACACCCACTTGAGCAATGCAGGAGTGGCAGTGCTTGAAGCCCCCAAGGACAGCAAGAGTATTCACCATGAGCGTGGAAAGAACAACATAGTGGAGCATGTGGACCTGGGGGCCTATTACTATAGAAAGTACTTCTATTTGAGAGGTGAGTGTGACTTTTGGACCTTTTTTGTGCTTGTGGGTGTTTGGCTGTTTTTCTGTGTGTGTGTGTGTGTGTGGACAAAAGTAATGGGATGCCTGACCATTACACCAACATGGGCTTGAATGACATTGCATTCAGATACATACACTTTTATATGGAGTTGGTTCCCCTTTGCAGCCGCTATAATGGTTCTGCTCCAAACAAACTAGATAAAAAACAAACTAGATAAAACATGAATGCCCTGCAGTGGCAAATATCTTGAGTTTATATTTGTTTGATATATATAATGTTTAAGTTGAGATTTACATAAATATTTCAACTGTAACTGTGCTACAGGGTTAAAGGGAACACTGCTGTTAAAAAGCTCCTTATTTGTTTAGTGTTTGCAAATCAAATGTTATTGCACTTTTGTTCATATAGCAGTATATTAAAAATAAAAGTGTGCAATACACTTTTGAAATCATTATTCATTTTTGCATATAACAGTGCAATTAATCAGGATTAATTTCAGAAAACCATGCGATTAACGGTGATTAAAGATTTTAAACATTACCCAGAATTAATATAGATATATATTTTAATATAATGTTTTATAGCAAGGTTCCCCGTACCATGACTGCTAAGCAGTTTGCTTGCAAGTTAAAATACTAACCTAGTGTTTACAGAAATAATTACAATAATTAAAAACCCACTAATTCATGCAGAAACCAGTACAGAGAAAATATGTGAACACAAAAAAAAAATTTGAAGTGGAGAAAAAAATGTTTGACGTCTTTTTCAATGCTTTGTGGTATATGTAGTTAATTGCCTCCTTTAAACAGTTAAGTACAGTTTTGTTCTTTACTGTTTGTTTTTCTAAACTGAATAAATGGGATTGATTTATTAGCGGTTTAGTTCGGTTTGATGTTTAAACAGTTGGGATTTTTGGAACTTCTGGAACCATTTAAGTGAGCAATCGGTGCTCTATAGACTCCTTTAAAATGACATTAGGATGAGTTGTGTGAACTGCTGTTACACTACAAGGATAAACATTAGACACTAAATGATCTTAGTGTTACAGGACGGAAATTCTGTGTAATTGCTCAAGTTGATAAAGCAGTTTTTATGTTTTGAAGAAGGAGCTCAAAGGTCCAAAATGATCTGTCTGCAGCTCCTTTGCTTCTTTTTTTCTCCCAATTACTTCCTTGAATTGATTTTAGTTTGACTTTCTCGTGGTAAACGTGCTAATTTGTTTACTCCCGCTCATCCTTGTATAACAACACTTAACTGTTTAAACGCCCACCTTAACTAAACGGCTCCAAGAACTCCAAAAAGTCACATTTGCCTGCACTTTTATCTTTTTTAAGAGACCTTTTTGATTGCTGTGTGGGTTCATTCATAATACAGGATCTGTTTGCCTTGACATTTGGCACATTTATGAATGGTCAATTAAAAAATGCTCCAGATGATTTTGTCGTTTGCCACGCTCAACTGTAGCCGGTGTGCCTTTCAGGATCTGTAATAATGGCTATAATCTTTGCCATCTTTGACTCAGCGGAAAGGCCCATTCAGAGCTCGGTTACTGAGCTCTCTCCTGAATAAACACTGTTTATCATTGTAGTTCTCTCAGATAAAATGGTCGTTTCAGTTATGCAAGCAGTCGTGTGGAGAGAAACAGCAAGTCATTGTTTGGTTTCATACCAGTAAGCATTACAGTAGAGTAGAGAAAAGGCGTGTCCGATCAAGTCAACAGAAGAGACGTTAACAGTCTTGCTTAGGGGTCTTAGTCCATTGTATTATTGCATCATAAACTGAGGGCCTGGGATGGTGCAGCGAAGAGGAATACATCTTATTGTCTGGGCTGGACTTCCGAGTGTAGGATAACGCAGTGGGTCAGAACGCTGCCCTCGACTTGGATCTCCTTCACCTGTGGATTCTTAAATCTGTCAATTTTTCTGAATCAGAAAACTATTGGACTTTATCGTAGCATAAGCAGTAGGAAATGACTTATGCTGTGACTGCACAGACACAAAAATAAGAAGAATATAAAATAATTCAAAAATGAAGCTCTCCATAAAGTACTCTGAAAATACTACTAAATACACTAGGCTATATGCACAAAATGTGGTCAAGAGAGGGGGATATAAATACTATGGATAAAGAAATAAAATGACTGTTGGAATAGTGGAGTTGTTCTGTATACCGAGTCAGTTATTGAACATAATAGTGATATTGGACATGATGATACTGTCTTTTTGAAGATGAGCAGGTGTTTTGACCTAACAGGTTGATTTCCCAGGTGTTGTTTATGCCTCATCTTGAACTAAATTGTAGTGCTGATGGTAAATATCCAGAACTGGGTATTGATTGTAAATGGGAAGTGGCATTTACGTGTCCGATCAATGTGATTAAGTGATTATTTGTCAACTAATAATACAACTAGTTGCAGGGTTGTTCCACCTCAGTCAATTCCTAGGGTTGTAAGTGCGCCATCAAGCTCCACACTCACTTATGCCCTACAGAGTATATTACTTACAGTACTGTGCAAGACATTTGAAAAAATATTTTTAAAATTAGATGAGCAATCGCCCGTTTTTCACAGGGGTTACGTTCCAAGAGCACCCACGTATAGTGAAAAACGGAGTTGTGTTTTGATTTAAAAAAAACTAAAATGATTATCGTTATAGTGTAAACCGTAATTATGCCCCCAAATATGCTCCCAGAACACTTTATTTCATTTTAACCTAGTTTAATGCATTACCCTTAAAGAAAATGTAACGGTAAATAAATATTCAGAATTAGAAAAACGTTAGCGGTTAGCATTAGCAGCGTGCAAAGACACCAAAGAAACGTTGGGATACCTCTCTACCCACATGTTTAGACAGGGCACAGCGTACTAATACTAAATAAACTTGGATAACTTGGAAAATGGTGGGGGGGTTAAAACACTAAATTACAAGGACAAGACACAGGGCAGTCATGCTATATGCTGCAGCAGGCCTTTTCTTCTTTTTAAGGCACTTCTCAGTTTAATGCATTACCCTTAAAGTAATGCTGGTGGCGGTAATGCAATTTGGGTCTCAGAAAAATCCACATTAGACTGAATCTGATCCATGTAAAACCGAGAGGTTCTGTATACTAAATACAACTATAAAGAATAAATACAAAACTTTATATAATAAATAGTGATTGTATGTTCAGATATCGATGTGTTCTTGTGGAAGTCCAGTATTGTAGTTTCATCAGAAACTGTTAGTCCATCATTCAATTAAATCAGGAGCTCCTGATGCAGTTTTGCAAATCTAAACAGCGGCTGGAGGAACCGAGGAGTAATCTGGAACCGAACCTGTGTTCTCCTCACCAGCCCACACAAGATCAGCTACTTTTACAAACGGAACAAATCCTGATAATTTTTACTGATTTCTTGATTGTTTATATATGTTCTAATGTTAACTACTCTCAGAAAGACTATCAACCACTGAGAAAAATAGCTTGCAAGAATGAACAGAGGTGCCTAAGGGTTTTGCTCAGTATCACTATAATTGTATCGCTATTAGCATCACTTATTATTTTTGGTTAAACGCAGTGTTTCTGAGACGCTTTAAATATCAAAGACAGCTTAGATGGCAGAATCTGCATCAGCAGTGTCAAGTGTTTTATTTAGAACAGAAGCTTGTTGATGACAGAATATCTACTAAACGGCATCTTTTATTCTCTCGTTTATGAATTCATTAAATAAACTGCTTCACCTGCACCTGCTGTCTTTTTAAAGTTAATTGACCACCTCCGAAGTCTCGCCCTGCTGGGATATTTGAATTTCATAACATGCAGTGTTCTCACACTCCTCTTCTGCCAGATGTCGAATGCCAGTCTTTTTTTTTTTTTCTTTTTTTTTTTTGTGTACACATGTAATCCCTTTGGAGTAGTGTTCTATGTTTCACTCTGCAGTATGTAAATTAATGGAGTGTGATTATTAGGTTGTTTTTGCATAAATTACTTGTGCTATGAGGTGTCACCCAGTAAACGTAAATCAGGTGTGTTTGAGATGGGAAATCGCCACATTGTGCTGGATATCATACGATCCAGAAACTGAACTGAAGAGCACCATAAGCTAATAGAGCCTCTGGTAGTCTACAAAGCCTGCTCAACTTGTGCAATTTTATCAAAAACAAATGAACTGGGTTCTATAAAACAGCCAATAATGTATAATACATGTTTTAAGCATATTGTGAGATCATCAGTGCCTGAACGCTGTACTGTAGCGGCATGTGTGAATATCGTGATGTGTGTATGTGTATTAAGCATAACTGTGTTGGCATCATACTACATGAACTAGGTACTGTCAGATTAAAAATGTTAAATGTGAAACTGTAAATGTCAGCAATCAGTTTGTATTGCGTTTGATCACATTTATGAAGCTAAATTTTGTGGAGACACGTTGCCACACACCTGGCATTGCTGCTCTGGCTAAAAATGACTCGGGAAGTGCGTTACTCTCACCCACCTTCCTCTATCTTACAATGGGAAACAAGAAGTCAGTGGGTAGAAACTGTCGTTGGGAAGGAATCTGGTTAAAACTGGAAAAAAGCATTATGTACCATATTCTACAGAGTGTTTAAAAATCAAGGTCGGTTATGTTAAATTTAGTGCAGTTATGTCACCTAGATATGGTTAGGGGTGGTATACAAGTATTACATCCTTCAGTGTTACAAAATGGTCATCTGTTGCATTTCTTCCTTCACGTAGAGCACTGGAACTATTTGGGGGTGGATGAGACACTGGGGCCAGTAGCTGTAAGTCTTCGGCGAGAGAAGCTGGAGGATCACAAGGACCACGGTCCTCAGCACAATTACAGAGTAATCTTCAGAACCAGTGAGGTGAGCGCTCGAATGACTGAAACTCTTCTTCTTGTCCCTTCCAGTCTCTGAATGCAAATTGGTCGCATCCTTAGTCTGCGTGTTGCTTTTCAGCAGCCAGCAGTGGGTGAGATCCAGGTCTGACGCCCACCACCATCTTATATAACGTGCTCAGAGGCGCAGCTAACCGCTTGCCAATGCTTAGCACAGATCATGCTGTGCCCTAACAGGCCCATCACTGCGCTGCCCCTTAATCACATGGAGCTTTTGACAACTGCTCCACAAAGACTGACGGATCTCAGGTCCTTGTAATAAAAAAAAAAAGAAAAGGAAGAGGAAGACAAGGCTCCTTCCAGAGAGCCCTGCTCTCATTTATAAAAAAAAAAAAACAACCTGTGATTCAGATGCACTCTGGAGGGGCTTAATAGCCTCCTTGGGTGGTGCAAGGCTCTGTGCACCTTTACTGTGTTTGCAGATGTGTGGGTGGCATGAAAGGGGGTGGATTTATATTTTTAAAGGCCTTTGTCTGCCAGTTTAGATCATATGAGTAGTATTCTTTTAAACAAGACAGACTAGTGCCATGTTGCATTCAAAGAAAAGCATGCCAAACAGTTTTTTGCATCTGTATCCTTGTTTTGCTTTCTGTCCTGTGCTAGGCTAATTATTAGTGAATGGTCAACAGCTTAAGAATCAGTCTAATCTTTTTAACTTACTGCTGTCTTTAATCTGCCCCTCTATAGCTGACAACTCTACGAGGCTCTATAATGGAAGATGCTGTGCCCTCTACTTCAAAGCATGGTTTGGCTCGAGGCCTGCCTCTGAAGGAAGTACTTGATTACCTTGTGCCAGAGCTCAACGCTCACTGCCTTCGACTGGCCCTCAACACACCCAAAGTCACAGAGCAACTGATGAAACTTGACGAGCAAGGGGTACTCAACCTAGCATGTCAATATAACTTATATACTACTGATTTCTATTATGTGCTTTAGCAGACTCCTAACCGCAATTTGTGCTACTAGTAATTCACTTAACTGTAAATTACTAAAATAGTATTTATGCACAGCATTTGCGTGTACAGTGGTGTGTTTCATATGTTTTCTGCAGAGCTTTAGACTTTAGACTTAATATTTTAGATTCTTGTCTCTGTGTAGCTGTGCAGTCAGAGCAAAAGCAATTTCCTCCAGGTTCAATAACCTTTTCTGCTCCTTTTTTTAATACTATAAACCCATTACAGGGTTGTTACAGTATATTAACATTCACCATTCATTTGAATAATTTCTGTAGTGATCATTCATCCTTGTGTTTGTCCTCTCCGGTCCACAGCTCAGTTTCCAGCTGAAGGTGGGGGTGATGTACTGTCTGGCTGGCCAGAGCAGTGAGGAGGAGATGTACAATAATGAGGCGGCTGGTCCGGCACTGGAGGAGTTCCTGCAGCTGCTGGGAGAACGTGTCCGCCTCAAGGGCTTCACTAAGTACCGTGCCCAGCTGGACACCAAAAGTGAGTCTGGGTGTGGTGAATTGGGTAAAAGTGAAAAGGAATTTTAGCTTTTCATTCCTTCACTATTTTTCATTACTTAATTTAATTAGAAATGAATCCTAAGGAAGTAAACTTTGGACATTTTTTTTGCTAATTCATTTGAATACGTTTGTGATGATACTGTTTATGAGAGGCTGATATTTTCTGATATTGTCTCTGATTAAGACCAATAGAGTGAACAAGTAAATATGTCTTACAGAAAAAATGCAAGTGGATTACTTTTCTCTGTGTTTCACACAATCAACATCAGAGGCAGAAAACTTTATTGAAATTGCTCAGCTATGTGTGTGAACAGACACACAGAGACAAAACAATATAAATATAAAGTCTAAACACATCCAATTAAAATTGCAGAAAATATTCAGTATTAAATACACTGTGATGTGCTGTATACACAAACCCTGGGGTATAAATATTGTAGATATGTAACTTGGACATAGAGACAAATACAATATAGTATGACATCTGAACAAAACTGTCCAAGAAATACAAAAATGCTTTGTATTGAATACATTATGCTAAATACAAATAATCTTAAGGCTTAGCCCATAATGTGTCTGCCCATCTATTATCTTCCTCCTGGCCCTTTGCTGCCTGGTTTCCAGTGCAGAGTGTCACATACAGTAAGCCAGCACAGGCTGTTCAGCTCCATGTTTGGACTCCTCACGATCCCAAGATGCCATTCCCTGATTATGAGATCATGTTTCCTTTGGGATCTCAAGAATCCCAACAATAAACTTCTGTTTTTTCTTGGTGATTCCCTGGCTGGCAAGCAAGAAGTGGTCTTTATAGAAGAATTACAAAATGTTGTAAAGAGATTTAAGCAAATGGTTTCATGACCTATCAGTTGAATCTTTAACACAGTGCCTGTCCCACTCTGCTTCACTTTGGGCTTTGAAATCAGAATCTGTTCACAGGATTTTTGGCCTTCATAAGCTTTTTCAATGTCCCTCCTTCATTAACTGCAGTTTGTGAAACCTGATTAGGGATCATTGGGAGCAGTAAACGCTTTAATGCCTGTTATTCTGTGTAATACATAGGTATACTAGTGGTATGTTAAACAGTCTTTCTAAATACATGAGAATGGTGACATTGAATGAAGTGGAAAGGATTTTCAGACTAGAAACTTCATACTTTTATGTGTTAAGTAATTAGACTAGTTAATTATTTATTTGGTTGTTGACATCTCCACTGAAAATATTGTAAATAAAAAAAGTATACAGTTGCTCCATATGAAATGTTTCAGTTGATTTAGTATTCTTGATGTATGTGATTTAATATCTACCAGCTTCCCTGCATACTATTCATATACTCTTGCCTTCTGCTGCCTGTTTATATAAACAAATCTAAACTTGGATACCAAGATTATTTCAGATACCTATGCATTTGAAAAATATACCTCTGGCCCTAGTTAATACCTCCAGTTTAGTTGTAGGCCGGTACACCAGTTTAACAGTGATCAAGTAACAGTTCTGTTTGTAACTAGAGCTATTTTTCTTACAGCTGACTCAACTGGCACACATTCCTTATACACCACATACAAAGACTATGAAATAATGTTCCATGTCTCTACTATGTTGCCCTACACACCCAACAACAAACAGCAGGTAAGGAGCCCGTCTGCAAAACCTGCCACTCAGATGCTCAGTCTTTTGTTGTGCACGAAGATTTTGTTTATTCTGTGTTTTGTTCCCTGCAGTTGCTGAGGAAGCGGCACATTGGAAATGACATTGTGACCATCGTGTTCCAAGAACCTGGAGCAAAGGCTTTTAGCCCCAAGAACATTCGTTCGCACTTTCAACACGTTTTTGTGGTGGTGCAGGTGCACAACCCCTGCTCTGACAACACCTGCTACAGGTGGGTCTCATTACAGACAGGAAAGTGCTTTTCCAGAATGTGGTGAAGCAAAGTGGCATTTCTTTTGCTGGCAAATACTTAATTAGTACTTAGCAGTTAATTTGTCCATTGGTATTGCGATGGTTATTTTAAATGTTAGTGGATTTATTAACGGTAGAAATTCTTTGTTGAAATACTGTTATAAACAAAATGTATCCATAAGTGATTTCGTACTTTTGATGTATGTGATTTAATAGCTACCAGCTTGCCTAGATAATGACAAAACTACATATATTTGCACATTGAATTTAGTATATTCATCCCTTACTTTACCTGATTGGGTCGATAAACTTAGATGTAGAAACATCTATCCCTGGTTGATACCTCGTTCACTCCACAGCCAAAGTGGCCAGTGCTTGGTCTAGTTGTTTCTCTGGTTTTTAAGACCTGTTAATTGATCCATGCTGGAGTTTCCGAGCTTCGGGAAAGGTTTTCTCAGTGGAAATATACCTGAAGTGCCAGCAGTGGGACAACTAATTCAGCCATGGCTTTTTCCTCCTCGGTCAAAAGGCCCTGTGTGGGACCTCAGTGTGTATTTTAACACTTTCTACTCTCAGCTTCCTCCCACCCGGTGTGTCTCTCTGCCTGGTCTCCTTGGCTGAGCATGCAGCACTGGTCTGACCGTATATATTTCCCAGGAGAGCTTTACTCTAAACCACTTCAGATGAGTCAGGCTTGCTTAATTTCACTCACCGCCTCTGTGGCCTGTTTATTAGTAAGGTTTGTTGTTTTTGTACTCCTTGTGTACTCTTTAAAGATGCACTGACATGAGACACGTGGGATAAGAAATTTGGCCTGGTTATTGCCTTTCTGCTAGGTTTTGAAGTTGACTGTAGTTCTACAGATCTCACTCTTGATCTGTCACATTCTATTAGTTTAAGTCTAGATAGCAAAACTAAACGGAGAAAAACTAGAGGTAATAAAGCCAAACGGCAATATGGAGGTTGGCTCTTTCCCCCCTGTTTTTTGGAGCCAAGTTTTGCATTTGCTGTGCTTCAGAAGGGCCTGGGAATGTGGCCTTGCGGTTACTTAATCACACCTGAAAAAGTTATTGCTGTTATAGTTAAAATCTGAGCCCATAAAATGCAACCAAATTGATGCCAGTTAATCATCATCTGGCTGCTGCTAACAAGCTTATTTGAGTTGGTTTATACTTCATATCTTCTGGAACGGGACGTATTCTGTCCTCACTAGAATAGGCTGGACAGGTTAGGGTTGAAAGGCTAACACTTCAGTAGTAAGACAAGCCTCAGGTTTAAGCTTTAGAATGATTTACTTTGCAACTGAAACAAGCAAAGTATAAAATGTTACTCTCATGGAATTGAAAAAGCAAATTAAAATAATAACTTGAGGAAAGTCATAGGTTTCTAAATCAGTATTTGCTATGTAATGGTATATAGCCAGGGATTGACATAAGCGGTACGCATGCAAGAATTGGCGGATGTCGTACGACAAATGCGCACCAGTTTTCAGTCTTCACTGCGCAAATCCGCACCTAATCTGAGTAACTTCATACTGAATCTCTAAGTACCACTACTCAGGAAAGGAAAACCTTAAAAAATGACATTTAAAATATGGTTACTATCCGGTCCGTGGAGTTTCGCTTCTGCACCAATCAAAATTCGGTCAGAGCAGGTGTAATGTCAGAGCTTCTGCCACTGCGTGCCCGACTCCATCGACTTAACGGCCCGTCCCGATGCTGGACTGGCCATCGGACACACACATATATTTGGTTTCAAATAATCCTGTGGGTGACTAGGCCTGTAATTTAATTTAGGTTAAAAGTGAGTTTGCACATTCAGCACCATATGGCACTGTTCAAAAAAAAAAAAGTTAAAAGAAAATCTATCTATATGTTCTAAAGGGGTATGCAGCGCCCATGGTAAGGTGCAAATTTTTGAATTTGGGTGTGTACCAATTCATTAATGTAGGAACTCATTAGAGTACCCCTTTATATAGCATATGATTTTATTACTGTACTTGAGTGCCGGCATAAATTTATGACTGGGTCTATAAATAGAAATCCCTAGTGTTTCTGTCACTTCTGTCTGTTGGTAGATTGAACACAACCATCAACGCATTCAAGGTTTCCACATTTCTGTCAGGTTATTGATGTTAGCATTTTACACCTTTCGTTCATGGCTTGTATCGTTTAGTGTGTGAATAAGTAGATAGTATCACATTGGATTTTAGTTTTCAGTACAATTTTGAATAGTCAAAATAAATGTTCCCAAGTATTCACATGAATACAGTGAGCAACCAGTTTTATACAGAAACATCAATAGTTGGCTGAGACCCTTGTAGATGGACAGGAGAAAGGAACTAGGTCATGATCAGTTGTGATATATTGTGCTGTGGATGGACGAGATATTGTCAGGATTTGAACTTTGGCTTCTGCTGTGGCATGCAACCACCACAGCCACCTGGGGTCCCTCTCTCCCCTCTCTCTTTATTTCTCTGTTTGCTTCGCCTCGCCGGATCTCATGGAGGCTTTAATTGCTGATGCGCCTCATTGTGTGCTGTGTTAATTGTTCCCAGCAGGCAGCCGCATCGGTTAACTGAACGTGCAGAAATGATGTTGGGAAGTTACAAAAGCCTGCACTAAACAGAGTTCTCCAGAACAAAGCTCCAAATGAGAGAGACGACACAAACTGGAGAGCTGCTGGGCCACCCTTGCCAATTGAACCCACCCCAGTGGAGTTCAGTGGGTCCAAGCATGGCATACTGTTGAGTATGCTGGATAGGTTTGCACCCCGCCAATCCCTCAGCGCAACCCAGAGGGCTGAATCCCTCTCCTTCACTATTTCTTTGAGTTTAGTTCTCTCCTCATTGGGAATCATATTTGAGAGCTGCTGTATTGATCTTTTCAGGTGCATGAAGCTTGAGCAGGTAGGTTTGTGGTTGCTGTTAGTCGTGCAGTAGTATTTCCGCACATGGACGGTAGTGACCTGCTGAGCATTATGAGATGTTTATGGAGCCTGTTAATGTTTACGTGCACACCTGCTGTTTTAGGGACTCAGCTTGTTCCTTTATCCACTATGTTCCCTAAACCTTACACAGCAATCCTTAATTTGTGCTAGTCAAACATTTTCCAGATCCATATGTGATGCATTTTTTAAGATTGAGCAGAGCAACTTTGTGGCAAATGCTAGAAAATGAGGAGGAATCGAGCAAGTGTTCATTCTGAGTGTAGCGAAGCCTCTAATGGATCGTTGTATCACGGAGATGCGAAGTTTTTTGAGCATGTAAACTCTCGTTCGTGCGTGTTGGCTATTTCTACACCTGCGTATTTCCAAGCTGTCCTCTGTGTGGGCTCGCTGTAGACCACGGACGCTGCTAAAGCATCCCACACGCTGTGTATTTATACCCCAGATATGTAATCCAGAGTGCCTCTCTGCTTAAGCCATAGGGGTCAGGCCAGAACAATAAAGCTACCCCCTTCGCCATGAGTCAGTGCCCTTTCAGTGGCCCCACACCGCTCAGGAGTGCATTTTATTGGTGGAATGTACACTGTGTTTTTCCTGACCTTCAGAAAGTAAGTGGTGACTGTTATTCTTCACGGTCACGGTGTTCGCTGAAAAGAGAATAGAAATGAAGTGATCCACCTTTGTGTCGCTGTCTTTCTAGGCAGCTCCAGGTTTGCTGAATAACAACCGAGAGATGAACAAATCATCCATAACCTCAAAGCTGCCAATTGGTGGCATGTTTTAGACAGCAAGCAGCGAAAACGGATAAGTGCAAGGATCTGAGCTTTGAAAATGATAACTAGGTGACTGAGACCAAGTTTCTGCAAAACGGCAGGTCTTGTAGGGGTTTTCCGGTATGCAGTGGTCAGTACCCACCAAAAGTGCTCCAAGGCAAGCTGACTGATGAACTTGAGAGGGTCTTTGGCACCCACACTAGTTAATGGTCATCTGGTGCGAGGGCTAGGGCATCTAATTTTATCCCACAGAATTACTTAGCACAAATTTCTGGAAAAAGTTGTGTGATACAAAGCTGTAAGACACATAATCACAGCTTGCTGAGTATAGGGTTGCTTAGCTCATAACGCTTGAACTCATTAGATCTGGACCATAGAGAAATGGTGAATCAGGTTTTCTTATCATGTTGCTGAGTGTGTGCATAACTAACCTGAGGAGGAGATGGCACCAGGATAGACTGTGAGAAGAAGGCAGGCTGGCGGAGGCAGTGCGATGCTCTGCAGGTAATGGTGGGGAGGATACTTGCCTCTTTACCAAGAAGTAATAGATTTGAATCCTACCTTCAGTGCCACCTCTGGGTTCCTGAGCAAGACCCTTTACCCCAAGTTGCTCCAGGGAGACTGACCCCTGTAGTTAGGGAATGGAATAAAATGGATAAAAGCTTCTGCTAAATGCCGTCAATGAAACCTTGGGTCCTGGTGATCATGTGGTCTTTACTTTGACATGTGCCACCTACCTAAACAGTGTTGCAGACTAAGAACAGCCCTTCATGGCAACGGCATTCCTAATAGCAGTGGCTTCTTTCAGCGGGCCAATGCACCCCATTGCAAAAATTGTTCAGGAATGTTTTGAGGAGTTTTCAAGGTGATTAAATTCCCCAGATCTCAATCCCTGCTGGTCTGATCTGTGGAAGCCCCAATTTACTGGAAAGAATCTGCTGCTAATGTCTTACAGGAGTCCATGCCTCGATAAAATGAAACATTTTAGGCCAAAACCTTTTAAAACCATGATAAAAACAATGTCCTGGGGGTCAGGCAACATATCCAAAATTGCCTTGTAATTGAGGTATGCTGTCATATCTCAATTTCAAATAGCTTTAAATAATGAAATAAACTCTGGTATAGTGGATGCCAGTCTTTTTCAGTCAAAAGGTGTTTAACTTTATCATATTGTATGGAAAAGGTAATTGTCTCTTTAATGTTTATGATGGGTATGTTTGCTTTTGCTTTCCATGTATGATAATCTAATTGCAGTCCTCCCTCTGTATATTTCCTGCTTTCAGTCTGTCCTTTTCCCTCTTTTTTTTCCCCTCTTTCCTGACTCTGTCATTGTAAGATCGAAGAGAGCCGATCTTCAGCAGGCCTCATTACAGCTCAGGCTGGCCGACCACTCATGAGTTCCATGCATACCAGACAGAACAGGAAGCTTTAGATGTCCATTCCAGAGACTTAATGAAAGGAAAAGGAGAGGGGGAGAGGTGCAGGAGTGAGGGAGAGAGAGAGAGAGAGAAAGAGTAGGAGCCTTTTCAGAAACAGAATACAAAAATTCAGGCTAGGATCTGTGGTTCCTGTGGAGTTTGCAAAGTATTTCCAAGTTTACTCCCACAAAGTGTCCCTTGTGGAACAAGTGGTGCTAAAGAAACAATAGCTCATTTATAAGTGGTAAATTCTGTAAATTGGTTGTGTGTGTCAGTTTGTTGAGGGTTTTTCACAGGCTGCATATTTATCATGGGCTCAAATACTGACAGGAGAAGTTGTTGCCTTAGGTAAAGATAAAGTTATTTTTATCTTCATCCATATTGAAGACCACTGAAAGAGGTGGAACTCCTCTTTTTCACATCTCTTGCCTGGAAAAAAGTTTTGCTCATCCATAAACATGAAGCATAGTTTGTTGAAGGTTTAACAATGGTCTTGTGCAGGCGGTAAGTTCTCTCTGGACTCCTGTCTTCGCACCCTCCTAGAGAGACTGACGTCCATGTCCGGAAGCTTTCGTCTCTTGGGGTGGGTAGGAAGGGCTCTCCCCTGTCCAATGACAGTCGCATTACCGGCAATCCAAAATCACTTGGCTTTATGTGACTAGGAGGAAAATACGTGCACGTCTTCACCCTCCCAGTAATGGTGGTATCGTTTGATGGGGAGTCCCAGCTAATGGGTGCAATTGGAGATAACCAAATTGGTTATTGGCTTTTCATCCATCACTATTGTATCTCTGTCATTTTCAGTGTGGCGGTGGCTCGTTCCCGAGATGTCCCTGCCTTTGGGCCACCCATTCCAGAAGGTGTGAAGTTTCCCAAATCCACTGTCTTTCGGGACTTCCTGCTGGCTAAGGTCATCAACGCGGAGAACGCCGCTCACAAGTCCGACAAATTCCGCGCCATGGCCACCCGCACTCGGCAGGAGTACCTGAGGGACCTGGCTGAGCGCCACGTTACCAGCACCCCTATCGACCCCTCGGGCAAGTTCCCCTTCATCTCTCTGGCCCATAAACGCAAGGAGAAAAGCCGGCCATACCCAGGGGCTGAACTCCGCAGTCCTGGAGCCATCACCTGGCCCGTGTATGCAGAGGACCATGGAGCAGGAGGAGAGCTGGAGGCCCTTCTTTCCATCTCCAACGACTTTCTGATTCTGGTGGATCCTGAAGCCAAGGCCGTGGTGTTTAACTGTGCCGTGCGGGACGTCATCGGCTGGACAATGGGAAGCCCCGCCTCCATGAAGATTTTCTATGAGCGCGGGGATAATATCTCACTGCGCTCCATCAACAACAACACAGAGGACTTCAGAGAGGTCGTCAAACGTCTGGAGGTGAGGGTTTAAAGGTTATCTGGATATTTTTATACTACATATATATTTTTGTTGGATGAAATTCTACTTTCCTGTTATTATATCACTATATGGTTTTCTGAGAATATTTTAAATATCAGCAGTACACGAACTGGAGCATAATTAGCATAACTGTTCAAATGAATTTAGTTCAGCATAGTATGGAAAATGTTGAAGAACAATGATTTTACTGGTGGTAGTTTTCAGACACTTTTTCAGACCTCAAATCTTGATGTTCTGAAATTGTCTTGAACATTGCAGTCTTACATTTTGTGCCATATCTGCCCCCTCTAATTGGTGCAAACACTGTATGTTTGAAGGCTCTTGTAACTTTGCTGTTACTGTTCACTTACATAAGAACACATCTTTACAGAGTTTCTTTTAACACAAAAACAGCTATTTACTGTTTTGTTGGATGTTTTGCCTCTCTGTCAATGTGTCTTACTTGATGTGAAAAGCATGTTTGCCTAATTGGTGATTTGACAGTTGTCTCTTCCACATTTTTGTTAAAAGATAACAAAAGTTTTCTGAGAGCACCTTTTATCTAAGAGCACCTTTCTAAAACCCAAGGTCACCTTACAGAGAAAAAAATTTGTTAATTAAAATTGCTAAACAAGTTTTGACAACAATTAAAATGTGTTTAAAGCGAGTAAGGCAGTTTGAACAAATGTGTATTGAGCTGAGCCGAAAGTCTTTTGGCTCAAAGGTGGTTTAAACACCTGAAAGGTGCTGATATCATAACCAAGTAATAAAATGTGTGGGATGTGGAATTATTCCCACTGTCATAGATGTCACAAATATTTGTTTTCATCTAAATGAACTGATTTAATCTTTATGAGCACAAATGATTCGTTTTCAGAGTTTCATGCACTGTGCTTGGACAGGACTGTTATGCTGTGATTTGTAATGACATTCAGTTTTTGTGCTCTTTAAGTACTAACAATACCAGAATATGTTCAGGAAAGTGACAATTTATATATTATGGTTTAAACTAGCTTTGCATGTAATTATGTGTTAAAGCTAAATGTTTCTGTTCAGTGTATAAGCTGGTTTGAAGGATTGTGGAATGATGTTTTTGAATGTTTTTGTTTAGATTTTCCCCCCGAAATGAGCATCGGCGCCTGTGGATGGTACTTACCATGTTCTAAAATTCCGGTCCTGGCAGGCCACAGCACTAATCAGTTTGTTTTCCCCTGCTTTAGCACACCTGATTCAACTCATCGCTAATTGTCAAACTCTTTGAAAACTGAACTGTGTTTGTTTATTGATGGGGAGCGCTCTGTGCTGCATTGTCCTATGCCTGAGGCGTGCAGAGCTGTAGTTCAAAAGAATCGCTCGCTAGTGCTGTGTCCGCCAGGACAGCTATGAATCAGCCGCCCTTTTATTCAGACCTTACGTGGAGTTATTGTATTCCGTTGAGAGTCTTGCATTTTAACGCTAACAAGGACTTGGCCTAGAAGAGAGGCTTGTAGCTCGTACAGAGCTGTGCGGAGGCTGGAATGTACTTTTGTTTTGGCCACCCGCCCGTGATGTCACTCTCCAAGTGCAGGAGCTGTTACCATGGCAACTACTCAGAGAGCTGAACGTTCATAGTCTCCATCAGCGTTGAGACGCAACGGGCTGCCTTTCCGGACACTGCTAAATCCGAGTGGCGGGCTAGTGGAGAATTTTCATGGTGTCATTTTACTCCCGCGATAGTGTTGGATATTAAACAGTCCTGCTCACATGGAGCCAGATCTTCTTTTGTGCTGTTTGGAAAAGCCTATTCGAGATCGCAGGCTTTGAAAATGTATTGTGTTCATCTCACAAAAGCTTAATGGAGGAAAACATGCATCTTTATCACATATCAGATCATGTTATGAACGTACCCACGATCTTATTTCAAACATATTTGGTGGTCTGATCATTGTTGAGCATTAATATGAACACTAGTAAGTGTCAATAAAAACAGTGCATTGCTGTGTATTAACTGTGGAGACGTATGGGTTCATGTAACACTGGGGATCTTAATACTTTTCTTAGTACGTAAAAACCTAGAACACAAATTCTTGATCTCTTATCCTGTGTCCCTGTTCTTCAGCACCTGACGAAGGGCTGTGAGACTTCTGAGATGACCCTGCGCAGAAACGGCCTGGGCCAGCTGGGCTTCCACGTTAACTACGAGGGCATTGTGGCTGAGGTGGAGCCGTACGGGTACGCCTGGCAAGCAGGCTTGCGCCAGGGCAGCCGACTGGTGGAGATCTGCAAGGTGGCTGTGGCAACACTGTCCCATGAGCAAATGATCGACCTGCTACGGACATCGGTCACCGTGAAGGTGGTGATCATTCCGCCTCATGAGGATTCAAGCCCTCGAAGGTACTTTTAGTTCACTACTGTGATTTTCCTCTTGATTTAGGTGTAGTCAATCACCTAATACATGTTTGGAGTTTTCTTTAGTTCAGAACTGGAGCTGCAAGGCTAACATGGCTAATAACCCCTCAGTCATTAGTCGCTCAGATAGCCTATCATATACTTCACCGAGACACAAAATCAAACTCAAATTTTATTAATACAGTGCTTTTTACAATTGTCTTTCACAAAGCAGCTCCACAGAATCCAGATCCAAGGCTAATAGTACTACTAGTAAATGGCCTTGTGATTTATGTACGCATGGTTGAGAAATGAAATCTTCTTTCAAACTGCTCAAACGGTATTCAGCTCTTCATTATGGTGGTGCAGATCTCAGAGTAGTTCAGAGCACAGTATGACTGAGCTATAAAAATGAACAACCTCTACAGGTAGGAAACAAATACACCTAACAGGAAATGGGGACTTTTGTGGTCAAAACATCAGATAACTCTGGAAGGATTACATCCTCTTCACACTATACATTGTTGTATTGGCTGTTTTGTGTACTGTGTCTGTTGTACTTTGTTGAATGTGTCGCTACATGTTGCACCATGGCCCATCTCATCTACACAGCTGCTGATGACAAAGTATCCTTGAACCTTTTTAATGAGAGCACAGCTAAGTGAAGCACAACATCTCTAATCTTTCTCTGACTCACAGGGGCTGTTCGGAGTTGTACCGTATGCCGGTGGGCGAATATAAGGGAAGCGGCGACAGCGGCTCTTTCGAGTATAAGTTCCCTTTCCGCAACAACAACAATAAGTGGCAGCGCACGTCCTCCAGCCCCCAGCAGTCCCTCACTGCCTCGCCCCAGAGCCACACTGGCACCCCTAACCGTGCCGTCAGCCTGGGGGCCAGCATGGGCAAGACGCTGTCCGCCGAGCGCCCGGAGAGGACTGCTGCTATTCCCCGCAGTGTGTCCAGCGATGGACGGCCTTTAGACTCCAAGAGGTTTGTAAAGAATGAATTGGCATATGGTGGCATATGGAGGAGCATGCAGTTATTTGTCCTTCAGATCCACCTCTTTGTTTTTCTTCCTCTGTCTGTGTCTGTCCATCCACCCATCCACCCATCCATCCATATGTATATCTGTTTGTCAGTCAGTCTGTCTTTATTAAAAGGGGCCTAGTGGGTAAAACACTTGCCTGTGACTCCGATGACCACAAAGTGGCTGTCCCCCCTTTTTTGTGTGTGTCCTTGAGCAAGACACTTAACCCTCAGTGTCTCCAGGAGGACTGTCCCTGTAACTAATGATTGTAAGTGGCTCTGGATAAGAGCGTCAGCCAAATCTGTTTATCTGTCTATCTATCCGTCCTTTCCAGCCCAGCTGTGTTCTTTTTTCCGTGCTTCTTGTATCGTGCTCACATGCCTTCTTGTTTGTGTTTTCTCTCTTATCCGTCTCTCAGGATGTCTCCAGGCTCTGAGAACTACTCGCTGTCTTCCTCCATTGCGATGGGCCGCTCCCCTCACAACCGCAGCTCCCCCAGCAACCTCTCCTGCTCCAGTGATACAGGCTCAGGAGGCCCCGCTCACTGGAGGCAGAAGTCCATGCCTGAGGGGTGGGTGAGCCTCTGAGCTACAGCAATTCCTGCTCCATTTCTACTGTATTTCCATTCCCTCGCTCAAATTTCTTTCATTTTCATTGTGTGCTTGCTGTTTGGTTCACACTCACCAAATCACAGAAAAATATACATATAATTATGGATCAGCTGGGTTATCCATGTTTATCCTGATGAGTCTAGTTATTCTATGCTATTTGGTCACAGAGTTGCGTGTTGAAATATAATTACATTTGATTTGCAATCCTAACATCCCCATTTTTCCCAAATTTGAATCTGTCTGGAAAACATTATACAGGGTAATTGCTGTTCATCAAATTTTAAACAGCATATCTCTGCTGGTTTCAATGAATTATTATGTTCTAAAGGGTAATTTAGCAAAATACAAGTTTAGAATGTGTTTATGGGTTTGTGCAATAGTATTTTAATGTGCAATATCACTGATTATGCCACTGTCATGTGCAATGACTGCAGTACTTCAGCAGTAATTTTTAGTATTTGTATGCATCTCTTGTACTGTCCCCAGTATTTTATGTATATAGTATAGCACATTTAGTGCAGAATATTTTCTGTATAGTTTTATTTTGACTATGTTAGTGTTTGTTTTTCTATGTGTCTGGGATCAATCAATCTGGGATCAATCAAGTTTTCTGATTCTTGAAACTCTGTGCTTCAGATTTGGGCCAAACAGACACTCTCCCCTCCCACCAGAGCGACAGATGATGAGTGAGGGGGGCAGCAGCGGCAAGTCCACCCCGAACTGGTCCAGAGTGGACGACTCAGACAGAGCAGCAGCAGGTCAGCCAACAGCACATTAATTATTGATTAACCATGGACTTGGGGATATAATGACTAAGAGAAAATGGGATGGGCTGGGTTAGTTAATGATGAGAGGGATGGCTGTTTAAATAAATAACTTTATTGGGGCAGTTGTTGGCTTAGTGGTTAGGGCGTTCACCCAGCTACCAGGAAGTCATGGGTTTGAATCCCAAGACTGCTAAACACTTCTGAGGTGGGTACCGTCCCCACACGCTGCTCCCCTGGGTGTTGTGTTTCTGGCTGCCCATTACTTCACGTGGTGAATGGGTTAAATACAGAGGGAGAATTTCGTGCTGTTCACACTGTGTGCTGTGGTGTGTTCACGTATGACAAGTGGTAACTTTCACGAATATCTGATCAGATGGAGGGGATTTATGAATATGTTAAAGCTACTTCGTGTTGTGCGACCAGACTGAACCTCGATGGTCCTCTATCACCACCTCTGTAAAGAATTATGATTCAGTAAGTTTATCTACAGTGCACATTTCACATCAAACCATGACTTTGTTTACATCTTAACAAATGAATTACACAGAAATTTGAAGAATAAGAGGAATTTCCCTCTATACATCTGTGCTTTAGCCTCATAGACTTTGCTTCATTTCAGATTCTACTAGATTGTATCTGATTCACAGACTGCTATGCATGTATGGGTGTTGAAATCAGTGTTGCGATCTGTTTTGCCTTCATATTTATTACAAGTGGAGCGCTCCCTGGCTTTTTATATTAAACATTCATTGCTACAAGCTGTGCCTATAGAGTTTCTAGTCTAATTTCAAGTAATACAGCAAGAAAACATAGAGAGTGTCCTTGAACATCGCATTTGCATTCATAAACATGCAGCAATGCCTTGGTCTCAGAAATCTTCAGTGCCTGAAGTGTCTTTCTGAGTTTGAACTTGACCTCTGTGAAGCCTCGTCATGGGGTCAGAGTAAATGATAATTCATACGTATTGGACTCAACACTGTGTTTCATGGAGCACTTCTGCAGCATATAATTGAATAGTGCATACAGGCATGATGGATTTTAGAACTTCTGGTCCAGTAAACTTAAATATGATGCCGCTAAATTAATATTTTATTGGATTTCATTTTATTTCACTTCATTTAATATATTGCTCCAATTCGAGGGAGTTGATTGTCAAACCAGCCACATACATACATCATATTATATGAGATCATCATATTATGTTTGTAAGCATTTTTAATGTGAGGGTGGGTGTGTCAGTCTATGTCCCGCCGTGGGGGGTGTGGTGTGTGCGTGCAAAGTTTCGGGCATGGGGGTGGGGTGGTGGGGTGGTGGGGCGGTTTGTTGGTGTGCATATCTCAGCTTTTGTCCAGGAAACAATAATGGTGTGTGTGACTAATGATTTGAAATGTCTGGGGGCGTATATACCCCCCCACTGTAATGGTTGATGCTAAAAGAAACAGAACATTTGCCATTAGGTGATTCCTTGGCTTCCAGCCTCTCTGTGTTGTTAATGTATGTGTGTTGTGTGTTGTGTCAACTCTGGGCGGTGTGCTTGGGGGTCTGTGCATAGATGCCTGCTGCTGGCGTTCAGCTCCACTGGGCCGAATCATGAGAAATACCAAGATTAGAGCCCTGTGAATTGTTTAAAGAAGGTTCACACATGTTCACAGTGGAGAGCCAGTTAAGGGCGAACACTGCCCTTTTAAACCAGAAGAAGGGTGTGATTGCCTGCATGAATGGCAAAGGCCATGGCGGAGTATTCTGTCTTAAACAGCACTGACAACAGACCAGTGTTCAAACAAAGCCAGAGTTTGGTTTAACCAACCTACAAGTCCTGCAGCTTGATGGGAAAGGAGCCCCAGTGTTGAGACGTGCATTCGGATGGGAAGGAGGAAATGTGCTGCGGGTGGTACATGGTTCTCCGAATCCTCTTCAGGGGCAGACAGGCCTGTCATTACACTTCCATTAAGAAATACATCCCACAGCTGTCAAATGCCATCAGTGGCGCATGCTAGAACCCTTCACTGAGCAAATCAGATATCAGCTCAAACAGCGTTTCTGACCTTCAGGCACTCTGAAGTCGACCATCCACCATTGCTTTTTTTTGCCCTCAGCTTCAATTACAAATTACAAAACTATCCCCAGAGTGAGGGGCAATTTATTTTGGCAGACGATTAACACACAAGCTTTGTTATGATTGAATAGATTTGATTATAATGATTTTTTGGGAGACAACCTCAGGGACATGGATTATCCTCTAAGCAGGCCCTGTGTGAAATCTTCTCAGCTAGAGTAGAACCTATTTGATTACGCGCTGTGGCTTGCAGAAACGAGTCTGCGTTTTTACCCACTAAGCTCAAGTGTAGTAATGGCTCCTGGCATTTACGGCTCATTCATTCGCTTTACGGTGTACATTCCAGATATTTGCATTGTTGCCTCACGTTGTGGTTTTAATAAGGTAATTAGTGCTGGTTTGGTGGAGTGAGTGGGATAAAGGGTTGATCTCACTGAGAGACAGAGAGAGAGAGAGAGAGAGAGAGAGGCCTGAGTGATTAGTGAGGATCAGGAGGTTATGAGATTTATGTGCTCAAAATTGTAGATTGTGGATAATCTGGCTTTGTTCCGACCGTCGCACAGGAAAACATTTTTTGATGTGTTTGAAGTTCTAAAGATGAAACTGAATGTCAGAGCTGGTGCCATGCCCTAAAGCCAGACATTTACGTGGAAGTAATCTCATTGCTCTGTGAGAGAGCGTGTCCTCTTTGCCTTGCCGTCAGAATGAGGACCATCTCAAATGAAAAGGTGATGTGGCAAAGGCGCAGTGCAGGAGACCGTGACTATTGTCCCTATTTCACCAATAACAAAAATTCCTCCTGGCCGCACAGCTCTGTTATAAGTGCAAATATACATATAATATAAAAAATACATATATACAGGTGCTGGTCATATAATTAGAATATCTTCAAAAAGTTGATTTATTTTACTAATTCCATTCAAAAAGTGAAACTTGTATAATGTATACATTCATTCCACACAGACTGATATATTTCAAGTGTTTA
>JBBPDB010000153.1:3055598-3079906 GCA_037974465.1 Brachypetersius altus
GAAATTTGAAGAATAAGAGGAATTTCCCTCTATACATCTGTGCTTTAGCCTCATAGACTTTGCTTCATTTCAGATTCAGAATGGTCACTTTCACTAAAGAAGGAAAGATTGGAGGGAAGGTAGAAATGAAGGCAGTAAATAGGAAAACATTTGATGATGAAAGAAAATAAATGATGTATTGATCAGTATATTAAAGTGTATTGATAAATGTCAGATCAACGAAGGTGATGCTGTATCTTTGCCTCATCGCCTCCCACGGTCAGGCAGCACTAGCAGTGAAACGCAGCTGTGTGTGGCGTTGTTTGCGCCGCTCCTCAGGAACACCATATGAAAAGGAAATTGCATGCTAATGAACTGTCTCTGTAGAGCTTCTTCCAGCCAAGAGCCAGCATTATTTCCTTAAGCACAGCTCAGTGCCTTGGAGAACCAGTTCTCCGTTGTTTTTTTGTCCAGTGTGCAGTAATTGCTGTAATTGAAGGGGAGTGGAAGTGAAGGATTGCTTTGACCCTAAAGCTGTGTGGGTTCCTTTTCCTTTTGAAGCTCGTCTGTGCACTAAGCAGACTAACCTGTGATCTCTCAGCCGTGGATTTGAATCTCAGCACACTTTCTCTCCCACACACAGCTAAGAATAAACAGTGCATTATCCCTGAGTGCACGGAATATGGAAGCCAGAACACTTGGGCTGGCCTGAATAATTTCAATGCTTTGAGTGTTCTTTCATTACGTTGGTATACACGGCTATATTTAGTAGAGGAAGCTGCTTCTTGTTTTCCAAGCCACAAAATTTGTCCAAATTATAGACTTTTTTTATCGACCAAGGCATTTTAAAAAGGGCAGTGAATTTTATTTACACAAACATTGTTACACCCTACTGGACATGATGAGATATGATGATGAGATGATGAGATACTGTTATGAGACAAGGTTTCTCCATAGAAACAGTCAACAAAGTACCAAAACAATACAATAAATAGACAATACAACAATATAAACAGTGTAAATGGGATATAAACCGTCCAGAGTGACTAGGATTGCACCATAAGTATGGTATTGCACAGGAGGCATTTAGCAGCATTAAACAAGTACAATACAAACAGTACAATAAATAGACAATATAGCAGTGTAACAGCGTAACAACGGAATGTAAACCTTCCAGAATCACTTGTATTGCATCGTAAGTAAAGTAGATAAAGTAATCTACTGCCTGGCGGTTAGGGATTGCTCCTGCCATCAGTAGGTCAGGGGTTTGTAGGTCTCAGGACTGCTAGTGGCACCACTGAGGTACTCTTAAGGAAGAAACTTACTGCTCCCCAGGTGCCCCCTGTGGTGGCTGCTCAGCATATGATTATTATATGATCATTATACCGACTATCATGCTATGTAGAACTAGCTTCATCACAGAAACTGTACGTGCAGGAAAAACTAAACACTGGTTTGAAATCAGCATGAAAACACTACAAAACCCACAGAAACCTATCTCTGATGGTTTTGAGCTGTTGACCCGTGTTATTGATTGATTTAAAATAGCCAGCGGTGGAACTGAATCATGTAATCACTTCCTCTTGGTCTTGCCTCTGTATTCCTTAACATCAGTTGCTTTTGTAGGTCTGGACAGCCATGTGGAATAAAGGATAGAAAGATGGCATCATGGTCTTTTATAGTAATCTGGATTCATTGAAAGGCACATCACTAAAGTGCTATCTTAGTCCTGCAGAATAAGAAAGTACAGAAATATCTCCTTCCTCCAGTTGGTACAGTTGTGTAAGCAGGGCTTTGTGTTCCTGGAGCAACCCTTCTCTCTCTCTCTCTCTCTCTCTCTCTCTCTCTCTCTCTTTTTCTCTCTCTCTCTCTTTTTCTCTCTCTCTCTCTCTCTCTCTCTCTATCTGTCTATGTATCTTTCTATCTGTCTCTCTGTCTCTGTCTGTCTCTTGCTCTGTCTTATGCTCACTCTAGCTCTGTCTCTAGCTTTAGCTCTCTGTCTCTAGCTCTCCCTCTCTATGTCTCTAGCTCTCCCTCTCTCTAGCGCTCTCTCTGTCTCTAGCTCTCTCTCTCTGTCTCTCTATGTGATGTACACTGCTCCCCCTCTTTTCTTGTTTTATTTTTTCTCCCTCTCCATTCCTGGGGATCACTACAGGCCTCCTGTGTTTGACAGGAATCCTCCCATCCTTTCATTCTTTCTTTCTTGACTGAAAGGACTTGGCTTGGCCTCTCTGCTGTTTTTCTTTGCTAGCATTTCATTCTCAGGATGTAGGTGGTGGTTCTGGTGGTTGAGTTGCCCACCTCTGTTCCTACTTTGACCCCTTTTAGTTCCCTCACATGTCCTGCTCTTTCTCTCTCAGCTGTGTCCAGTAATAACAGGGTGCAGCCCACATTAAACACATCCCAGCCAGCCTGTGCAATAAACTGTGCTGCTCGAACACTGGATGGGTTACCACAGCCTAGAATTATTCTCCTCTCATATAATTGTGTATGTCTGTTGGGGTCACATAAGACCAGCGGCCGAATTTTGACCTGTTCCAGATATACATTTAAAATGGCTTCCAGGAAAAATGCCATTCTAATAGACAGATTTGCGCTCACAGGGCTGTCGTTGCAAGAGAATTATAATTGCTGTGTATTACGCGCCATTAAATGGCATTTAAATGAAATACTAATGTAGTCAGACTAGCTTACTGTGATTGTATAATCAGTAATGAAATGGATTTACAGTCATTTGTGTTCGCTTCATTGTGAGCCATAATTTTCCAAGCACAGGGAGGAAGCATTCGACCCTGAGGAGGGACACAGGCAGGAAGTGAAGTGTTGAGAATGGGAAGGAAAGGCTTTTCACTCAGTACTGAAGGAAATACCCCCCTACGTGCCATTCAAAATGCCACGCAGGTTCACGGATGTGCATACAGGAAAAGGAACCTCCTCGGGACCACAGTTACAATTGACACAAATGAAGTGTGTATTTGTGTCCACAGACTGTAATGTATGGGCTGTTTTTCCATAGACAGAAATGCATTTGTGTGTATGACTCACTGTGCAGGCACTGGGCACTTGACATTTTTGCCACTCTGCTCTCTATTCTAGGGCAGTGGGTATTAACTAAAACACTAACTATAAGGCTCAAGTACAGGGTGTTTAATATTCCGAGGATAGTTACATCTAGTATAGGAACAACAATATATGTATATACACTGGACAAAAGTATTGGGAGACCTAACTATTACACCAACAGGTGTCATTGCATTCAAATACATAGACTTTAATATAGAGTTGGTTCTCACTTGCCGCTAAAACAGCTTCCACACTTCTTAGAAAGTCTCTACCAGTTGGATCTGTTGACTTCTTCCATGTCTTTATGGACCTTCCCCAAACTGTGTGCATGGTGTTGTCCAAAATGTCTTGCTCTGCCTTTATAGTGTTAATGATTTTCTGCTTTGGATTTGCTGGTGCTAAAGACTTCAGACTCTGACTAGTCTATGCAGAAAAAGAAATGAAATGCAATACTTCCATTCCAACATTTAAAAAAAAAAAAAAAAAGAATTTACGTAAACAGAGCATTTAATGCCTCCCATAAAACATTTGAACCATTGAACAATGCTATTTTTTAAAATAATTTTAAATCTTAAATAAATGTAAAAATAATTTAAATTATAGTAAGTTCTTAGCCAAAAAATTTTGGGTGCTTTCATTGTATCCCTGCAGCTCCACAAAAGACAGCAGATTGTGGACAGCATGGACATCTTAGCTGATTATCTAAGTTTGGGATAAGTGGTGGGGTGGGTTCAAAGAACACTGCAATTTAGTTTATCATTTTAATTTAATATTCACACACTTCGCTGCTTGGTTTATATTATTCTGAATGTAAATGTGCAGTCAGTCACATATGTCAGAATAATTAAAAAAAAAAATGAGTGCCTAGTGTTGAGGAACTAGAGATTCAGCAGCTGTTATAAGCCTGCAGACTTCTCTCTCTCTCTCTCTGTCTGTCTGTCTCTCTCTGTCTCTGTCTCTCTCTCTCTGTCTGTCTCTCTCTCTGTCTCTGTCTCTCTCTCTGTCTCTGTCTTTCTCTCTCTCTCAGCTTCCGTCTCCTTCTGGAAACTGTTTCCTAATTACTTGCACCATCTATTTTTGTGATGCTGGCTGTTATGCAACACCTCAGTAATTACACAATAGTTTAATTTACACAGAATATGCTGTCAAAGAAGGGCCTGATCGCAGTGAGCTCGCAGTGCTGCTGGAAGTTTGTAAATCCTTGTAGAATGTTCTGTTTCCCTGAATAAATATAACCTAAAACGTCAACAGATTTTCAAGTGCTAAAAGTAGATCAAAGTAATCCAATTATACTAATGATGCAAATATATTATAATATACTGGTCTTTTCGAGAGGACAGTGATTTAGTATTGCATATGTAAGTGGCAAAAGTAAGTAAACTTTGGCTTTCAGTAACTGATGTGACTCCCTTTTGCAGCAATAATGGCAATTGAACATTCACAGTAACTGTTGATCAGTGCTGAACATCGGCTTGGAGGAATTTTAGCCCAGCCCTTCATATAAAACAGCTTTAACTCTGGAAAGTTTGGGCATTTCCTCTCTTGATCTACTCACTCCAGGGTGCCCCCTCACATCTGATTATCATCTCATTGATTAGAAACACTTGGCTCTAATTTGACCTTTAAATGAACTGTTCATTCTAGATCTTCTTCTAGACCTGTACTTTGTAATCTACTTTCAGGAGAAAGTCTGTTTATTCTTTAGAAGTCATATTAATGCAGAAATATAGACAGTTCTGAATGGTTCGCAGACTTTTGAGAACCACAGTACATGGTCACCTCTAATGAACTGTTTTGGAGGTTGAATCCAATGTGATGTGGTTGAATAGAGGGGTGTTTTGTAATTAGAGGGGCAGTAGCAGTGTCAGCTCTTGGCCATTTGTGAAGGGGTGTATTGCGTTGATGACATGGTTTAATGAATCAAGTGAGCCTCCCTGCTGTTTCCCCTCATTTTCAAAAGACATCAGCAGTTTTTTTGTCAATTAAGCACACACTAAAGACGATAATGTACACTGTGTATTGGATGGTGATGATTATTTTATCTCTGTATTCTGTAGATGCCCCAGTCAGTAAGTCTGGACCTTCTTATTCAGGAGGCCCACGCATCCAGCGGCAGGAGCAGGTCATCCACCTCTCCCCGAAGAAGAGCAGCCAGGTGGGTGGAAGCTCTCTGCTTCTACAGTCTACAGCCGTGCAATCATGCATTCAAATGGCTTCAGACTGAATTATTAATGATTAAACCTCAGAGAAACATTGATGTGTCACTTCTCATTTTGTAAGCAGTTTCTACAAAAATATTTCCCACACTGTAGTTTTTTTTCTTTACACACTACCATCTAAAGGTTTGTAATCATGAATCACTAATATTTTATTTGAACTAAAGCCCAATTGCATACTAATACTTAATGTGTTATGAATTGATTCCAGTACAACTTGATAGTAAATAACACAGTTGTATAAGTTTCCATAATTTAAAAACAATTTGATCAAGGTATAATAAAGTCCACAATAAAATTAAAAATGTTATAAAGCGTATAACATGTCAAAAATGACTATAGATTTATGATATATTGGTAATTATTTTATATTTTCTTGTTGTTTCCATGACAATCACTAGTTTTTGGTCCCAACCCTGTCTGTGGACGGCCCCCCACTCTGCACCTTTTAGTGTTTTTCCTGTTCCCAGCACAATTGATCCAACTAATCGGCTCATTAACAAACCCTTACTCGGTTAAAGTGGGTGAAGCGTTAAAATGCTAAAGCATGCAGGGAAGGATCAGGTTTAGAAAACTGTGGGCCTCAGTTTGTATGTTATTGTTGAATAAAATAGCTGCTTTTATTAATGTGATAGCCAAGCTTTTGAATGGTGGTGTGTATGAACAATAAAGAACTTCTTTTTATTCCTTCCTTCCTCAGTCGGAGGGCCCGTGCTCCCACTCCAGCAGCAACACTCTGTCCAGCACGGCGTCCAGTGGGGGTCACAGCGATGAGAAGTGGTATGATCTTGGAGGTGGAGGCCCTGGAGACGGGGGTGATTCAGAGCCGAACGGTTTAGGTGGAGGCGGTTACCTGCAGGGGGCATCGGCTGACAGTGGGATTGACACCTCGTCCTACGGCCCCCATCACGGCAGTTCCAGCTCCCTGCTGGCCCCCGCGCCCCGGGAGAGATCCGCCTCTCCCTGGCACGGCCCACCTGAAAGTGGCCGGCGCGTTTTAGAGAGATCCCCTCCAGCTGCAGAGTCGCCCGTGTCTCCGGCAGAGGTTCCGGCCACACGCAGCCCCCCAACACACCTGCTGGTGCGAGATGGCAGCTCCTACAGCCTCAGCGAGATGGCCTCCCACTCCAGGTGTTCTTGCACATTCATGCTCAGTTACATTCAGGTGTGCTGATAACAGAACTGCGGATGGAAAATCTCCACAGTAAATAGTTATACCACATTGGGGAGAGGGTTCATTTATCTTTTTTTTGTTTGTTTGTTTGTATTCCCATAAATCACACTCATGCAGTGATATAACACTTTAATAATACCAAACCGTTAACAAATCATCATAGTTATGGTATAGTTAATCTTAAAAGTTGTCAAATTGTGTACTTCGCATGGGATTTTAGTACTTGTTTTAGTTTTGCCATGGCCCTGTAAATAATCAGCAAGAAAGAGCAGAATTGTAAACGTCATATAAGCCTTTTTGTCTGAAACCATGGTGTCTTTGGCCACTTAGTCTACTGGTTTTTGCCTGAGGCCGTTTGGCCTGAGATGCAATTGTTCAAGAACTGTAACATGATGGTGCTTTTCCTGAAACCCAAAGCTGTTTTGTCTGATCTCTGAAACCTGACACTGTGGTCTGAGGATGTGCTAAAATGTTCACTGTACCAGTTCTAGAACAATGTAATCTGTTAAAGTAGCACTTCATCACCCAGTGTTTTTCAAAGTTCACGTCTGTTAACGTTTAGCAATATTAGTGTCTTGCTATTGTTCTGTCTGAGATACATAAAGAAATGAAATCCAGTTTTTAATTTCATTCACCTAAAGAAATGGTTTCATACACATGTGAGCAGAGAAAACAATAACTACACAGCACTGTAAGTTGACAGTGTCACACCAGAGAGGCAACCTATCATTTGTAATGAACTTCCAGTCTAAAGAGAAGCAGTTCTGTACATTTAGCATAAAATCAGAATTTTCTTGGGTATTTTGTATCAGTATCGATACAATAATTTTGCTTCATCTGAAGCTTTGCAACTGCAGCATGGACCTTTTAAGACCTCATGGGACAGACGTATCACAAGTGTCTAGGTCCCAAAGTGCACTTTTAATGCCCCCTATTTCATTTTTTTCAGCTCTCGTCACTCTGTGAGCCCCACTGTGCTGAGCTCCAGTCACAGCTCTCCACGAGACGAGTCTCCCTCAGCCACTTCGCCCTCCTCCTCCCAGAGCTCCATCTCCCCAGGCCCTAAGAGCTTCTACCCACGCCAGGGGGCTACAAGCAAATATCTGATTGGCTGGAGGAAGCCTGGCAGCACCATAAACTCTGTGGACTTTGGAGACACACGCAAGTAAGGACTTGATCAACTGTGAGGAGAGATGGAGGCTGCAGTCAGTGCAACTTAGAGACCAATTTTCTGTACTGAAATGGTTTCTAGCAAGATTCTTCCTACAAAAACTGTTTGATGTAGTGCATGGTTTCAAAACCATTCACTACCATTCTACCATTCACTCTCATGTCAATAGTTTTAGCATCAGCTCGAACATCCTAGTTTGCATTCATCGTTTTTTTGCGATCCCTCAAAGAGCATTTACATACAGCATACATACATTTCACCCTACATCAGTTTAGCCCCTCCAGTTCAGATGTTCCAGTCCAGACAGACTTATTAATGAGGCTCAACGTAGGGTATTCAGTCAGAGGCGAATTCATTTACATATGCAGTAGTGCTTAAAAGTGTTTGAATGTTCTATTTTCCTACATAAATGACATCAAACATGAACAGATTTTCATCATCAAGGCCTAAAAGTAGATAAAGAAAACCCAGTTATCAAACAAGACCAAACTTAAGTTTCAGTTTTCCAATATCTCACATCTGAGTGGCAAAAGTATGTGAAGCTCCAGGATTAGCAGTCGATTTGAAGGTGAAATTGGAGTCGAGCGTTTTCAGTCAGTGGGACAGTCTGGTGTGAGCGGGCGCCCGGTTTTATTTAAAGAACAGGGGTCTATAAAATTCTGATCTGTATAACATGTTGGAAGTGTATCATGGCACAAGGGAGATTTGAGAGGCCTCAGAAAGGCTGGGAAGGGTTTCAAAAGCCCTCTCTGGAGTTTGTTTTTGAAAATATTTTTTTTAGCCACACTTATGCAAAAATACGGAAAATGCTGTAGCGCTACCAAATCCTCAAGCACCACTGTATCAGACTTAAGAACACACTTACAAAACCTGCTTATTTAAACTAACATAAAGAGAGGTATGAAAAAGCTATGCAAAAAAGAATTGACTGTTTTTGGTACATATATTGACACACCAGGAAAGTGCTTGTTATGGCCAGTTTAACAAGTTTAGTAAACTGTTCTGGTTACTTTGCATTGACCGTTCTGCCTCTGATTTGCACGGCCCTGAATGATGTTCTTTAGTCTATGCAAAGTGGGGAAAAATATATAAGCTTAGAGAGCCACTAGTCTGTTATTAGAGGAAGTTTAATTTAATTCTAGCTCTCTTTCAGTTCTTATGGAAGTGAGATGTTGGTAAAACTGAATAGTAGATTATTGGACGAAGGTTTCATAAAGGTTCCCGCGGTGCATTTTTGTTTTGCAAAGCGCTATCTCCCCCTATGGTTAAACATGAGTATGACAATAGAAGAGCACATTTAAAACAAGTTTAAACACATTTATAAAAATGTCATAAAACTGTGTACACTAACGTAGTTATAAATGTATTCTTTTGGATGACTTTTAGTTCATACATGTTTTTCTAATGTTTTCATACTGTTTCCTGCCTGTTAGGAGGCCGCAGGGTGAGGGTGGGGATGGTGGGCAGAGTCAGCCTCGACCCTCTCTCAGAGACCTACATTCTCCTCAGCCCCATGGCAAATCTACGGTGGAGGAGGGCCTGAAGAAACTAATCACTCTGGACTGCCCCCCTGTACATCGCCATGAAGACAAGGTACCTCATATACGCCTCACCTCAGTTTTCCCAACTGCACCAGATACAACTAATCTGCTCCACACCCCCTTCAGATCTGAAGTGGGTGTGTTAAAACAGGCCAGTGGGCCTCCTCTAACTGATAGACACTAGAGGAACCTAAAGGCTTTAGTCAAGTGTTACTATAAATTACAGGCCAGGTTTTAATCCTCCAGAGGATTCAAATGATTGTGTGTGTAAAGGTGTGTATCTGTCTGTTTGTATAGCCCATTGACTGTTGATGAATTCTTTTTCTTGAATAGGCCTTGTCTAAACCACTTCCCCTATTATATGTCTGTAGTGAAGTTTGGTTGTGAGAAAAAGAAAAAAAATACTTTGGCCTTGGACCACATATGAAAACAGCTCAACTCTGGTTTGATTACTCTCTCTTTATCTCTCTCTCGCCCTCTCTTGCCTGTCTGCCTGCCTGCCTGTCTCTCTCTCTCTGTCTCTTCCTCCCTGTCTCTCTCTCTTTGTCTCTCTATCTATCACTCTCTGTCACTGTCTCTCGTCTGTCTCTTTTTCTGTCCCTCGCTCCAGTCTGGGTCCTCCTCTGGGTCATCAGCAACAGGCCGACGCTCTCTTCAGCGCACTCTGTCAGATGAGAGCATATATCGGGGTCAGCGGCTGCCGTCTCTGGGCGACACTGTGCTGGAACAGGCCGTGGCCAGCGATGTCCTCTTCAGCTGCTCTACCCTGCCTCGCTCCCCGACAACCCGCGGAGCCCCTCTGCGCAGACCCTCCTACAAACTGGGCATTAAGATGCATGGTGAGGAAGCTCGTTTATATCTGTGCTCCACAGTTGTGCTTGGCTTCAGTGTTGTCCCAGCATGTACATGAGTAATAGTGTGGTAATCAAAAAGCAAGTCACACGAGTTAATTGACTTTTTTATATAGCGGTGATGGTAGACTAGTGGGTAAAACACTTGCCTGTGAACCCGATGACCACGAAGTCGCAAGTCTGAACCCCCCAACTTTCTACCACTGTGTCCTTGAGCAAGACACTAAACCTTCAGTGTCTCCAGGGGAACTGTCCCTGTAAATAATGACTGTAAGTCACTCTGGATAAGAATGTCCGCTAAATGCCCCCTTTACGCTGTACCCTTATATGCTCTGCTACTAATAGTTAGTCTTTGTTGGACAAGCCTTAGAGAATTAGTTAGAAGTATGTTAAATAGGTGTCCTCTGCTTTTCTAATGAATTAAAATTGATCAAAGTTATATCACTTTAGTGGCTACGTTACATAGGTAGATAGTAGATAGTAAGAAACATATAGAATATGCTTTCATGAGACTGAGGCAGATCACTCAGGATCAAATATTAACAAAATAAGTGAAACTGTTTAAAAAAATGACTCATTCCAATTTATATTGCAACAGCTGAAGTTTTTAATGTCCACGTTCAAGTATTGCCTCTGTCTCTGTTGCGAAGTGCTAATTGCCTATATAGGCTAAGTGACCTTACTTTGTTTAAAAAAAAATGAGATTTTGTGATCCAGTTAAACTTCTGAACTGTAACACTGCAATAACAAACACTGAGGAATTCGCTGACATTTTTCTTATTATACTTACTGTGGATACTGATATTATGTCTCAAACAGAATGCAGCATTTCTCTTTGTGCTACAGAGAGGAAAAACAAAAACAGCTGACCCCAACCAAAAAATAATAATTAATAAGGAATGGTTTAAAAATAAATCATGAGATCTTTTCCACATTATGGTTAAATGAGATTTTCACCAGTCTGTAAAGCAAGACTGCAGCTGTAAAGGGTAAAGGGGGGCATTTGGCTGATGCCCTTCTCCAGAGTGACTTACAGTCATTAGTTACAGGAACAGTCCCCCTGAAGACACTGAGGGTTAAGTGTCTTGCTCAAGGACACCCACTAGGTTACTACCACCCATTACTAACGAACACCTTGTAGACTGAGCATGAAGCGCTCGGTCCTTGTTCCACAGTGACTTGCTTACATTTCAGTGTGTATGAGTGCAATAGTCCGGCTCAGTCAGCTCACACGCATTATGTCATGTTTTCTCATTGGCTGTGCGTCAGGTGACCTCTCCGCATCTGACACCTCTCTAGCAGACCTGCACGAGCGCCAGAGGCTCCCGTCCCCAGAGCTGGGCCTCATGCCCCTCCCCGACACAGACACTGACAGCGGCCTGGACTGGACCCACCTGGTGGATGCCGCCAACGCTTTCGAGGGTGAGGGGAGACCCCCACGCAGTGAGCTAATCTTCCTCTCTCTCTTTCTGCCTCAGTTTTCTCACCGCCCTGCATTCCGGACCTACTAAAACTGACTGGTTTTGTTTGTTTTTGTTTATGTAACTATCTATCTTTCCATTGTTATCTGATTACCCAAATTACGTCGAGCGTAATCCGTGACCCTGCGTTACAGTTCAGCCCTGTCCTGGAACACACAAAAGTGTTAGGATGTGTCAGGAGCGTGTTTGTGTTTGGAGTGCAGGAGTCTGTGTGAAATACACGAGGTCTGTTTAGCATATTGCTAATGCAGTTTCCAGCACATGGAGTAACACTGTCAATCCTTCCATCATCACTCTCTCATTCGCAATCATCATTCGTATCTCTCTCTCCCTCCCTCCCCCTCTCTCACTCTGTTTCTTTCATCCATTCTTTTTCTTTTTTTCATTCTCTGATCGTCTCCCCCTTTCATGTCCTTTTTCTTCTCTTGTTCTTTCTTTTCTTATTTCTTTTTGTTTGTTTCTGTTCCACTCATCTTTTCTATCACACTCTTGTGCTCTTCTTGTACTTTTTCTTCCTCTGTATTATTTACTTCCTTTCTTTTTCTTCCCACCTTTCCTGTCTTTCTGTTGTTCTTTTTATCTTGCAATTATTTTTCCCTCTTTCTTTCTTTCTTTCTTTCTTTCTTTCTTTCTTTCTTTCTTTCTTTCTTTCTTTCTTTCCTTCCTTCCTTCCCACCTTTACCATCACTCTTGTTCTTGCTTTCATTTTTTACTTTGTATTTTCTTTTTTCATTCTTTCATCTTTACCATCACTCTTGTATTATTTTCTTTCTTTTCTTTCCTTTTTTCTCCCTTATCTTCACCATCACGCTTTTATTCTCATTTTCTTGCTTTTTCCATATTGTTTTCTTTCTTTCTGTCCTCCCTTCTGTCTGTTTCTTTCTCTCTTTCTCTCTCTCCTCTCCTCTCCTCTCCCTCATCCTCTCGTGCTCCCTCTCTCAGTCCAGAGAGGGTTTATGTTCAGTTCTCAGGACATCAGTCATCGAGGTGAAAGCTCGGCGGGTTCTCAGCAGCTGGAGCTGCAGCCCGTGCCCCACTCTCGACTCTCTCCCAGGTGGGTCCCCCTTCTCACAGAACGTCAGGTGGTCTTTGGCAGTCATCATCATAAGCTGTACACTCTGGGAACAAAAAGATGTTCTTCAGGCCCATTAAGCAACACACAACTGCAGCATGTTACCCAGATAAATACAAGCACCAGTCGTCCATGTGTTCCATCTTCTGATCCTCTAAATCCGCACCATGTTCAATCTGCCTTTTATCTTCTGCAGTGATATTCCTGTGGGCTTTGCTGGAAAGATCTCACAGCTGGAAGCCTTGGTGAAGATGCTGCAGGAGGACCTAAAAAAGGTAAAGAAACTCTTCCTATAAGGAACGCATGACAATGTTGTCATGGCTGTTAACAGACTTTTGGGGGAGGGTGAAAGTATATTTGATTAACTTTTATGTATCAGTATCAGCAGGTATGAACATTGGGACAAATAATCTCAGACTATTTACCCATAGCACATCAGCTTAACTTTGTTAAGAATAATAAAATCATTTTTGGGATTGTAATGAACTTGGTAAAGTGTGGTCCAGACATAGTGATGGAAATTGACACAGTTTATTTAGATTATATTTATAAATGTAGTTTTACCAGGTGCTGTAGTCTTTCAGCAATTGGAAGTTTGAAAATAAATGGTGTAGAGCCACACGAATCATTGTTTTATTAGTTTTTTTCCCCAATATCTAAGACAAAAGAACAAAAATACATACATATAAGGTACATATAAATCAAAAGTACAATGTGCTGAGTGTTGAGCACAGTGAGGTCTGTATAATCAGTTGCATTCAAATGCAGCATGGGCCTCTCCTTATTTGCATAATAAAATTATGTAAATGTGTTAACCGTTTCTGGTGGCTTGTTTAGAGTCTGTTCTATATCTTGCACCACTGAAATGTGCCTATTTTTGCACCTCAAGTAACCAAGTGGTTCTTCTTCCATCTGTCCTAAAACTGTACTTTTTCCTGTTGACTTTTTGATAAACTTTGAAGTCCTTAGTGTTATGTTCAGATGCCATCTAAAATGGTTTTTATGATGACTAATCTGTTTTTTAAAAGAACTTTTATCCACGTATAAGAAGACAGGAGCGCTTACGGTATTTGGATGTGTTCTCTTTGATGTATGTGGGTTTTCCTTGGTCTCTGCAGGAGAGGGAGGAAAAGCTGAAGCTTCAGGCTCAGATCAAGAGGCTGTGGGAGGACAACCAGAGGCTCCAGGAGGAGTCCCAGAACTCTGCTGCCAAGCTCAAAAAGTTCACAGAGTGGGTCTTCAACACTATCGACCTGAATTGAGTAAGTCACCCCTGAGTGTGACCACCAGGACCAACGCAAGCACAAATCTCTGCTTTCAACACGCTAACACTTCCACACAAACTGTCGAGCATTTCCTGATTTGGGTTGTTGGAGGCCAACTCAGAAATAGCACATATTTTTGGACCAAGAAAAGAATTCTTGCTTCTTACTTATCGATGAAGGACGTATTGTCTTGTGCTCCCCTGGAAGGTTTGGGAAAGCTTCTGGTTCAGATAGTTCCTTCACACTGCTTCACACTCCGATGTCTGTATAAGCTCCATCCCCACTTTTTCAGTTCCCTGGTCTGGGGACCATGGTTATACCCCTGGCCGTAGCCGTAGCCACAGGCCAGGAACCAAAAAAGTGAAGAGATCAGTGACTCGGCTTCATCTTCTGACCGTGCTCTGAGAAGAAATCATTTTTGTGTTTTAAGAAATGACCTTGCCATGTTGTGAAATTTGGTGAGTCACTGTGGTTTCAGAGTTTTTTCCCCCTCCTCCCCCCCATTTTTTATTTTTAGCTGCCTCTTTATTAGTGAGACTGGTCCATTTCCAGTGCAGCCATTCTTCAGTTCAAAAGGAGGAAGCCACACGTCTTTCTGAAGTGCTGTGAAGTGAACTGGTCGTGATGATGAAGCAGCAGGCCCTGATATTTCATTCTGGCATTTTTCAAAAAGCAATAGCAGAAAAGCCTGATGGTTCTGATGCCTCTTCTTTCCTGGACTCTCTAAACGACATGCGATAGTTCCGGCAGGATTCCTTTCATGTAAAACAGTTGGACATCTCAAGCCTGTGGTACGAATGCCGAAGACTCTAAGGGACTCTATGAATGTTGATCAGGAATCGAAAGACAAGTCTTTTTTGGGGAAAGGGGGAGGGACAATTATTCAGAGTTATTTATTTCATTTGTATTATAACTAGATAAGTTGCTCTATCCGTACAGTACATCAATGTTCATTTTCCAGACAGATGCTCATTCTTTAGTTTTTTTAATTATTATTACTATTATTGTTCTTATTTCATTCCGGTAGATTTCAGCCTGACGCTGACTATCTTTTTTTTTTGTATGCTTGTGGTGCCCTAGCCTGCTATTGTTGTGTTGCCTTAGTGCCATCTAGTGGTGAAAAGTGATCGTTTCACTCGACTTCTACTATAATCTGTATTTCGATTTGTGTTCAGAATGTTTCAGAACCTACCTGCATTTATCATTTCAGCTATTTATCATTTCAGGCTCTAGAGTTGCCCTGAGCTAATTTTAATAAGAACTTAGGTTGGGTCAGCATGTTTGTTCATTTCAGAGCAGGCTGAAGTGATCGTGTCGTGCCAAAGTGAGGAGACAGAGGGAGCAAGTGGTTCTGAGAGCGTAGGATCAAAAGAACAAGCTCTTATGTAAGCTGGTGGAGGCTCACTCTCCATCACCCAGCACTGAACTTGGTAACCAGATCATCGGCACAGTCAGTAGTTTACTGTGTCTTAGCAGGCCAGTGTCTTTGCATAAGGGATCAGGAGCGACAGGATCTGGTGAGAGGAAAGGCTTAGTCAGCCAGCTTTGCAGTCGATAATCAATAGCACCGAACAGCTGTGTCCTGTAATCTCTCACCCAATCACAGCGCTGTTGCTTCTCTCATCAGTCCCAGTCGACATCTAAAGTATCCTCCGCCCACCCGCCTTCCAAACATAGTGCCGTTTTTCTGACCATGGAAAGGTCAATCGTCAAAGGCCCCCTGGTACATTACTGACCCAAACCTGCAGTAACTACAAGCACCGCTGCTCTCTGGTGGGCAGGGTGTTTCTGAGTGGGCTCCCACAATGGAGACGTCAGTCGAGCCCTCGGTTTCAGGATGGTTTGTTTATCGCAGCCACAGCGAGCGAACCTGGCCAAACTCGAGATGAATCTCTGTGTTCAGCAGTGAATGGAGATTATTGATTCTGTTCTAAGAATCATGTGAAGCATCTCAACAAGTTCCCTTCTGCTAGCAGCAGGAGAACCAACACTACTAACCCCCTCCAGGCTCTTCATATGCCCACAGCTGAAACTCCACATGTACAATTCCATTTTATACAGAGAAAGACAATGTGTCTGAATTGATAAAAAAAAAAAAAAGGACGAGTTCCATTTCTCCTTCTGCTTTAGTTTTAATGAGAGCTTCTCCAGCACTCACACCGCTAAGAATGTGATTCCTATTTTTAACGGTTCTGACTTCTCACCTTGTAAGGTTTTGTTCTACCTTTCGCAATTTTTTTTTTCATTCCATTTTTGTTTGAAAAGGTGAATATTGAAGACTGTGGGAATGTGAATGTTTGGGGTTTTTTCTTTTTCTTTTTCCGTTTTTTATTCCGATTCATTTGCACTGTAAACTTCCTGTTTTTTTCTTATTTTATTGTATAGATTTATTATTGCTACCGGTTTAAAAAGTTGGTGGAGCCACACAAACGAAAACATGCGAGTCTTAAAATCCTCTCCTGGCCTCCTGAGGAAGGAGAGGAGGACCAGATCATGCTTCTCTTCCTCATGTGCTGCCTTTTAGGATGTGTCCGTGGATGTTCCTCTCTACAGAACCCTCTCACCTCGACGTCTCTGAGGAGTTGTGTTTTTAATGATGTGCACATTTTAAAAGGAGCATTATATTTAACAAGAAGTACTGTTTACATATGCTGTTCATTTTATTTGTAAAGTGTAGAGGTTTAAAAAGACGATTTTCAGTGATAACAGTATTAAATTTCATAAATAAATAAATGAAGAAAAAAAACTTGATTTGAGGTGCTGTAATTTTTCATGAAGTGGTCAAAAACGATAGGCTGTTGCTTGCCGCCTGCTCTATGAGGTGTATATGCCATTGCTTTCTGGGCCAATAAATTAATTTATATTCGTAGGTGAATGTCATGTGACGTCTCCTTGTGTTTATTATTGCTAAGCACGGTTTTCTTCTTCTCAGCAGTGTCGTCTTTTTGGACATGCAGCCTTTGTTTTTTTTTTTGCCGGCAGAACCTCACAGTGAATTATAAGTCAGGCCAGCTGATGATGACCAAGGGCTTCAGCTGTTCTCCACTGATTTCCCAATTGTGACAGTAATCATTTCTGCACCACAGCACACCAAACAACAGATCCCACTTCTGTCATTGATCTGAGGCCGGTGCAGAAGGGCCTTTGGTTTTCACTGAGGGTCAAGATAAGATGAGAGAACCTTTATTAGTCCCACGGGTGGGAATTTTCCAGAAAAGTGGACAGAACAAAAGAAAAAAGTAGAAGCAGCATAAACAATAGAAATAAAAGTGTAACAGGGTCTATTTGACATATGTGAACACACCACAGCACGGCACACATGGTGAACAGCACAAAATTTCTCCTCTGCATTTAACCCATTCACCACAGGAGTCAGCAGGCAGCCAGGAACGCATTGTAATAATGCTAATGCACCAGTAATGCTGGTGGAACGGTACCTTGCTCAAGGGAACCTCAGAGGTGCCACGGGCAGTCCTGGGATTCAAACCCACAACATTCAATTCAATGTTATTTATATAGCGCTTTTTACAACCAGGTTTTCACAAAGCAGCTTTACATAGTCCAGGTCTGAGCCCCTAGTGAGTAAGCTAGAGGCGAGGAAAAACTCCCTCAGCAGGAGGAAGAAACCTTGGGAGGAGCCAAGACTCAAAAGGCGAACCCATCCTCCTCGGGTTGACCCAGAGAAAGGAACAAAAATGGAGAATAAATATGAGAGCCTCAGTGAATGAGGTTATAGGCAGGTAGGCCCTCTATGGCTAACGGAGTTGGTTTGACTAAGTGTCCAGAGGAGTAAATGCTGTTGGAAGAGGAACTGAGATCAGGAGGAACATTATCCGCCGGAGCTTTAGGCAGTGGTTGCCCCAGCTTGGGGAAGGGCCCAAGTGGAGCCGGGACCAGTCAAGAGCAGTGACCTTCTGGTCACCAAGCCAACTCCCTAACCACCAGGACACCAGCTTCCCCATACAATATAACAATGTACAGTTCTTTTGATGTTTTTCTGAAGGTTATGCTGCTTGTTTATTTTGTTCTGTTCACTTTGCTGTTGTAACAGTTAACCTCTCCAATAACTGGGGTTCAATATAATAACTTAATTAAGATCAGCATTAAAAGTATGAAATCTTTTTCGCCCCAATTCAGTCCTGACCGCTTTCACACCCCCTCCCCAACACAAAGCTACCAAACTGTCTGGGTAGCGGAGTCGTCTAAATTGGACAGCTGGGCATGCTTGGAGGAGAGCACTCATCTTTGCTGGGGTCATGCTGAGTAGTGAAGTTTATATAGTTCTGGCAAAAAATGCTGTACAAAAAAGAAAAGTGAAAAAAAATAATAAATAAAAGAACTAAAATGTATCTAAAAGCTGTTTTGTACAAGTGTGTCAGTTCAAAAGATTCTATTAATTGCAGGTCTGGGGGAAGGCCGTTCCACAGGCTTGGACCAACAAGGCTACGTGTCTTTAGTCTGGTGCTTGGAATGGAGAGACGTCCCTGATGAGTAGATTTCAGCACTTAACTGCTGTGGGAGAGGAAGGCCAGTTTAGCTCTCTTGGACTGTGGTGTCACTATGAGAGGGCCAGAGCTTAGAAGGTAAAATCTCAACATGATGAACATCACTGCTGTTGTTTACTTATGTCATATTCAAATACATGCATATTTAAGGGCCTTATGTCAGCAAAAGCAGGTCTCGCATGCAACATTACCTTCCATTCCAGTTAAAGCTCTATAAGCAGCCCATTTTGAATTGATATTTTTCTTCACACAGTCTAATGGTTTGCACTTATTTAGTTTACTGCAGATTACTCACCCATTCCTGAAGTTATTTTTATGCAGACTGCTTTTAAATGAAGCATATTATAAGGCAGCAAATCACATACACATGCAGCTGTTAAAAGGGATTGGGGAAAGAATAAAGGAAGAGTAATTTAATTTGATCATCTTGCTTTATCAAACTTCTGACGGATTACCTAGACATGAAATTCCAGATCAAAATCACTGAAGTCTGGGCATATGGGAATATTAATCATTTCTGAACAGGGGAAATGGCCTTATCTACGTTTGAGCTAATGGAGGTAGATGTGAAAGGTTTGAGTGCACAGATTGAGACCAGACTGGACTGATATGCTCTTAGCACCTGGACACAGCATGTCCATAAAAAACTAAACAGCACTCAAAAGCACTGTGTGTTCATAGCATTTCAGAAGCTGCAGGAGATTGCCAGAGGTTCAGTCATATTCCCACCGGCCTGAAACAGTTTTGTAATACTCTAGGGAAAAGAAGAAAAAAAAAAAAACGTCTGGCCACACTGTCTAGAACTCTTCAGACACCTTTGTTTGTGTTGTGTAGTGAATATTCATTGCATATATACCCTTTAATTTACACTCATATCTCTAAAGAAAGAACTTCAAAGAAGAAATAAAAGTAAGGAGATTAAATTTTAAATTATTCTGAACCATTTTATTGGTCTTTTACTCATGAAACGTTAAATGGCATCTTGTATTTTCTATCGATCATTCAAAAAAATGAGCAAAATTGAAGATACAACAGCAACAATTAGGTTGTAAGATTACATACAAATCAACTCCATATTAAAGATGTAACAAAAGGTTGAATTGCCCATTTGTATCTTAAAAAATTGTCACTACGCGTTGGAAACATTTCACAATCTTAACAGAAATGACCTTAAACACCCCTGTCACCACAACTGGTTAGATAACATACAACTGGAAAATTCATGGAGCCGCAACTAATTGTTCTGGGACATGTGTGCTGTCAAGGGTTTCTCTCAGTGAAAGAGAAGCTGGCAGTCAGTTAAAGAGAGTTGCGGGATGACCTGAAAGCAGTAGGAATGACAGTTACAGAGTACAATAAGCAATGAACTGCACCGCCGTCATCTCTGCTCTCCACTCTTACACTTCATAAACCCCTTTGCTAAAAAAAGAAGCACAATGATGCGTAACTAAAATGAGCATTTAGCCAAAAGCAGAACTTGTTGGAACTACTGCATGGTGTACAGATGAAATAAACACAACTTATTGGCAGTAATTCAGGTCCTCGTGGCTGAAGAAAGAAGGATTTGTGTGCATGAACAGTACACCTAAGGTGAAGTATGGTGGTGGAAGCATCATGATTGAATTGTTTCTCTTTAAACAATGCTGGGGAGTATGACAAGTTAAACAAAGGGACCTATTTAAACTTAGGATATTGAAAATGGGTTCATAAAAGGAATGGACCAAAGTTGAACCCCAATGCTACTTACTTCTTAGTGTAGAAAAAAACTGTAATTGCCAAAAAAGGCTTTGCAGCAAAGTCTAATCTAATATCTGTCCAAGTATGCTTGCCTGTGGCCCCACAGATTTGTTGGATTGTTCTGACACAGGTGTTGGTAAATGGCTGGATTCTCTTCACAGCAATAGTAGTTGTTATACAGGTCTCTGCTCAATACAGACAGCAAAACAGGCTTCCCGGTGGTACTGAAGATCCTGATCTTGGTGTTGGGTGGCTGCTGATCCCCAGACCAATACAGAAGACTAGAACACCCAGGTTATCAACAATACTGCCAAGGTAAGTGAAGCTCTTTTAGTGCTCACCCTTCCAGGATGATGAGGTAATGCTGGTGGTGTTGACCTTGAGGACTTTGTAAGTGCCGAGGTCAAGTGTGTTGAGTTCACTGCTACCATGTTGATCTTTTCCTGCATCTTTTTCTGGCTGTAGGAAAGAAGAGCATCATAGATAGTTAAAACATATCTAAAGTGTAACGAGACCATTTGTTATGTGAGAACATGGCACAGAGTGTGAACAGTGTGAAATTCTTTCTCTGTATTTAACCCATTCTCTAAATCAAGCATTGGGCAGTCAGTGACGCAGTGCCCGGGGAGCAGTGTGTAGGGATGATACCTTGCTCAAGGGAACCTCAGTGCTCCTGATCTTTGACCCCATTGCCTTCCAATCTCAAGAGCAACTCCCAAACCTCTACATCCCCAGCTTTCTTTATGCTTAGTCATACTAAAATGTCCATATTTAAACGTACAAAGTCAAAAGACATTGTGTAAATTGTGGATATGTGCACTGGAAAGATATTACATACAAAAACACACCTGAATCATTATTCTTCCCCTCACACAGAGACACTGAGAGTAGAAGAAATGACAGCTAACCATTCCTGCACAATCCTCTTCATCTCCGCCCTCATTTTAAATTCCTGGATAAAGTTTTAATAAGAACAGTTCATTAATGTTGGATCACAAAGTAAAATCAGCTAAAGTTCATACAAAGTTAATAACAGCACTGATTTTTGATCTCGGATACAAATCCCACTCAAATGACCCCACAAATCTGGCTAAAATTGGCCATAAACAAACCATTACATTTTGCTTTCATGGTTCAACAAAATAAGGTCCCCCAGCCTACACATTTTCATTAAGGCTAATTAGGGTTAGCAGTTGCAAAGTTTTTGCTTCTGCAAGATGTACTTTACTATATCTATGTTTTTATCTTCCTTTTTAAGAGGCATTACTCATTTAACAGACAGGGCGAGAACACGTGGGAGGTGTTGGGAGAAGAAAAAAAAGTTCTTTTGAGTTCTTCAGAGCTTCTGCAAGGTTTTTTTCTCATGAAACTTGCGAATTCATGAGCTTAACATTTCCTGTGACACATCTAATGAGAATGTACAGCTTTGAAGAACACTTCTGACATTAAAGCTGAGGAACATACATTTGTTCTTGAATGCCATTGTGTTATGGGGTCAAAAGATTGGTGTGAAACTGATTCTCTTCCAAAAATAAAGTTACAAAAACTGAAAAGCGTGCTGCAAAGAAAAGCATTGCAAATAGAATGACGGGCTTCAGCTGGAGGGGTACAAAGCCCCCCAGCACTGAGCTGTAGAACAGTGGAACTGTGTTCTCTGGAGTGGTGGAGCTCCATCCAACACCTTTGAGATGAATGAGATCACTTTGTGGGTCAGAACTAATAATCAATCATTGCTGGATCCATTATGACCTCACATGGCCCCCTGGGTACAAGAATCTACTGAGACCCCCACACACTCTCAGCATGGTCTAATGAATAAAATATCATTTAAAAGGCTTACAAAGTGAAATTATGAATTCAAAATGATGTTCACTTTCATCCAGTTTGGCCTTATTAATGCACAACATCTCATCACGGAATTTGTGTGGATCGTGTAGACGTGAAGATTTATATCAAGATTTTCTCTTTCAAGCCAAACTGGGTTGCAATGTAAACCCAGATCCATTTGAATTTCAACAAAACAAAACAAACCAAAAACCTGGTCAATAATTTAAACCATTAATGTAGTCATTAGTGCTTCAAAAGTGATTTGATCATGTCAAACCTCCCGTCTGCGGTGGATTATCTGAAGTATTTGATCCATCTTGAGCCGGTGGTCAGCTGGATGCTGGCCCACTGGCCGATCTGTAATCCATCCTTGCAGTGAACAAACTTATTGCTTTTTGCTTATTGCTTATAGCTTTAACTCTCAGAGAAACGGTAAATTTGAGTTCCTACAAACTTCTAGACACAAAGACAGAATCAACGTTTTGGGTGAAATACAACTTTTCATTGTAGGTTAAATGAGTGTTATATGAATGTAATTTCCCACCGAACAGCAAGTCAGCTGGATGACTGTCAGGAGAATTCCACCGTCCATAAATCAGTTTGAAAAAGTAGTTTCTGTAGAACAACAGTGTGTGTGTGTGTGTGTGTGTGTGTGTGTATATATATATGTGTGTGTGCGTGTGTGTGTGTGTGTGTGTGTGTGTGTGTGTGTTTTCTTTTTCCTACTTTCCTCTGTACAGCTCCTTTTTTGGCGGTTTTGTTCTGACAGTGATTAGAAACAAGTGTTTTTAAAGCGCTCACATTGCTGAGCTGTGCCTCTTTATGAGGACACATTATGATTATTTACTCATTCATTTGTCATTACAGTCCATCTTTACTCAATATGTTCTCAACCAGGGCGCCTAAAACTGTGACAGGTTTAAAAACAAGTATTTAGTGTAGACTGTCGTTCCTCCTGCAGAATTCCATGGAAGGCTTGTGTGTTTCAGCACTTAAATGTGATGGACTACTGTTTCCTGTGTTGGATGGGGGACGGGTGATCTGTATGTTAAAAGCTGCATTAGATCACTGCAGATGTGGAAGCTCTGCAGATGGACATTGAAGGCATGAAATATTAATACGACTAGGCTTTGAAGGGCTCCAGCAAATGTCCATTTGTGCTGAGGGCTGCAGCTGTCGGTGTGTCACGGTGGCTGGGGGGGGATTATTTGTGACAAAAATATGACAAATGATGACACGGCATTGTGGGCAAAAATGACTAAACCTTCTGGATTGAGATCAAGTGGCAGTAACCCTGCATTTACACACTCACCACCCAGACAGATGACCTCACACACTGCTGCCTGCCGGCGGTGTTGCCCATCTTTTCTTAATTAATAATGAATTAAAACATTGTACAGGCTGTTATTACAGGTCTCAGCTCCTCTGTGAAATGTTTTTGCAAGCCTGCAGTCATAAAGATTATGCACTTCTGTGTTCCTGATTTAATTGCTATGCAATACACATAGTCAGTCTTATATTTACTTTTTAATATACTTCCATATATACACTTCACATTCACAGCCATTCATTACAAAACCCCTTCATTTTACCCCATGAAATTACTTTAATTTTGACCTAAACTTCCCATACAGGACATTTAGAAAAGTGCACAGACTAAGGCTGATTAAGGGGTAAAACTTCCCCTTACTTTTTCAAATTTACCCCTTAAATAATAGAACCTCCTGAATTACTGCCTGCAGAAAAACTGCATCTGGTGTCATTTGTCATTGATTGGAGGATTTCAAGCATCAAGTGGATAAAGTTTTCAGCAAAAACATTATTAAACAACACAAATTGAAAAAGCTGCAAAGGCATAGCAGACACCTTAAATATCCCGCTCAGCACTGACTGGATAATGAACATCACACTCTTGACTCTCAGAATAAACAGTAAATTCAAGTTAGAATAAATGCAAACAAACATTAAAGCATCAAGATACTTTTTTTTTCTAGAAAGATATTGATATTTTTGGGAGCTGATTGGAAGAACACAGGTTTGGTTCCAGATTCCTCCATGATGCCTCCAGTGTGGAGTCTAATGAAGAGAAAAGAGCTAACCCAAGTATTTAATGTAAACTACAAGTAATTATGGGCCTGCCTATTCAAATAAATGGCAGTCCCATATTGTTATTCACCTGGGTTTCTTCATTATTATTATTCTTCCGTCAACATTAATGCGGCCCAAACCATGGCTCGCACCCAGGCAACCTATATATGAAAACGTTCGGCTCGTCAGCACGATGTGTGCTATTACTTTTATTGCCGTTTCGTGTTACCGTGGCAACGCTACACGCCCACAAAGATGGCTGAAATGCCATAGAGAATGAATAGGGCTCAACTTTCCGATGGTCCTGCTCGGACACGCTTTGTCCAAAAGCCACCAAA
>JBBPDB010000153.1:3116571-3141539 GCA_037974465.1 Brachypetersius altus
GGGTGTATGTATATGTCTTCTATATATATGTGCATGCACACACACACACACACACACACACACACACACACACACACACACACACACACACACACACACACGCCGTAATGCCCCTGTTCCTGCCACACCAGCCCCACCTAGAATTAATTAAACCATTAATTATTTAAAAAACAGGAGTGAACAAAAAAAGTGAACATGAGATGAGTATGTATGAAATACACACTCCCCTCTCCCCCCACTTTTATCTGATATGATCCTCTAGATAGGTGCATCCAGCCGCCTTGTTTTGATCACAGAAAGTGATTTCCACAAAATCACTCTTGAATGAAGTGTGTGTCAGTGGTTGAGTTTAAATTAGGGTAGTCTTTTTCAGACACTTTTTTCATTGCCCTATTGAAATCATTAAACCTTTACTAAATGCAATGGTGCCAAAAACTGTGAATATGTAATTTGATAATTTTTTTTATATATATTTTTTCTAGCAGTTTTACCTCCCTGCAAGATTTGATTACTCACATTTCTGACTGGGCTCAGAAGTTCATCACCAGGTTTAGTGGTGTGTTAGTGCAGGGAAATCGCCAGGCTGTGTTGCACTGCAGGCCCCCAGGATTCATCAGATAAATCTAGCTGATAAATACCACAGCTATTTATATCTGGGATGCAACAAATTCAGTAGGACACTGTAAGTGTGTTTGGATTCATATGTGGTCTTGCATAGAGGCAACTGCATGAAATATAGTATCCAAACAGCCCTTCTGATTAGTGAATTAAACTGCACACAAATAGCAGTAAAAACTCTGCTGCAGTCTTGGGTCAATTTCAAGCTTCAGCTAGAGGGTTTTCAAACCTCCATGCCTCGAGCTGTGGAGCGGTGGAACTGTGTTCTCTCCATCCAGCACCTGTGGGATGTGTTGGGGTGGAACCAGTCACTGATGCTCTAGTGGCTGAATGCAATCAAATCAGCAGTGTTCCAGCATCTAGTGCAAAGCCTTCTCAGAAAAGGAGAGACTGATACCACAAAAAAGGACTAAACCCTTTTAGAAACCTTTAATTTCAGAGGAAATGTATGATAAACAGGTGTCTAAAACCACTGGGCGTCAGCATTGTCTCTATATAATGTCTTCATGTGTATCTGGGCCACATATTGATGTGTCCAAGACTAGCCTGTGCTGGTGCTTTCTCTCTGAAAATATATATATATAGATTTTTTTAAAGATCTTTTCCTTCCTTCTAGAGATGTGCTGGTTCATTAACGTATTGGAAATAAGTGACAGGCCTGTTCAGGCTCTCAGCTTTTATTCTCTCTTCTCTGTTGTCCTTATTTCTCTCTTGTGCCTCTCTCTCTCTCTCTCTCTTGTGCCTCTCTCTCTCTCTCTCTTGTGCCTCTCTCTCTCTCTCTCTCTCCCTCCCTCTCTCCCTCCCTCTTCCTCTCCCTCTTCCTTGCATGCATGCTCGTGGACGTATACATACACGCGCTCTCTCTGTGGTTGCGGAGGCTTCCCTCGCTCTTTTCGGACGTTCTACAGTCACATTTTTAATTTTAACAACAGACACACTGAGCTGTGCGTGTGCTACAGCTGTGCAGATGCTGGAGAAGACGCAGCACGTCTGTATTTATTCTGTAAAAGAGTAAAATGTAATAGCCAAAGCAAGCCAAGTTTATTCATACACATTATGATATACCGCGGTCATTCATGGTTCTTTACAAAGATAACCATAACATCAATATACAATAAAAGTAAAATTGAACATGGATTAAACTAAGTTAAACAAAGGTAAAAAAGCCTTGGTATAAAAGAATATCAATAAAAGAGAATGATTTTTGTGCATATCTTACCGAAGGCAGCAGAAAACAAAGCTATTTTTTTACTTAAAACCCGCAACAGTTGTCTCAGAGCTCTTTTTGCATGATTATAGTTGATTATATTTGTGTAATCTCTAAAGGAAAGCGAGACGAAGTCAATTCCTCTTTGCGATCAAGTCTTAGCTGTTTCTTGTTCTTTTCAAATGTAAAAGCTAAAGCCCCACGTAGGACAGTGGAAATAATGCTTAGAGAATTTCATTTGGTACATCATTACATAGTCATTTCCAAAAAAGGTCATTTTAACAACTGTCCAATAAATATTGAAAGTGTTTATGTTTCGGCCTCACACAGAGAACCCTCATTTTCCCATTATTTTTGAAAGAGTAGGCAGTCTTTGTTATTTATCAATCAAATCCAGATTGTTTTGTAATTAGTCCATCCAGGTTTTAAAATTGAGTCCAAAGCGCTGAATGTAAAATTCAGGATTGTTGTGTGACACCCAGTTTGTCTGATAATATTTGTCATGCAGGGTCCTGGCAGAGTAAAGCTTCTTTTTCCTCTTCTTTTTAAACCGGAGCTGCAGGTTCTTTTTGGAGAAACACGTTCGCCCATAACTACCAGTTATTTACTGTTTCCTCCAGACCATGAATATGTTTGTCTGCCATCTGTGCGCCACCCACACACACGCGCTACGCTTCACCCCACTCCCTGAACTGAAATAAAACACCATGCTGTGACTAATGAATCCACGGCCTCTCTCTGGCTTTGAGTAAGCATTTACAGTTATGAGAAAGTTATTGGGCTGTTTTTTGTCTCTGTGAAATATTGCCACAGAAAACCCTGCAATGAAATAATCAGTTTTTGAACCGCAACCTTCTGGCACGGCCGCATTATTTGAACCCGGTGAGAATTTTATCTACGACACTGAACAATCCCAAATGCCATGCCTTACCATTTCAGACGACAAAGGCACCCGCATTTATGACCCTCTGTACTGGACCCCTGATGTTCTTTCATGTTTTACATGCACTGAGGCATTTAGCAGCACTTTCACCTCAAAATTGAGATCCAGTTTACATGAGGACCAAAATGACCAAAATAATGTTATTCTTTTTACTTCTTTCACTCTTGCTGATCTTATATAACTACTATTGTTTGAAATTATCAATATATTCATCAATTTAATTTGCATGTTTAACCACTAGTGTCCTTGTTTAGCTCGCATGAGCTGATGCACATGTAGTCATTAGTGCTTGGAATTTGCCTTGATTTAAAGATGCTAAAGGTTTGAATGAGATTTTGTCTACGCCTAGAAATTCCATATTGGAGCATTCCTCCCCTTTCCTGCCCTATTCAGGGATATTGCTTGGCTACTGCAAGGCCGTAAACACTGTAAACATAAAGAGAGAATCACTTTGAAGCCTTTTTCCAAAACTCAGCGAAGTTGGTCCATAAACTATAAAACTGACAGACTTTTTCCCAGATGCTCTTTGTGGATTTTAGACCGTACGTGTTCAGAGACCTGCATTATGGTGGGACCAGGTGGGGCTGTTTTTGAGAGTTATCTTCCTATTTACATTTTGTTCAGTATGTGATGTGAAGTGTGACTTTTTTGTGGTCCCTCTCCTGGTCCAGAATAATCATCATAATGCCTTCAGCGCCTCAACAGAAAATCTCCACAGAGCCTGACTCAGCTCGTTTCTGCAGCTCCTTGATGTGAGTGTGCATGTGTTTGAGTGTGTGTGTGTGTGTGTGCGCGTGTGTATGCATAATGTCAAATCAGGCCCTGAGCTGCAAACTTCTCCTGGCACAACCGAGGCCTAAACACTCACAACAGCACTGTAAAAACAGCTCATCCCAGTTCCATCATCAATTATGAAAAAGCCACTGATCCTTCCGAGTGTTTTGGGTCTGGTAGAGCTACCTGGAGGTAGCCTTCCTGTTTGAAGACTGAAAACATAAAAAAAAGAGAAGAAACAAGCGATAGCCTACTAGGAGAGCAGAAGTGTATGATCAGCACCGCATTTGATATGTACATTAAACAGAGTCTCGGTGCTTTGAGTGGTATGTGGCTCATTGATCTCCAATACATGTGGGCATATTGATACTTGCCTCTGAGAGATCAAAACCATGCACTATTGAGCTTGGAGAGGAGCGGAGAGATGAAAGAGCACTGTTCCAGCACTGATCCATGAGTCAATTAAAGAAGAACTAATCAACCTCATCTCACACACATCATTTTCTTTACCTCTACAGGAACAGAAAGCCTGCTGACTTGAAACACTTTCATTAGAAGCTAATGGGCAGATGCTTTTAGAAATGTGTTTCAATAGGTTTGTTCCTCCTCAGGTTAATCATATGCCGACAAATACTGATTCAGTTAAAATGCTGGAGGTATCTGTTTACCCCTAAGAGTGTATTAGAAAAAAACAGTATAAAACTGTCTAGAACTGGCGTTTGTTCTTCTTCATGCTCACCATTTGCTGCTCTTTCGATCGGCCCCTCCCTCTGTGGGTTTTCACCTCCCACATGTGGGCGGAGACTATTCTAAAAGTTCTCCCGGGTTCAAAGATCTTGTGTTTTTTTATTTGTTTCAAAAAATGTAGGCATATTTGTCCTTTATGGGCATTTATGTGATGCCATTTTTAAAACCCCAGTAGCAGTTATTATTATTGTATGTTTTTAAATTCTATGTAAACACCAAACACCAAACAAAGCTCAAAATGGCACCTGACACTTTGAGCATCAACATAAAATGGGGGAACTTTCAAATAAGGAGTTAATTTGCCACATGGTGACAATCAGGCACTTGCCTTCTTAGAGTTACCTTGTCCTTCTACAAAACCGAATGTCCTGATGATTAACGAACAGCAAAAGTGAGAAGACACAAGCAGTTTTCATGTGGCACCTTTGCTCCCAAACAACAAATCCTCATATCAGCACTGTATTTTCCCCACTCCTGAGCGCCGAGGTGCAGCTTAGGTAGCGGTGCTGACGGTAAATAGAACTGTCATCTCCTCTTAAGTGGTGGCATGACACTCGGAGAGAGTGGCGGTAATAAGCCTGTCCACCCCGCCGGACCCAGCAGACCTCTCAGCGAGCCCAAACCTAATGAAAGTGCTTGTTTCATTTTGCCGGTTGCACCGAGGCCCCCAAGGAAACAACCCTAAAACCTGTTTAACAGCACTCTCGCACCGGAGTCACGCTTAGACACTCACCCAGTCATTTTCAGCCACGGGAAACACTCTTCCATTTTTGCCGTCATTATCAGCGGGTGAAGGTGGTTCACAGAGATCGTCATCAGCAGGAGGCTTAGCATTATCATAGGCCTGCCAGAACCAGGCTACTCTGCTTTCCAATGACGGAATCATGGGACAGCGATGATGGCTTTCTCCCGCACCTCACTCATACCTGTGATTAATTGTAGTGATAACGGTGGCTGACACAGAATTTTTCACTTTTCTTAATAACCACAGTTGAATCTGCGAGGGGTGATAAACGATGCTTGGATTTTCCTGGCTCTCCTTTGAAGAGCTCGGCGCTAACCGCAGCGTCTCGAGTGTCAGTCATTTCCCAGGATGGTTTCGTATCTCCTCTAAAGGGAAATTCTGTTGCCAAGGCTTGTTATCAAGCAGAACCTTCTGGTATGATTGCATTATTTGAACACAATGAAATCATGTCGGCGCCGATGCACTAAAGCATTTCAGATGACAAATGCACCCACGTTTTGACTTTCCTTTATTGAAAGCTGACACTCTTTCATGTGCCTCCATGTGCCGAGCCATTTTGCAGCACTTTGACCTCAAAGCTAGGCCTTTAAATTAATTCTTTAAGAGTTTTGCGTCTGGCCAAAATAACGTGAAGCTTCAACCTGTTTTATGTGTCTGAGACATTTTCTTGTGAAACGGCCGATTCTTTACATATTTATTTAATTATTGGTCGTCCCTACACATCCTCAATGTTGTTTCTGCTCTTTCTATTGTAAATCCACTCTTACAAAAGGAGCGCTGCTTCTTTTGTCATGCTCATCTTTTTATTCTGTCCATTGTCTTATTGTGAAGGCACGCAATTATCGGGGTCACTACATTGAATACATTCACATTAAAAACAATAACAACGGCTCCAGCTCTGAGGATCTGCTAGGGCTATACACTAGCAGTCAAAAAATTTGCACAGCTTTTCACCTCACCTGCAGATTTGTGAGCTTGTTAAGCATTTGGGAGCATACAAAAATATGTCAAATAAAACAACTTTCCTTTATAAGGTGAAAGAATGTGTAACAGTGCATGTCTGACTCCTATTAACTGATCGTTGGTTATGCAGTGTCAAATACTAGACTGTCCTTTAAATTTAAATGCACTCATTCACTGTTTCATCCCTTAATAGCTTGCTGAATGTCTGCTGACCCATATTAAAATTATATTAGGTGGTTTTTTATAGGTCTGTAGTGATAAATAAAACATTTTCTGGCTAATAAAGGTAGTCTAATGGTGAACATACTGTAAATGTATTTCTGTGTAACATGCAAATGTAGAACATTCCAGTGCCAAAACTTGTAGACTGGTAGTGCATGCTTGGTGGGGACAAATTGTTTCTTCTAGAGTTTTGTCTAATGGAACTTTAACAGACCATTAACTTGAATTAGCTTGAACTCTAATAAGGTATAAAAAGACAAGGATGACTAAGAGCCAGTGCTCGCCTGGGGAGAACACTGCAGGCCGGAGGTTGGGCCCCCTCTTGGGGCAGGCTCCGGCCTGGAAAGAAAGACACTAAATTGGAAAGCTGAAGTGAAAAGCCAGAGCTTGAGTGAGAGAGAATAGACGAGTGTGTGTGTGTGTGTGTGTGTTTGATGGGGCGACCGGTCTGACGCTCCATCCAATCCAACCCCATGAGCAATTGAGATTTATTCACAGATTTATTCACAAATCTAAAATTTGTCAGAGCAGCTATCTGTCATCCTGTCTCAACCTATCCAGGCTACGCTCAACCAAACAAGCCAGTAGAGGGTCTGAAATGAAATAGAAATGGGAATCTCTGCGGTGGAACTGAGTGCTAACTCTCATCTATTGTCCCCATAAGGCCCTGCATCTAAAACTCTAAGTGTGGCTGTGAATTGCTTTAACCACCTCTTCATGAAGTGCTGCTAGACTGAGACTTCAGAACATTCTTACAAAGTCTCTTTTATTGCTCAGCGCTCCTGGACTGCACTGCTGATTTGGTCTCTCACACAGTGCCGGCACACTTTACGAGTTGGAAAAGGCATGTGTGGCTTTCATGGCAGTTCAGACACAGACGTGTGGCTCCTTTGTACGTACTGAATATAATCAATCAATCAATCAATCTGTCTGTCTACCTATCTGAAGACATTGTGCCACTTTATTAGGGTTTATTTGCAGCAAAACAACAGAATATTTAGTTTTAATTTGTGTTTACTTGACAGTTCATTTACTGCTGGGTCACTCAATTGTTCAGTAAAGCTGGGCATACACTGGGAGCTTTTTTCAGTCACATTATTCAGCTCCTCCTCAAACCGTACGACTGAATCGCAGGAGTTCGTAGCTCACGATTCATGTTCTCACACTATATGGCCCGATGCTGTCTGACTGCTCACACTGTACGTCCATACATGACACGTGTAGATTTAGATTTAGATTTTTTTAACTTAGAAGTTAACTTAGAAACTGAAGTAGTAAATAAATAACAGAAAATTCCATTTGTAAGTACTAACAGAAATAAATCAACAGGGTTTGCTTCATTAAATAAATACAAAAATATCTTGCATCAATTGTGCAAAAAGTTCTGCACCATGCCACAACACTGAGGTAGGAAAGTCATATTATTATAGTCATAGTGCAATTGAGCAGCAAAATCTGTTCAACTCTTTTTACGATTGTTGCGGTCCTGATAATTTTGTGAGGCCACATCGAAAAGACTTGGATGAGCTTGCTAAAGTTGAAGTAGAGTTGGGCCTCCATCGCTTGTGTCCAGATCACACCTGGACACATAAATTTGTTTTTTGGGGTCCTCTTCATCTTCGATCTGAACTAAAACTGAGATCACATTTCAGTTTTAAAGAATTCTAATAAAAAACTTCCTAGCACCGCTGTTATGCGTGGCAGCCAAACACGTCCATCATGGCAGTTACTGTGACATTCTGGTGTCATTTCTCAGCACTCCATGTCACCCTGCTCCATCCTTATTCCACTAATGGGCTTTTAATTACACTAAATTAGCATGGTGATGCTTTACAACATGACATGGAGGCAGTGATGGGTGTGTGTGTGTCTGAGTGTGGAGGGGGGTGTCCAGATCTGATGCTTTATAAGCTGTACCTCCATCACTCAGTGCTGCTCTCCAGCTGCTTGCCTGCTGAGTGGAGGACGACAGGGGAACGTTCCTCTCTCGGTGTCTCTCAGACTCACAGTGAGGCACAAAGGGCCACCCAGCAGGGGAGCAGTAAAATCAGCCTGTCAGAGACACTCTCTCCATCCACACTGTTGTCACTGGCCGCCAAATGCAATTTAGCAATTTAATGCAGCAGACGATGATAAAACATACATTTGCATTCATTTTCTAGAGATTTAAAGGATCACATGACGCTTGTGCTTTCAACACATGGCATCTTATATCTCAATACACCCAGCCATCCGACTGAAACACTCTTTAACTTGCTGTTTAACTTTGCTGCTGACGTTTGACAGGTGACCGTAATTAAGAGGCAACAGGCCTTATGTAGGCTGCGCCAAAGCATTGTAATGTGTCACATCAGTGGCTACATCTGTGGTTAATGAAGCTTCTTTCTCTCCAGGAAGGCTGGCTGCGTGGGCCACGAGAGGAGGCTTTGCATTATTGAGCACTCATATGGGCCTTCATGATCCAGTATCTTGCCTCTGGAATTCTAACTGGAACATGGAACGTTCCATTTTCACAGTGACCTAGATCTGTGGGTGGTTCATGTGTTTTGTGCATGTGCTCATAAAGCTGTGTACACGTGAAAGAATCGGGCTCTGCGTGTCTGGTTGCCCATTTGTGTGTAACTGTGTGTGTGTGTGTGTGCGTGTGTGCGTGCGTACATGTGTGCGTGCGTACATGTGTGCGTGCGTGTCTGTGTGTGTGTGCACGTGCATGCGCGCGTGTGTGTGCATGTGTGCATGCATGCATGTCTATGTGTTTGTAGGGATGTGCATGCATGAGAATGGCAGTAGTGATAATTAGTGACATTCCTGTGGTCCATGTTCTACATTTTCTTTTCCCCCTTGAGGTCTAACGATGACATTTTTGCGCTTTTCTGTACCCAAAAGTGTTCATTTTGCTGCCATTTTCCAGCATGTTACTGTAGCTGTACTATGTATTTCATATGATTAAGATTTTAATATACAAGTGAACTCTGCTCTGAGTGGCTGCTCTGTATTGTGGCTCATTAAAACAGCAGTCAGGACCAAAACACTCCATCTAACTTCAGCTTGAGTTGAGTGGGTCTAATCGGATGCAGGCTGAAAAAAAATAATCTGAATGTTGGTAAATGTACAGCAGGCTATACTTTTGGGTGAATCCTCTCAGTGTGGATGTAACAGTAAATTCTAACAGAGCAGAAAAAATGCAGACAATCACTATTTCATGCTGTGTGTGAGTAGTATTCATTTCAGTAATGGATCCTCTGACTCCGGTAACACTTGCAACTAAAGCCACAGACAGTTTAGCGAACCCTCTACTGTTCCAGGTGAAGATAAAGTCACCCAGCACTACTACACACTGGAATGTAGATGTGATGATTGTCATTTCTTGTGTTTTAACTTCGAAAAGACAAGGCAAGCATAGCCAAAACTGGTCCCGGAGATCTGCTGCCAAACACAATTTTGTGATTTCTTTGCTAAAACATTTGTGTGTGTGTGTGTGTGTGTGTCTGTGGAAAACTTCATTATATTGTTTCACATCTGCCAATAAGTTATGCCAACTTGCAAATAAGATTGATATAATACCGGTCCCAGCTGTCTCTCGGAACATGAACTACAACAAGAACTGTAAATTTTTTATTTAGTTATGAGTGCAAAGCTTTATCATGAAACAATGCAATGATAATTGTGGCTAATGTACATTTATGATTTATTAACATGCAATCAACCACACAAAGATGTGAAGAGATCGTCTGGGTATTCTGACATTTTTAACATACATTTTTATGTACGTTTGTTACATTTGGGAAGATTTTCTTATCCATGGGAGCTTTGTAGTCCACAAGAAAACACGTCTATAATGAATTGCTGCTGGTAGACACAGATTATACCAGAGATAGAGTTTCTGCTCCATGAGGGATCCTATTAGCTTTCACACACAAAGGACGGATATTTAGATTATTTGTGAAGTTTGTGTTAGTTACGTATTTGGCATAAATATCTAGTTGTTATCCTAAGTGCTCAATAAAGCCTTCAGTCTCTGTTTGAAGACAGTGAATATCTTAGCAGTTCTAACAGTCAGTGGAAGTTCATTCCACCACTTTGAAGCCAAAGCTGAGAAAAATCTTGATGCACATCCTTGACCTCTGAGAAGAGTTGGGTCAAGTCATTTTTCCGATATCCTTGTTGTCCTAGCATAAAATCCTGTTGAGCCACCGCATTGTTACCAGTGTTATCCACCCAGAAATGCATTCTGTTTGTGCTATAAAGCTGAATTGCACTCATTGTGGAAACATCAGCCTACAATTAAACCTTTCTTTTCAACAGAAGGAAAATCCAGTTTCCGATGACACGTGGGCCCATTAAATCAGCAAATATCACATCCTTCTCTTAAATTGGAAAACAAAACACTCTTACTCGCTCTTAAAAGGCCTGCCCTGATAAAGCATCTTTACGAGTCTTCCAAGCTAAGATTAATGGCAGCAAAGAGAAGTGATGGAGAAAATATATTAGCAAGAAAGCCATTTGCAGGGCTGGATTCTCATGCATAACTTGCTTCATTATTCAGCTTACAAACAATATGGATGTAAAAATGCCATTGAAACACTGGTGCAGAGGGCTCTGAGAATATAGATATGAAGATTCTGTATTGAAATACATATATCACGTAGGCGGTAAAGAAAATTGTCCTTAAAAGCAATAACTGTGCTGTGCCGAGTTGTTTAGATTTCCCAGCTGAAGGAGTTTCCATTCAGTCCTGGTTGCAATTTTAGGTCCTGATACAGAGTGCCATGATAGTTTAAATATCACCATTATTTGATTCATTAATATGATTCTGGTGTAATTCAAAATTCACAGTTGGGTAACATCTATTATTTTTGGCTACACTATAAACTTTTAATAATAATGTTTTTGTATATAGTGCTTTTCTCAAACTCAAGGTCACTTTAAAAATAGTTCAGACACAGAACAAGAAATCACGTTTAAAGCGTCCCCTTACAGTCATGTGTGAAAACACCACAGCACACAATGTGAACTTATTTCTCTGCATTTAACCCATTCACCAATGAGAGTTCAGTGGAGCAGTGTGTGGAGAAGGTACCTTGCTCAAGGGTACCTCAGTGATGACACTAGCAGTCTTTGGATTTGAACCCTATGACCTTCTGATCTCTGAGCAATCTCCCCAACCACAAGGCCACCAGCTGCCCCAATACTAACTAATAGACAGTAGTAGACTAAAACTGTCCAAATTACAGCAACACAGATTACAGCAGGAGGAAAGAACAAATAAACAGCAAAAACAAGAGTTAGGGCATGAGATGCAGCTCTGAGAGAAAAGATATGTTTTAATTAGGTTTTGGAAAGAAGCATTGCAAAGATTCTGAGGGAGGGAATTGCTTAGTTTGGGAACCACAACACTAAAAGACCTATGAACCATTGAAGTCAAAAGCTTGGGACACCAGTACCAGATGAACATTAAGAATGGGATGAGTAAATGCATGAAGTTATTCAGTAGGATAATGTGTATGTGTGTCTGGGGGGGGGTCAGATACAATGGAGAGCTTTAAACATAATGAGAAGCAGCATACACTGAATAAGGTGTGATACGGGTAACAAGTGAAGTTTGTGGAGAAGCTGGGGGAGATATGTTCAGACGACTTAGAAAATGTTTGCACATAGTTTTGTCAATTTTTATAGAGAACACCACGTCGTTTATTGTCAGGAATTCAAAATGCAGATGCAATGATACGCTGATATGGACCCAAATGCAGAGTACTCTGAATAGGTTTAATCCAAGATACAGTTCACAAATACATGAGGCAAAGTAAAAAAAAAAAAGCACGAAAAGTCCAAAACCAGTAAATCCAACAGGAAGCAGTCAAAGTCCACAAGGCAAAAATCCAGGTAAGGGTCAGAGAAACACGAGAAAGCAATATAGATGAGAAACCAGGGAACCGCTTGGTAACTAGGCAGCACTTCATATACTTCACACTGAGTGAATGTCTCTTAGGTCTACATATACCCCCTTAGGCCTAGCACTCAGGTGATCCTGATCATCATGTTATGGGTCCGTGCGAAACTCTGGCGTGGCTGTCTGGAGAGGATTCGCTGTTAGTGTCAGTGCCTGACTCTGGTCCAGGGCTAGACGAGTGATGTTTTTGAAACTTGTGATATTTACATATTCCATGAAACTCTTTTATTTCAAATTATAACAATTAAGTTTCGATATTAAAACATGAATGTTCTCCTCTGAGTGTGCCATGGCGCAGTGCTGTTTGGCTGGAGGCCTACTGTACTATTGATAAAATTAAATTGGTAAAAATCATGTTTTAGAAATAGTTGACATTACTAAAATGTTTGTTGCAAAAAGGGACCTCAAAAAGTTCTGTCTGCACAGGAATCATGCAAGGGCTTTGAAGTGCCTTTGCAGTTATGATGAAGATATTCATCTCAGATCTGGCCTAATACGGATTAGACAAATGTAATGAAGAAGTTCACCATTGTTTGTATAATACAGAACATGGATTTGCATGTTTTGAAATGGGTAATGCATCACAGGGCAGCAGAAGGATTTTGTATTAATGAAATGAAAGCAGTGTAGGAGACTATTTGGGCTGCAGTCCCTTAAGGGTGGACTTTAAATCTATTATTGCCGAACAGATTAAATTGTCGAATTGAATGCTCATTTACGTCTGTAAAGGCAATAGAGGCGGCTCGACGAATGGAGAGAAAACACTGACCGCGGCCCTGCAGCAGATCTTTTCAAAGGCAAATATGCAAGTTTTACAGTTTGTGAAATCACTGTGCATGAAAGCAACTGATTATCTTGGTCACACGCCACGCATACATTGGTTTAAGGCGTCTCTGAAAGCGGTCTAACAGAATTTATTCATGGCAAACTGAGAGACGTGTGGCTGATCTGGCAATTTTTTCTACTGTTATTGCTGAACAAATGCACTATTCATTAGTGCAGTACAACACCTAACTAGACTTTAACTTTCATTTGCTTTGCCCTGCACTGGTAAGTGCACACTCTCCAAGAGGACTGTGATAAGAAAATGTGATGTATAATGAATTTTATCAGTGTGACAAAGTGCCTAATGTATTGCCCTGGACAACTCATGAAATGAAAACAAGAACTGTCTCTTCTACTCTGACCTTAAATTAATATTCCAGTGTTTTTTAACAACAGAGATTGGTTTCTCTCTTCTGCATCTTCAATGGACAATAATACTAACCCCATATTTAAGAAAAAAAATGAAAAGGTTTTCAATCAAAATACTCTTGTAATAGAAGTAGAGCAGGACAGTACGACAATATTTATCAATATTGTAACAAATGACAGTATGCCTCTTTAATACTTCTGTGAGGATATCATCAGTACTTTAAGAGCACTGACCTATTGCATGTTTCGTTACAGAGGGATACTTGTTTAATCAACAGTGAGATGGTACAGCAGTACCATCCCTGAAAGAACACAGTGGAAACATTTCTAGTGCACTTCACAACTCTTTTTGCCCTCTCTGTGGTGTCTTGATGCATAGCTTCCCTAATGACGGTTAAGGTTGGTTCTAATTGGCTTTCTGTCACCTCGGCCCTCGTGCTGGGCACATTAATCTGCCGAGACAGTTTCAGTTAGCCCTAAGTGGCACTCTGGTGATGGCAGGACCCAGGGGGCCTTCACTGGAGGCCGCACACATATCAGCCGCACCACTGATTCTCTTTGGGACATTTTTAATTGGCCTAAACTTATCAGGATTATTGCAGTGACGTGATACACTTTTAACAATTATGGATTCTCAGCAGTTCTTGATCTGAACGTATGCTTCTAGGAAAATCCTTAATACCTAAACATTGGGCACTAACAGGGGTGCCCAATCCTTATCCTGGAGATCTACTGCCCTTGAGAGTTCTTTTCCAACATACCTGGCAGGGATACCTTTATGTCCCTAAGGTTTTAGGTTAGGACCTGGATTAGGCACCTCTATAGAATTTATAGGTACTTTTCCATATGCCATGGTTCCTTGTGCCAGTGGAAAAATGCCACATGCTTGAAAATGGTTCCTAACATCTTATTTTCTGGGAAGAACTATCAGTTGAATAAGTTAAGGATACTACAAGTGGTTCCTCTTTGTCAGAGGACTTCATATCCAGACCTTGAATCTAATTTCCGGGCCTGGATCAAGTCAAGACAAGTCAAGTAGGAATTTATTTACATTTGAATTATCTACACAGTATGTGGTGAAACCAAATGTTCCTCCAGAACCACAGTGTAGCACAAAAACCACAAGGCTACACACATGCAGACAGGATGACACAGATTTAAAGTGCAAGACTTCAAATTACACAAGCAGACCGAACAACAGAACAAGACAGGACAGCGTGCAGTGCAGCTGAAAAACAGCAGCAACAGTAGAGTGAACCTAGTATTGTGTCAGATCTATTTTTCTAGCAGCAGAGTGGTTCAGTGTGAGAAGATTTCTGGGATAAGAAATAAAAATGTATGAGGTGATAAATTAGTGTGCAAAAACTGCCAAAAAATAGCAGCAACAATATAAAAAAATGGTACAGTACATAAAAATGGCCTGGAACAGTGAGAGTTTGTTTATGGAGGGTGATTTTAGTTTATGGTGGAACAGTTGAAGTGTGTATTTGTGGGTGTTTAAGAGAAAGAGACAGCTCAGTGTGTTTTGTGTGTGAGGAGTACAACTGTGGTTTAGAAGTCTTATAGCCTGAGGGGAAACTGATTTTCTTCAGTCTCTGCAGGAAACAGAGATGCTACTGGCCTTTCTTTGCAGTGGAGCTGGTGTTGAGGTGCCATGTCAGGTCCTGCTCAGTGTGAACATCAAGGAACTTGGTGCTCTAAACAATCTCCACAGAGGATGTTAATGTTCAGATTAGGGTGGTCACAGTGCCTTTCTGTTTGTTCTGTTCACACTGACTGGTTGTGTCATTAGCAAACCTGATGATGTGGACTGAGTACACAGCCCTGAGGAACCCCCATTTTGTGTGGAGATGTTTCTCTCAATCCTGACTGACTGAGGTCTTCTAGACTTGATGTCCAGGATCCAATATTCAAGATTAAAAACATAGTTATACAAGTACAACATGTAGTGAAATGTGCAAAACAATGTGCAGAGGAGGGTATTCAGGCTTAGCTTTTTTCCCATCAGGTGCTGAGGAATGTCTGCGCTGAACTGAATACGTGAACTGCTGAGCTGGATTGTCTATTCACTAGTAGGCGTGACATTAGGTGGCCAAACAGTTCAGGGTGTCCCATTCAATGATTCATTTGTTTGTGGCCTGCCACAATATAACACTGACCGCCACATATTGATTTTGTATTTATATTCCTATTAAAAATGGTAAAATCTTATTTCACTGCAGGGCTGCACACAGCATATTGATTCGTTCTGCCCCTCCTTGTCATCTGTTCTCTCTCTCTCTCTCTCTCTCTCTCTATCGCTCATACACTCTCACAAACACACACACTGACACTGGACCCATCTACCTATGTTTTTAACCCAGTGTTAGTCTGTATTGCATGCTTGTGCAAGAGGATAAGACACAAGATCTCAGTCGTCTATTTCAGCTGTGGTGACCGAATGCAATCAAATTCTTAATAGCTATGTTCCAAAACCTAGTGTAAAGCCTTCCTATTTGAATAAACGCTAATTCCCATTAATACCCTCGCTTTCAGAAGAATCATCGGATTAGCAGGTGTCCCAAAGTTCCTGGTTTCCTGGACATGAATTGAGCCTAATCCTGGACTACACAGGATTTTGAAAGGAGATTTTCTCCTGAAAAGAAAATATGGTCCTTGAACTAAATCCCTGTCCAGAAAACAGTCCATTGTGTATTGAAATGATTTCTTAATGTGTTTAATTAATTGCAGCAGTGAAACAAAACTTTATTTCTAAGTGAAAGCCATGCTTGTTTCTTTAAGATGCCTAATTTTTGCATCATTTTGTGTTCTTTCCATTCATTACTTACATGGGTTTTTTAAATCACTGGTATCTAACAGTTGTTTTGAAACAGTGCTTATTAAGAAGTTGCCTGAGGATGAGCAGCCTACACGAGTATGGCTCTGCTAGTGTATTCCCGTATGTTTCCATATATATCCTTTTTTTTTCATCCTTCACTCAACGTAGTCCTTCGAATAAAGAAAAATGAAGTAGACGAAACTTGATGTGTCATGTCAGTGTGGGCTTTGACCCTGATGCTGCGCGTGTATATGATGTTCTCTATAGAGTCCGGTGAGCGCATACAGGAGCTTATATAGGAAACAGGCTGATGCTGTGTGACGGCTTTTAGGGCACAGCAACGCTGAGGAACAATAGATTTGCAGTGGGAGTTACTTTTAACACTGTTTCAGTACAAAAAATGGCCTGAATGCAAACCTGAGTCATGGTGGTCTCGAGTCTGAGGTGGCCTGCAGTGCTATACGGTGGTGAAGCGAGACCCACACTGTAAATAAGACAAATAATCCTTGGATTTTATCCTTGCATGCTATGTAGTGAAGAAAAAAAATGAAGGTCTTGTGAATATTGCCCTGCTCTTATTATTATGCTCTGCATTTGACAGAAAATCCATGTGCCCCTCTAGATAACGACCAAAGAAAGGAGCAATTCTTTAGTTCATATTGATTCCTTTATCCAGAGGAATAATACGGCCCAGATGACTTACCCTGTGCTTTTCTGCGTATTTTTAGAGATGGTTCAGGATGGTGCATAGAGGTATTTGCCTAAATGTACATGGTTTAGCCAACAAAGCTTTAGTAATGCCAAACTGACTCAAAAGAGGATGTTGCCATTTTATGCGTATGAGTAAAGAGGCAGTGAAGCATATTTCAAGGGATCGTATCCTACATTTTGCTTGTATTTTATTTTGTTAAATTAAAAACTACAACTTTTTTAGCATATAGAATTGGCGACACCAACATATATTCTGCACAGTGTTTGAGATGAGGCAGGGTGGCCTAGTGATTAGGAAGTTGCCCCTGGTTTGTGGGCTTGAATTCACGACACTATGTGTGTGTCAATATATATATTTGACAGTTTTTTCGAGATACAAGCTGTCTCTCGGCCAATTTTTTGTTTTGAGTTGAGGGTGAAAATTCGGGTTGCGAGCATTTGTGCTTGCTGTTATTTTGCAAAACTTTGTTTATCCATGTGTCCAAAGAAAGTGAGTGCGAAGAGAGGGAACGGATGATGTGCAAATCAAAATATTTTCTAAACATCTATCCATGAAAATATGGAGAAGCTGCTGATGGTGTGGTTGACGGAGTAGCAGCTTGCAGGAGATCCGTAATGGAGATCTGCGAGAAGACTCGAGCTGTTTACACCGATTTACTGCAGCAGACCCAGGTGAATGAGGGCGAGCCAGTCGAGTTAGAGAATTTTAAAAAGAGGACCGACAAATGCTGTACATTATACTTAATAAAAACAGTTTATTGCAGTACATTCTATTGTATTGTGTTTTTATACAATATTCATTGTATTAAAGAACATTTTTCTTATTTAAAACAAAAAATGCGGTGGTTTTTTTTTGGAGGTCCGGAACAGATTAATGGCATTTCAATTCATTTCAATAGGGCAAATTAATCTCACAGTAATTAGAGTTACGAGCTCCGTCACGGAACAAATTAAACTCGCAAGTCAAGGTACCACTGTATATATTGATTTTTGTGACATCACAAAAGCATGATATTGCAGTGTAGGTATGAATCCTAAAGTCTGAAGAGTGAATGGTACATTTTCTAAAACTTTAACCACGTTTAAATGCAAACTCTTATTTTAAAGCATTGAGGAAATACCTTTAATCCTTCCTAACACTTTAATGCGCTTCGAGCCTCCTTGGCCGAATATCACTGGATGAAATCGCAGGTTAATAATGAAGCTTGTTATGGTCAAAAACCCATTCAGTGCTGCTAATGAGTGAACTGTAGCATCAAGCATTCATGAGCAAAGATGAATTTTTAAGGTTTTTTAACAAGCCAAAACTGTTGCTTCGTAAGTTCACACATGAGGAATATATCTTTCGCCAGCAAAATGCCCGACTTAATGCTTCTGTCAGTTACACCCTCTCTGTTCTCGCTTCCTTTCTATCTCTCTCTCTCTCTCGCACACACACACACACACACACACACACACTATTTTTTGCCTTTGTCTCTGTCCATGTCTTTGACTTTCATTTGCAGTCATCAGTGCCAGGCCGTAGCCCTGTTATGGCCTGTCACTATCTCTAGCTGCAGCGCGGCAAGAAATTACTTTTTGATGACTTGGCTCTACATTGACCGCTCATCTTAATTCAGTTTTAATGAATATAGCCTCGTCCTCTACGACTCAGAGATGACTTGTCAAAGTTGAGCTTTTCACCTGACTGCTTAACCTCTTCAGGCTGGTGGACCTGTTACTGCACGGCTGTTGGTTTCAGTGCAGAATTTACTCACATTCTCTTTCTCTGTGTGGAGCTTCAGTCAGTTGCTCACTCAGCCTCCATGGAGAAGCATTAATAGAGGACTATGAGAGACTGCGAAGGAATGTGAATATGTTTCAGTACACCTGTGGCAGCTTATATGGTTCTGGATACTGGCGGATCAGCATACGCTTCTGAAAAGCTATCTACTCCTGAGTTCATGACTTCAGGATTTCATCTTGCTAGTAATTCTGTTGGTTTTTTTATATCATCCACACAACTGTTGAAGAAAATGCATTTATCCAAAGGTCTTCTCGTGTCAGAAAAGGTGCCTATAAAGAATTCTGCAGTGAAAAAGTGATGCATCGAATTTGCTTGAAACTGGAATGTTTATTCCATATTTTCATAAGTGAGTACATTGAAAATCACATGGAAATAAATTAATGTGTACACATTTGAATTAAATTTAATTGACTGCACTCAGGCTTCTTCAATGTGGTTAAGAAACCAAAAAGTTCTTTTGAATGGTGTCCTTAGAGGGTACATAGAATATTTATGATCTCTCCTTCAGCTTGCAGCAATTTAGCTGCCTCCCCCACTCTATGCTGAAGTGATATGGGGTGTTGTTACTGCAGTGCAGTCTGTAGCTCAGTTATTGGAGATTGGTGTTAAGAAGATGGATCACTGAAGTGATCTGAGTGGCCCAGATGTTTGAATATATGGTGCTTTTCCACTGGTACAAGGAGATTCTGTACTGCAAAGAAATGCTTTTCCATTACAAATAAAGTGACCCATACTCGAGTCATACCCATGCTGTCATGGCTTTCTGTAATAGCAGGTCCAAATGTGGGCCACAGCCGAGCTGACAGCATCGCTGCTTTCTGATTGGTCAAAATGTTGTCATGACAACAGACAGAAAGAGGCCATTGTTTTTTTACTGTCTGCAAAACAAAACTAAAAAAAACAAAGGACATACAAGCCAACAAGTGGGAAGATGACAAAGTACAAGCACTACTGTCTATCTGGATTCAGTGGAAGCTTTCTAACGCTGTAACCATGCACCAGAACATCACTAACAATGTAGCTGGGTGAGGTATTAATAGCTAAACAACGCTGAAGAAAAGAATAAAAACTTAAACTTAAGACTCAAAACTTTAATTTTATTTAAAAAAAGTAAAGCCTATAATAGTAAAGGCAGCTCTGAGAAAAAAAAAACATTCTGTTGGTTCGACATTCTGCTGGATGCAGGACAACGATTGGCCATAAGCTGTAGGAAGAAATCTGTGCTGTAAACACTGTTACTGGGCAAAAATATATACTGGAAATTCAAAGCAGGCTACAAATTCTGAGCCACTGCAGTTCGGTTTATGCACAGCATAGTTCCTGTATGTCTATGAAAAAGAGAAAAATTTGGTGAGTGAAGTGTATTTCTCTCCCTTTTGGAGTTCAGTCTTCATTTCTGAAGGAGGCACAGTGCAGGGCAGCAAGTCAGAACAGAGTTTAAAATGTATTTTTCTTTACCTGGACAAGAGAAACAAGATCATCTATCCAAACAAGGCCAAGCTCAAAAGGCAAAGGACGAGGATGTCAGTGCATGCAGGTTAATACAGTATATTGATGGATCACGGCATACTAGACAACCCAGAGTATTAGGCAGCACTTTGTACTCTGATAAATTTCAGTTCTGCCCTTTTTTATTTCACTGCCTCACACTTTTGTATTAGAGACAAATATTTGAGAGTTGAGTATGTGTCCATGTATATGAGTGTATGTAGGAGTGAATGTCTGCTTTTGCTGAACATGTACTCCTGTCTAGTGCTTTTTACTCAGCTTGCTGGATGACCATTGAGCTTTAGTGCTCTTACTGTCTTTTGTCTACCAGCTGATCCTTTATTTCTCTTCCCCACTGTCCTTTTATTTTTACAAGCATCCCCCTCCCCACCTGTTAAATCATTACTGGAGGAGTGAAAGGTCTTGACTCCATTTCCTCTCACCATCCAAATCAATAGAAATGTGCGTTCCACAAATTAACACGGAGGAAAATTGCCGTTGCTCGTAAATGTAGGAGTAGCCCTGAATTAGTAGCCATTTCATGGAATCGAAGGTGAGGAGAATCTTCCTGATAGATGGAAGAGCAGGCAGGTCAAGGAAATAAAACTTCTCTTATTAATTCTACAGGGTTCACAAACCCTTGTGCCTGCTATTGGACAGCAGAACAAGCTGATTTCTTCAAGAATCTGAAAATGGCACATCCTTTCAGTGTTGTCTGTTCTGTGCATTCAAAACACTCTGAAGCCTTGGTCCTATGTTGAACCAGACGCTCCCTTGGCATTTGTCTAATGGTTGCAATTTCCGTGTGCTCAGTCGGACAAATTTGATCAAAACCAAGTCAAACTAAAACAGAACCATTAAGATGATGTGGAAAAACCACGTTGTGTTGGAAATCGAAAAAGTAGGCACGGTTCAATTTAACTGTCAGTTCAAACAGGAAAGCTCATTACTGGGCAGAAGATTGATTTCCATTGAAGATCCATTGTCAACTTGGATTAGGCTTTATCTTTGTCTAAAAACAGTTTTTTGTGTGATACTTGAGTAAAACTGACTGTATATATAAAAAACAATGTTTTTATCCATTTTCTAAGTTACACTTTTCCTATAGTCTGCATTTTTTTCCTAAACTCCCAGGAATTGTCTTTCAATCAGCATGATCTCTTCAAGCCTCACCAGCATTCGAATGAAGACCCTTTTGTGACTTCAATTCCTATTCCACAGCTGGCCATTTTTTCTACTTGAGGACATGTCAGGCAAAATGTGACGAGCGCTATTAAAAGGACCACGGGGACCATATTTAGTTTGCTTGTAGGAAAGCGCTTGGAACGGGGTGATAAATCCAGACAAACACATCTGTCGCGCACAATTGCAGGGATCCATTTCCAAACCACATGGTCCCCTCTCTGCAATAAAGGGGAGCATAGGTTTTGCTGAAGCAGCATTCTTTTACATGAGGGGCACATCAATAATATTTCTGCTACTAATTTTCCCACCATCAAGCCTGTGGCCTCTATACCCACTTTGGCATTCTGTACTGAATTCATGGTACAGAAGAATCTGGTGGAGCTCCTAAAGTGGCTGGACACTTGCAGGGCCCAGGGCTGTAATGAGGGACTTCATTAGCCGCTGCCTCACGTGTGCAGCTAACCTTTTTCCTCCAGAGCATCTGTAGGTGTTGTAGCGGTTAGCAGGACCTGGCTGTTCTGAGATCAGGAGGCTGTTTGGCTGGCTGGGTGAGTGGGTGAACGGGGAGTGAGTTATAATTGGGCCTCTGAGGGAAGGGTTAGCATGTGTGACTCACTGCTAGCTGGTGTTCTAGTAGGAGGTTCTTGTCCTCACTAGCATCCAGATGTGACCTTTGACCATTACAGACAAGGACTTTCAGGTAAATAGCTCTCGGTGGCCATCATGCATGAAGCATACTGATGGGTTTGCTGCTATGATCATTCAGGAGCTTAAGATCAAGGTTTCTTGTGGAGTCTTGAGACATAATTGAGTAGCTTTGCCCTTGGCTTCTTTTTGGTAGCATTTTTCATGTATGTCTTGGTAATTAGTCTTCAGGGGCACTCTTGCTTTAAAAAATGCTAAAAACAAGAAAGTTCATTTGACCACTGCAAATTTTGGTTAGACTGTTTGGCCTAAAGTAATTTAACTATAGGGGGTGTTCTAGTCCAGAATGATTTTTGAGCAATGCATATACAGAGCAGCCAATCAGAAGAGAGTTCATTTACATATATCAAACCTAAAGGGACAGTATCAAAAAAGAAACGGTTTAATTGCAAACGATAAAAAGAGGTTGGAAATGGTTGTGTAAAAGTGAATTACAACCATTTTTGCCACATTGTTGAAAAAAATAAATACAATATAAAAAATCTAAAATTAGATGTTTGCATTTCACTGCAAGCAACTTCCTAAAAACACAAGCCATTAAAACCTCTTGTCACAAACCCACGCTAAGTATAGTTCTACTTTAAGGAACCTCTTGAGGATCCTCAATTGGTGGTAATGAGGGTGAGTGTCATTCTCTGTAGGTGAAATCTCAGCACATGCCACCTACAGCTGCACCTCCCAAAGAGCCACGAAGGGTGCAGGACCATCGCAGCAGCTCCATTTCCTCTGATATGCGGTCCACTAAATGGCTTGGAGCTTTGAGTGAGATGCAGCCAACAGCCATTCCCTTTGTATTCACTCTCGTGTCTGACAGAGACTGATCAATGAGAATGTGGAATCAGATGGCTCTGATTTGAACGCTGTCCAAGCCGAGCAGGGATGAGAGAAGAGAGCTGTACTTACTGACAGATGCTCTCCCCACCACCACAAACCAGCTGCCTCATTTCATCCAGCCGCAGCATGAGCCTTCAGAAATTGGGCATATCAAAATTTTCTTGCCCCCCAGTCTCTCTTTCACTCGCTTCTCTTTTGGTCAAATGTAGGTAAAGGCCAAATTGTCTTGTATTGTCTTTTTCGAAATGAGAGCTGTACCTTTTGGAGAGGTCTGATACATCCAGACAAATTCAATTCCAGCCCACGGCACAGCTTTTTTCCATCAGCGCGCTTCCCCCTCATAACTCCTACAGGATATATTTCATTCCAATCTTTTCTATTCATTTGGCTCATGCAAAGGCTTCATATTGGGCCCTGGTGGGTATTTGTGACGCAAAGCCCAAACATCGGCAAGGTAATTAAGGACTATGAAGCAAATGAGAAAAAGGACTTGTTTTGCAATCTGCCTGCATTTTATAAATAAAGGTTCCTAAATAATTCTTGGTTTGAGTACAATAGACATCTTTGATTTGTATATAAGCTTAACAGGTAATGGAAGAAAGGTCTGTCACAGGTGCTGCTCTAGGAGAAACAAAATTGTGCTGCCTCTGCAGATTTGCAACTTCACAACTAATAAGCAGCAACAAACAAAAGCCAATGCTCTGCCTATACTGACAAATGACATATAGTAGCACTGCTGCACCCACACTTTGTCACACAGCACTTGTTTAGCGAGATTTATACCCTATATCTAAGCTAGTAGCCAGTTTCAGCAAGACTTTCAGTGCAAGATTCAGTACACAGATAGCACTCCAAACATGACTCTGCTTCCAAATACCACACTTTAATTTAAACCTGTTAATCTGATATTTTCACTGTTTGTATGAATGACACTTTGCTGTGAATATGAATAACTAAATGCTATTAATGTGACTTTACTCCAAACCACTACTTGTGTTAATTACTAGATGTATTCATCTATAGTATTTATATCCACCTCTCTTACTGACCCCAGATTTTTTTGATTTGATGCATAAGTGTAAGCAATTTTCTCCAGAGTCAATAAAATGTTCTGATTCTGATTCTGACTTTATACTTTGAGGAAATGAATAATTCCACTCTCCACATAAAGCTACAGCTTTGGATGAAGTTTTGGCAGTTACCTACATTCACATTTACAGGCTACTGTGCTTCGACTGGTCAGCTGGTATTTAGGAGCAGGTTTTAGTGAAGGGTGCGGGTGGTGTTACAGATGACCTGAGCGAAGACTGCCATGTTCAGCCACTCGCGGAGGACTTGTTCTGTAATCACATTCCTCAAAGTTAAAAATTGGTACATTTTCCACCCTTCCTCAAGTGCTGCTCTAGATAAGGGCCTAATTTGTCTTTATGGACGTGTCGAACCAGTGGTGGACCATGCCTGAGGTTCTTCCTTCTTCTCCCTTTAGCAACAAACTGTGACAAAGTTGAAGTGCCAAAATAATTGGTGGAACTAAACTACACTGCTTTTAGGAAAACTGCCATTGTTCAGGGACTTGGAGAAAACATGTAGCTTTTTTTTTCCAGTTGTGAAGTTAACTGAGTGTGTTTCACACAATGTGTCAGCTTGCCATGTGTTTTGGTTTAAATCATTTAACTCCTTTTGTAAGAATGCAGTGACACCCCATCAGGGTTGGACTGGGACATAAAAACAGCCCTGGACATCATCCACACCGGCCCACCACGTGCACACACACACACACACACACACACACACACACACACACACACACACACACACTGCATATATCTATATGTATTAATTCAGTTTCCATTATCCTCAATGTACATGTAAAATGGCTGATTAGAATATAAATACAATTTATTTACTATTAAAATGAATTGAAAAATAATAAATAAGAAAATGCTAATTGTTTTATCAGGTTTTATTGTAAATAATGAAAGGTCTTAATTGATGTATGGATGTTATTCTAATGAAACATATTGATGCTTAGGGTACAAAATTTCAGCTGTAACTATATTTCAAGAGGTGCTTGAGGC
>JBBPDB010000153.1:3141639-3154817 GCA_037974465.1 Brachypetersius altus
TGAGAAGGAGCTCTTTAGGGTGTATTTGCCGTCTAACCACCCACATCAGCTGCTGTCTCTTCTTCAGAGTCCTCCGAGACGGAGAAAGAGGACTCATCGCGCTCTCGACATTGTAATGCTCAAATTTGCACCTTTGATTGGTCGTTTTATGTAATGGAAAACACATATTTACTGTGATAGGAATCACGTCTGGTCTGTACAAATAGGAATTACTGTGATAGCATTCTTCAGAGGCACTGTATGCACAATGCTTAAAGAAGTGATGAAGGACAATACTGTCACTCAGAAAGACACGGTTGAAATGCTGAGTGCATGGGTCGTGATTTACAGCGAGCGTTAAGATGACAATGAAATGATAGAGTTGTCTGAGAAGCGGTTTGCCTGCGCCACATCTTCTAGCATCTGATGAGAGTTTCTTTACTTTCAGAGAAGGAATATCAATCTCTGAATGACCTGATATGATCTGCTGTGCAGGATAAATTTGTCCCATTGGGCTATCTGTCACACACAGGGAGTGGTGGGCGAGAGGCACCTATTCCAAAGATGCAATATATTAAGATGACAAGAACACAGACTTCACATGAAGTCAGCAAGCATCACCACAGTTTCACAGTCTGCTGTGACAGACACAGTTCTACCCCACTAAAGCCCACATAGCTCACTTAAAATCAGACCACTGAACTGTAGTTACACAGCAAAGACCAGAAATCTTAAAAGCCTACATCATCAAGCATCCTAAGCTTCAGGCCATGGGGAGAATGTAAAATCTTTATGGACCAATCATATATTAACTTTGATGATGGAGGTAATTGCTTCAGCACAGCGTGTTCCAAGCAATTTTAGTAAAAGAGCATTTTAAGTCATTTTAAGTAATCCACATATGACAATGATGATGCAGCAACTTTTTGTAACACAGCAACTAGGCCTCTTGTTATTGCTTATTAATTTCTTCTCTATGTTCATTAAAAAACCCTTTGGGCACAATCGTTCCCATGTCTTCTTTACTTTTGCTTTAACGTCTGACTTTTCTTTGATGGGGTGAAACGTACAGCTCTGCGTGCACCATCCAACCCCGCCCGCTGGACACTGGCCGAGACGTACAGCTGTACATGCCTGCTATGACCCCACCCCCATCCCCGGATGATGGCCAGAGCATAGACCTCTGCGCAATACCCTATCTCCCCGGACAGTGATGCGTAGAGTAATGCGTCTTCCCCACATTACAAATGCTTCCAGCGCGCATGAAATATAAAATTTTAGGCTGAAGAACAGCTGTGGGCTACTTGAGCACTAGTGTATGTCGCTCTGGATAAGACTGTCTGCTAAATGCCATACATTTTAACAGAAAATATTTTACTTTGTCAGGGCATTGGTTTTGCTTTCGTAGCCCTCTCAGTTTGCTCAGCTGACTAACCAAAAGATTGACTGGTGTAGTGGATTAGCAATGGTTTCTAAGAAGAACTAATAAAATAAAGACTGTCACGTGATCCAAAAGAGTCACTAGCCAGGTTGATACAAATGCCTTAGGATGTTTCAAAACTCTCAATATTAAGAGATTTGCTTCATTGTTTACTTTAGACACTGTTATAAAGCAGCTTTTCAGGGTTGAGCATTGCCAAATGGCAATGAAAACTCCTATTTATTAACTCAGTGCTGCTGTTTGTTGTATTTGTCCCTTTACTGCTCTTCAGCTCCATTAAACGCACAGAAAGTGTTTCTCTTGAGTGACTTTCCAAGTTAAGCCACGTAATGCTTCAACACTACCCATCGCTTCCGGAAAGAGGTCAGCAGGTTCCTTGTTCACAAATTACAGACCGTCTTGCCAAAGTTGTCTGCAAGAGATGAAAGTGCTAATTGCTTCAGTTAACATTCGGCCTCTCGTTCTCTGAGCGGGGTCTTCAGATAAGCTTGTGGAGACAGAGCCACCACTGCGCCCTGGCCTATCAGGAAGAGTGGAAGTGTTCTCTGGATTGGCGCCAGAGAAATGGCTCATTCAGTTTGGAGCCATGTAGTGAGCGATGCTGATAACACAGAGTGACTCCCCGGCACAAGTCTGAGAGGAGTACTCCTCTTTAAATGAGCTAAAACAAGTCTAGGACATGTTCATTAACAGTCATTGAAGTCCAAGGTAGAAGGTGGGACACAGCAAAAGGAAATCAGTGCAAGGTGTTGTAGTTTAGGGAAGACTCTTTAGAAGGATCTCATTCACACTCCTTTATCCCAATTAGTGCTCTCAAATCATACTCTTTGTTGCCCCCTCTGGCTGTAATCAACCATTTGTATGCTTGTGCTTCCAGAAGTCACAGCAGCTACGCCAACTGGAACTGTTTGTAGTTGCTAAAGGCACAAAGACAACAGACAGCATCAAAGAACATGTGCCTCTTCCGTTTTCGCCGGTCCATGGGCTAAGCTGCGGCTCAAAGATAGGAGATGCCATTCATGTTGCACTATCTCTGTCCATCCCCAGTGGCTTTGTGTGCATTTTATCACTATTGATTTGGATGTTAAGCTGTCGGCAGCTGGCTCTGTTTTCCCCTGCAGTCGCCGCGAGGCCGGGACCAGGGCATGTAATCAGGCGCTGGACGAAGAGGAGCACAGCATTCTTCAGAAGGGCTTGGGGGTGGCAGACACGCGCATCGACCCGTTTGGAGTAGTACGTGTTGAAGTGTTTTCTCTGCCAGGATGGAGAGCAATAATAGGACCTGGAGTGCCTTCATGGGTAGCGAGGCAAAGCATATACAGTGAGGCCCAAAAGTCTGAGGCCACATTGAAAAACATGTTTCATTTAACCCTGGAAACAATAGAACTTTAAAGAAACATTGAAGATTTTGCACTATTTGTAAGCCACCGCTGAAATGAAAGAATATGTGACCAGGTTAAGATCTTTGACATGGTTGCCAACTTTTCAGTTCAGTTTGAAATAAGATTTTTTCATTCAGTATTTGGGGTTGGGGATTCAGGGATGGAGGCTTGAAGCAGGATTTTTTCCAGGATGAGTTTGGGTTCTTGTCCCGGGGGGTCAGGGTGGGGATGAATTGGCTTCTCCACCACAACACAGATGTAAATATTAAGATTCACAAGATTGTACTGTTCACTCAAGTTAATTAAACCCATTGTATTAAATTCGAAAATTGCAAAATAGAAGCAATTCCACTATTGAAACTTTCGTACCTCAGTTGTTCAAACAAACAAGACCAGAGTTTTTTAATCCTGTCCAAAGATTCCACAGCACTGTAAGGTTTCAAGTATTGCCTGATCCAATCACACAGGAATATTGAAGCACTAGTTCAGTCAAAATTCAAAATTTGCTGCTATGTATTGTTTTATATTATATGTATGTAAATATATATATATATATATATATACATACATATAATATAAAACAATACATAGCAGCAAATTTTGAATTTTGACTATATACAGACTATATATATACATGCATATAGCTGATAATTGGCTTTAATGATTGGTAATTATGACTCACTTTAATTTCACCCTGTACTGTGTAAATGGTTGAAATGACAATAAAAACCTGCTTGACCAGTTGACATCATAATTGAGTTTTATATGCAGCACTGAATTGTTTTTTGCAGACTTCAACTACTACCCCTGAAAAAAAGATCACATAAAAAACTGACGTACATTTCCATAGATATGATTTGAATCTGACCTGAATCCAATTCTGATTCAGACCTGAATCTGATTCTGATCCTTATTAGACATTTCATGTGACATTTTGTCATCTTGACTACAAAGCTCACTTCAGATATATGGAAAAATTTGAGCTGCCTTAAATAGGTGTGTGCCTCAAACTGAATCAAGATATTAAATCAACTCAAAGAGCCTGGCCCAGGTGCTTTCTGGCACTGTATAACATACTGTTATCTATAAAATGTGCAATCTGCTTTTATTAACATAATAACTAGGTTTACATGGGCTTTATGCACATTTTTCTAGTGATAAAGTGAGATTGTGCGAACCTGTTTCTATCAAGCTGTTGCTGTAGGTGCAGCAAACATGCAGCTTTGTTTCGATTTGTGTGTGTTAGTTTTGGATCAGGCCTGAGTATGTGTGCATTCACTTGTTTGTTTGGGCGAGTGAAAGAGAGAGGGAGAAAGTGTGCTCTGCTGTGTTGTTTAACATGTCTGATGGTGTGTGTGTGTGTGTGTGTGTGTGTGCTGTTGCTATACTCAGATAACATGAAGAGGCCTCATTTCGTTCCAGCCTCATTGTGTTTCCCAGCACCTCACCCCGGCTCCTGGTGGTTCGAGGCTCGTCTCTGTTCGGGTTTATATATAGATATGCATTAAGCGTCTCCAAAGCGACTGGGGTCTCGCCGCCCACGCTCAAATACGCAAAAAGGAGCGTCAAGCACCTGAGAGTGGCGATGACAACACGCATTCTCAGTGGCAGAAAGTGCTACCTAATCTGATTACTCTCTCTATCTCTCTGGTCGAGCACAAGCCTTTTTTTCACAAGTGCAGAGATTATTTATAGACCACATTTCACAATCAGCCTGTTTCATCTGGGCTCTCCGCCATAACCAAACTAGACTTTCTTCAATAACTTTCGATTTTCAGAGCTGTGTATTAAAGCATATTAATATGTTTGGATAATAATACTTTTTGATAAAGCCTTTTGTCAATGCCTTACTGGCCTCCAGGTAATAGACTGGCGTTCAAATCCCTGACTGGTCAAACACACTGCACTACACCAATAAGAGTCCTTGGTCCAGTTTCCTAATTCTACATTCGCCTACATCTGTAACATGATTTGGGTAAGACTGTGCACCAAATGCATATGTGTGAAAAAAAAACCCGTCAGATGACTTTGAAGTAATTTAATTACATGTGATTTGATTTACATTGCAAATTGTTGATAATTGGCTTTAATTGTGACACACTTTAATTTCACTCTGTTGTGGGGGCAGCTGGTAGCCTAACCCACAAGGTACCGTCCCCACACCGTTGAATTTCATGCCGTTCACACTGTGTGCTATGGTGTGTTCACGTATGACAGAATGGTCACTTTCATTTACTGTGTAGAGGGCTGAAATAAAAATCCATGTGATCTGGCTTGACTACTGGAAATCCTAATTGAGTTATGTCCAATGAAGCACCAACATTCTTGTTGTACTCTTCCAGCCCCTGACAAAAAATTGCATCAAATCCAGTCTGACTGGATTTGCATCTCCAGAAATGTAAACCCAAAAGTGTGCCTTGATCCTCATTAAAGACAGTAGGATTTCATGATAATTTTTGGCTTTCTAACTGCAGATATTCTGTTATATTCTGTACATAGTTCAGATATGCTCAAAAAGTCATCTCAAATTGCCCGGTTCTGACACTGTGTAATATAAGATAAACCTTTATTAGTCCCACGAGTGGGAAATATACTGTTATATATAGATGTTATATTGACAGAAGCTTAGGAGCTGTTGTGTGTTGTAAACTCATAAAGGCTGTTCTTTTCTCCTCAGATTGAGGATATAGTGACGCGAATCCAAGATGAGACTGAAGGAGTGCCCATCAGGACTGTCAAGAGCTTCATGTCGAAGATCCCAAGTGTGGTCACAGGTGAGCAGAACAAAAAGAAGTAACTTTACCTCCCTACCCTCCCGTTTAGGCTGGATAAACTCTTGGATTATTTGCTCACCTTGTATATTATGAACATTATTCAGTGCAACTGAACATTAAGTTTAATGTAACAGATTCAGTTAAATCTGCCCATAAATCTTAACTTGACACTATAACAACTAAAATGTCTGTAGATAATCTATAGAGGGGCCACTCAAAATAAAGCAGGACTTATTCTTAAACCATTTGAACTAACATATACTGACTCTGCCAGCTGATCTGAATGTTGATGGGACATAAATTTCATTATTGTTTAGTATTTATGGACGTATGAACATTTTTCATGGCATAAGGTGAGTATAAATTAATATAACCTCAATTTCCGAAGTTCTGCGGCATACTGAAAAATGTATGTTGCCTCTAGGTTACCATCGCTATCGTATTCTTTTTAATGGCTTTTTCATAGTCTATCCGTCCTTCCAAATACATTCTCACAGGTTATCCACACTTTTATTGGCTATCCATTATTCCAGATACAATATTTCTGGCTATCCACATCTCCTTCTCATTGATTATACCTTCTCATTGATTATTCACTCTTCCAGACACACTTTTGCTGGCTATCCATTGGTATTCCACGCCTCCAGATACACTCTCACTGGTTATTCTTATTTCTGGATGCACTCTCATGGGCTGTTCACACTTCCAGGCACACTTTCACACATCTAGTTATACCCTTAATGTATATCCACACTTCCAGGTACAATTTCACAGGATATCCACACTTTGAGATACATTCTAACTGGCTATACGCACTTCCAGATACACTCTTACTGCCAGTACACACTTCCAGATACAATCTTCCAGGCTATACATACTTCCAGATACAATCTTCCAGGCTATACATACTTCCAGATACAATCTTTCAGGCTATACACACTTCCAGATACACTCTTACTGGCTATACACACTTCCAGATACACTCTTACTGCCAGTACACACTTCCAGATACAATCTTTCAGGCTATACATACTTCCAGATACAATCTTTCAGGCTATACACACTTCCAGATACACTCTTACTGCCAGTACACATTTCCAGATACAATCTTACTGCCTATACGCACTTCCAGATACACTCTTACTGGCTATACACACTTCCAGATACACTCTTACTGCCAATACACACATCCAGATACACTTCCATTGGCTATCCACACTTCCAGATAAAAGTCTTTTCTTTGGTGTTACATATGTAAATTTTTTTATCATGTATCCAACATTCAGACTCGGTGCTTTTGTTTTTGACTTTGTAAGGAGGAGATTTGGTGTGTTTTATTTAAATCCATGTTGACTGAAATAACAAATTGGCAACTGGCAAGCCACATGTTGAAATACATTTTAAAAAGTTTGTTTTTTAAAAAATAGAAGAAAACGACGAAGCAAGCTAAAATGATGAAACAAACAGACCAAAACAGAGAACAGCGTTTCAAAATAAATGCATAGAATTACTTACAAAAAGGCTCAAGGTATAATCCAGGCAATGTGGGTCAACACAAGGACAGGAACACAGGAATCCATTTAAATCAACAAGGCACAACAAAACACGGCTGAACAATGAGATATGTAGAGCAAAACAAAAGGGAAGCTGGGCAAGATTACAATGGGAGGGTGAATAAACTGAGAGCAGATGAGGAACACGATGCAATGGAGGCAATAGGAAGGGGTGCCTTAATATGCACCTCAAAAGTTTGGACACACCTTCTCATTCAACAATTTCCTTTGTTTTTATTATTGGCTACATTGTAGATTAATATTGAAAACATGACATATTGCTCTGATGACAGCTTTGCACACTCTTGGCATTTTCATGACCTGGAATCGACCTGGAATGGTATTTAATTAACAGGAGTTCTTTGTCAAGAGTTCATTAGTGCAATTTCTAATGTGTTTGGGATCATAAGTTGTGACGGTGGGGTCGGTCCACAGTGATCTTATTCCACTACAGTTTTACTCTACATTATGGCAAGAACCACTTAAATAAGTAAAAAGAAACAACAGTCCACCATTACCTTATTACAAAAACATATTCTGGTTTGTTTTACTCCCTTTTTGCTTACTGCATAATTCCATGTGTTCCATCATTTTGTTTGTATTCGTTATTAATCTACAATGTGAAAAATAATAAAAACAAAGAAAAAACATTGGGTAAGAAGGTGTGTCCAAACTTTTGACTGGTAGTGTATCTAAATATGTAAAAAGCTGTGATATGTATTAAAGTGTTACATGTTCACTCCGCTGATGGTGCTAAGATGCAGATATGAATCTTTGAGTGTATATGTTTAAAGTTTGATACTCCAGAAGGAGACTTACCTACACATGCTGTCAGATCATGTTAATCTGTCAAGAGTAATGTTATGTCTTCTTGTTGTTACTCTGACGTTTTGTTACTCTAATGACTCTGCTCACATCGTGTAACTGAAAGTGATGGACGTCCCTGTTTTTTGACAAACTCCAGGGACTGACATTGTTCAGTGGCTGATGAAGAATCTCTCCATTGAGGATCCAGGTAAGAGAATCCAGATCATCCAGTGTTGTACTGATTGCTAAGCTAGTAAAACAAACCCCCAGAACATATATTTCTGCCCTGCTTGTTATCTGGATGGAATATGTGATAACCGAGGGCTGCTGTTTCAGCGGAGGCCTTGCACATTGGAAGCCTGATTGCTGCTCAGGGCTACATCTTTCCCATCTCTGACCATGTGCTCACCCTGAAGGATGATGGGACATTCTACCGCTTCCAGGTGAGCTATGGCAGTTTAGGATCAATGTTCAAGGCTGAAACCTTTAATTCTGATCAAAAAAAGCCCAGTAATGAGATTTCTCAGGTTGCTGGTTAGGATATGTAAAGTTCATGATCTAACAACGCTAAAGGAAGTCATAGATTTATTGAGAACAAACTCGTATTATTTAGTTTTGAATTTTAAAGTCTACAGGTCAATTGTACCATTATTGATATGACATATTTCTAAGTGAAACACACACTGGTTCTCCGCCTCAAACACTTTCACTCAACCTGGCAATTAACTGGCGAGGTGAACCGGGTATTTGTCACCAAAACTTGCTGGACCACGGCCCTCCAGGACTTATATATTTATATATTTAACAAATAAACAAAGTGTCTGACATAAAAACTCAGGCAACAATTTTCAGTAAATCATTTTCTGGAGGCAAATATCCCTGGGGTCAAATTGACCCCTGAGAGTGAAAAGTGTTAGTAATTTTGAGGAGAATAGGAGAGTTAATCCAAAGTTGTCCCAGTGTTTTGTCTTGGGGGGCATAAGAACATTGTTTGGGTAAAAAGACACAGCAGTATGCATTTGAAGAAGGAATGTAGACTTCAAATTAAATTTAAAGGATATTTTATAATATTACAATATAGCTTGGGCTCCCGACCAGAGCAACTGTATTAGCATTGGTCCCTTCATCAGAATATTGCTAGTTCAATCCCCAGTGGTCCTGCAAGCAGTCCAGGGCTGGAACTTTGATAGAGCATGATTGACATAAGTGAATAAGCCCTCCCCCTCCTCCCAACACTAGCAGTGCTAGCTGAGGATGTCTGTTATCTAACATAATAGAATTGGTAGAATGGTAGAATTGGCAGTCAGCATTCTCACCCAAGTGCGTTATGCTATTTAATGAACTGCGAATGTGGCAGTTCAAAAAGATGCAGCGGCTCTTCATGTGAGAGAGAGCATTTGTTTGCCTTCACATTCCCAGTGTTGGTGGAACTGTGTGATAGGGAGAGTCCTAGCTAGGGGGTATAGTTGGAGACTACTAAATTGGGCAGAAAGTCATTAAATTATATTTTTTTAATAAAATCCTGCAAATGTCTGGTCTGTGGCCAGTCCCATCTGGTTAACAGTGTAAAATGACCATTCTTGTTTTTTGTAAGTGCACCACAGCACAACAAATAGGGTGAAATTCTTTCTCTACATTTACCCCTTAAGTGAGGCAGCCATGAACACAGCACCCTGGGAGCATTATGTAGGGATGGTACCTCAGTGGTGCCACTGGCAGTCCTGTGATTTGAATCCATGGCCTTACAATGACAAGGGTAAATTCCTAACCACCAGGCCACCAGCTGCCCTAGTTCTTTAGCTGATTCAGTTGTATAATAAAAAAATAATAATTCTGAGTTTAAATTCAGCAGATTAGGTAGATTATAAACCTCCCAGGCAAACAATTCCACCAAATATAACTACTTCAGTTCTGCCTGAGATTTTTCTAGGGGCTAAATCAATAATTTTCCATGATTACAGATGAGATGACATGAGGCAAATGTACATGTGGGTCTCTGTCTCTCTCTGTGAACGTGAATCATGCGCACTCATTTAGGCAAATAAATAAAAGATGCAAAAATGTATTTACTGAGATATGGATCTTACAAAATGACCCAACTGAGTCATATTTTTATTATTGTTTTACTGTTAACTATTTAGCTAAAAGTAGCATTGCTAGCATGTATGCTTGAAGAATTGTACATGCTAGCACTGTAGCAAGTGGTTTTGGCTCATGTTTTCAAACGCTCAAGATAAGGTAGCTTTGATTATCACGGTACCATCTATAGGCAGTAAGAGTGTATCTATTAGATAAAGTAACACTGGAAGTAAGATTCATCATTTAGCCAGTTTAGGCTCGTTTGTATAGTTTGAAATAACCAAACACAAAACTACAAAGTCAATCATTAATTGCAGTTATTTGTAACTGACAGTTAGTCATTATCTAAAACCTCATGATCCACACAGGCCTACTTCCAACTCTAACACTTCTCATTTGCAGAAATGGTTCATTAAAGAACTAAAAGTATTTTTATAATGATTCACTCCCAAGACTGCGTTTTTGCCTCTGTATGGTTGATGTAGATTGTAGATCTACTAAATGGAATGTCTGAAATCAGATTTTTGCAGTCCACTGATCAGCAAATCGACCAAAAAAGGGATTTATTTTTTGCTGCGGTCACAATTGTATCCATTTCTCTGGATACAATAGCCAGAATGATTTAATCCATTCTTAGTGGCATTCATGCAGTATCACTGCACGCTAAACAAATTCACTGTTTCCTCCGTACAGTCGTTTATTAGTGAGTGGAAATGGCGTTTTCTTTTCCTCTCTGGAAAAGAACTCATCACATTGCATGAAAGTAATGATGTTCCTGTAGAATAATTACCTCCGTAAACCCCCTATGATCTGTGAGTCTGGCGGAGGAGTTGGTGTCGTCATGAGCAGCATTGGCTCAGACTTGACCCCGGTCTGCCTCTGGGATGAGGCTGGAGGAAGAATATATTGCCGGGTCTTTGGTTCTGGAGAGGGCAGATCAGACTGAGTCCAAAGGTTTTGGAGCTACACCCTCTGATATTAGAAAACGGCTGCCTCTTGGTTTATTTTAAGCTCTTAAACTCTCAGGACCTGTCAGCCCACACTTCAGTACACTCTCATAAACTACATTATCTCATAATTCTTAATAGTTACAAAAGATTAAGTCTTAAGATTAATAATAAAAATACTGATCCTGGAGTACAGTGGGTTAAATCTGAAGAGCAAAGTCCTACTTGAAATTCACAGAAAACTATATAAAAGACAACCAATGATCTGTCCGACAAAATCACACCTTTTACAGCAATAATAGCTTCTAATAGCTATCATTTTGTGAACACGAATCAAAACCCCATGTGCATTGAGTCATAGTGCAGCGAGGAAGCTTTCAAGACACTGCACAGGCTCTAATGTACAGCATGAAATTCTTGTAGGCTTGAAAAAAGATGCTTCAAAAAACACAGTTTGGATTCAACAAATATTTTGAGCCGTGACCAAACTGCTCCAAATGTCAGTGCTCATACAACAGGCCTGCTGGATCTCAAAAACTTTACCTGTTAGCTACTTTTAAACATTTATGTCTTAATGTTCTTGGTCTACTTGGGCAGTAATGCTTCTAGAAAATGTACCATATACACTATACTGACAAGCGTACTGGGACATCTGACCATGTCACCAACATGGACTTTAATGACATTGCATTCAAATATATAGAGTTTAATATAGAATCACTCCTTTGCAGCTATAACAGCTTCCACTCTTGGAAGGCTTTCCACAAGATTTTGGAGTTTCTGTTGGAATTTGAGCCCATTCATTCTGTAGAGCATTTATAAGCTCAGGCACTGAGGTTGGATGAGAAGGTCTGGCTCACAATCTCTGTTCCATCTCATCCTAAATGTGCTGGATGTGGTTGAGGTCAGGGCTCTTTGTGGGCCAGTCAAGTTCTTCCACACTAAACTCATCCAGCCTTTAATGTCTTTATGGAACTCGCTGTGTGCACTGGGACACATTCATGCTGGAATAGAAAAGGTTCTGCAAACTGTGTCCTCAAATTTGGAAACTTGGAGTTGTCCAACATGTCCTAGTCTGCTGAAGCATTAAGATTGTTCTTCACTGAATGCAAGTGACTGAGCCCAAATCCTGAAAAACAGGTGTACTTTTGTCCATAAAAGTGTACATATAAAGGCAAGAGTTGTCATGAACTGTGACATTAAACTAACAGTGAATTAATAATAATAATAATAATAATAATAATAATAATAATAATAATAATAATAATAATAATAGTAATAATAATAATTATAATAATAATAATAAATAGAGAGTTAAATCCTCTATGTATGCACCTGCAGATGAGGGAAATAATAAGACTCGAACTCAGGAGTGCTGCTGTCACTTCAGGCGTGAGGAAGAATCTGTGTGTCTATTTAAAGAGACAAGTAATCAGCAGCCCTCCCTCCTCTCTCTTTCTCTCTCTCTTCTCAGGCTCCATACTTTTGGCCGTCTAATTGCTGGGAGCCGGAGAATACAGACTACGGTGAGAAAGGGACCTGCTGGCTTCCATCCCAGAAATATTTAATGTGTCATATATGATTCAATATGTCTCATTTCTAAGTGAATGTTTTTCTAGCATGCATAAGTGTTTCTCCGACCATTCATACATACTGCAGTTCAGAGCATTATCCATAGCATCCATGATATTTGTAAACTAATTCTCAAGTATTTAAGTTTTATTCTTTATAGACTTTTTTCAGTACTTTATTTCCACCGAGAACCACTTTTATGCATTTTATGTACCAAAACAGTTGCACTTATGTCTTGAACAGCGAGTTTTAGTTACGTTTGCCCCTTGTCACATGTGAACAGACCACAGCACACCGTTTAAACAGTGTGAAATTGAACAGTGAAGCAGTGGGCTGCAGAGTTGCGATTTAAGCCCACAACCTTCTGATTGCCGGGGCATTGTTTTCTTGTGGGTAGTAGTAATACAACTCAGTATCAAAAATACTATTCCTACTACTAGTACTACTAGTGTTACTATTACTACAGTTACTACTACTACTACTATTACTACTACTACTATTACTACGGTTACTACTACTACTAGTGTTACTACTACTACTACTATTACTTCTACTATTACTATTACTACTACTACTACTACTACTACTAGTGTTATTACTCCTACTAATACTACTATGGTTACTACTACTACTAGTGTTACTGC
>JBBPDB010000153.1:3163192-3188792 GCA_037974465.1 Brachypetersius altus
AGACCTGATTTTTCAGCTGCCTTTCGGTCTAACTGGTGTAAAAGTTCATTGAATATGTTTATGCCCCTGCTTGTTTATGCCCCTGCTACTTTGTCCCTTTCACTGAATATTTTAAGCATGTGAATACATTAGCAATCAAAAGGTTTTGCACACCAGTTTCATAAACTGCAGCTTTTTATTCTTGTTCAACTCTAGTTGTTGAGGGACCAACTATAAATGAAAATATATCAAACAAAACAAGTTTCCTTTATAAGATGAGGGAATCTGTAACAGTGCAGGTGACTCCTATTAACTGGTTGTTGGTGATGCAGAATCAAATTCTAGACTGTCCTTTAACTTTAAATGCACTCGTCCACTGTTTCCTCACATTGACTGTGATTTAATAGCTCATTAAATATGTAGCAGTTGATGCATCTAATAATTAATTCATTTATTTTCTGTAACCTCTCAATCCTTACTAGCATTGTAGGTTCCTGGAGTCTATCCTGGGGTCTAAATAAAATTATATCACGTGGCTTTTTATAGGTCAGTAGTGATAAAAAATGTCAATGTTTTGGCTAATAAAGGTACCCAAATGGTGAATGTGTCGTATTTTTTGGTAGAAGAGAATATTGAGCGTATTTTTAGTAAAGATTAAGTGAGTAATATGCAAATGTAGAAAATCTCAGTGTGTGCAAAAAAATTTGGCTGGTAGTGTATGTTCTTATAAATGGGATATTTTAATCCTTTTACACCTCAGGTCACCCAAGTTAGCTGCAAAAGGTTATAGAAAATATCCATGCAGTTGAGGGTCTTTGAATTGCTCCACAATCTCTGTATCTTCTGCTTTGGAGACACTCCTAGAGCACCCGTTTATGATACATGCGAGTATGCTGGCAAACACCTTTGTGAACGTTTGTGCACGACGCCCACCTGATTTGCAGATGCTGAGGTATCACTTGGCTCTCACAGTCACAGCGGCGATGGTGTGGAGTTTGCGTTTGATGTGTATCTTCATGTTTCAGGCTGATGAGCTACACGGAGCAGTATTTAGAATATGATCCGTTCGTGTGTGCCCCTGAGCCATCCAACCCCTGGATCGGTGATGACTGCACTTTCTGGGAGCTAGAGGCCAGGTTTGAGATTTTTGTAATGTGTTTCCCTTTCCCTTTTATCCTCGCATCTCTCGCTTCAGGGCTTTTCCCTTCTGACTGTGCTGTTTATGAACCCGATGAGCTCCGATAAGCTTCAGATCAACTGCAGGACACAATGTCCTTTCTGAGGTTTAAACATAAGCATAGATAATTTAGTATGCAGAACATCACACACACATCTCTCTTCACCTTTCCAGTAATCACAGCTCAGACTGGCTATAATGTCCCGTGACACTGTCATGCTGGGTCATATTTTGTAGAAGTTACTAATCAAAAAACCCTACGTTGACATAACAATGTCATAAACATGACATGGCAGATGTTGTATCGGTCATGTCTGATTATGTCCATTAATATAACATTACGTTTGTTTGAGGTCATAGCATGACATATATTATTATACCGTGGACATAGGTTTGATTTTGACATTGATAGGGACACAAATAGTAACCTCACCTCAATTTGAATGCAATTGCAAATATCTTTCATCCATTAACATCATATACATAGTACATATGGTGGAACCTTCAGTCTGGTATTGTCATCCACACAACTAATAACAATGTACCGTGATCACAGAATACAAGAATTCTGGAAACTTGAAGTACATGTTTTAAGGCAGGGATTTACATTTTCAGAGCAATAATACATTCATATCTAAGCATAAAATACTCTTAACTTTATTATAAAAATCCCATTATAAATACAAGGATGGGGTGTTGTACTTTTTGAGCATCGGTATACTCACGACTTTTCGCACAGCTATCACAATATACAGTGTAATCAAAATACAATCTGTGATCATGCTATTGGGCTTTATTTCGTGCAATGCTTCACTTTTTTGTGCTATGGCTGCACGAAAACTCGTGAGACCGGGCACACTGTCCAACTGTCCAACACTAATCTCTTACTGAATCAAACACCAAACAAAACGTGCTCCTTATTTTTGAGCACAGAATTGTTAGTAGACAATTCTTTCTCACTTACATCCATAAAACTACTGTACTGGGGTAGGACAGTCGGACTCACAGTAGAGAAACAGAACTGTTACCCACTTGTGTTCCAAACACTAACAGAAAACTGCAGTGTTAGATTAATGTTTTTAATTATTGCTAGGCACAAATCAGTAGTCAATGGATATTGGGAGGGATGTGTTCCTACTATTCCTGTCCAATTGGTCACACTTGTACAATACCTACAATCCCTGTACAATGACAGCACAGCACTGTTAAACGAATGGGCAGAATCAGTTATAACAACTCATTTAAATGTAAAAAATAATACATATGATTAATTTATTATACTTAGGAAATGGTAAACTACACTCTTACATTATTTTACAACTGCAACAATTAAAACAGCAGAGTGTGCGCATGTGTGACTCTGTTTCAGCAGTGAAGCTGCTGGAATACAGACCATAGAAAAGTTGCTCTACACACACTCACTGCACTCACAGCACATATGGAGGCATTTCTTATTTTTTACACAGCTCATAAGAGACCCGCAAACTGTGCATTCAGTAAACGGAAAAAAAGAGATAAGTGATCTTATTTTTTTTCCATGGCTGTATGTTTATTGCAGGGTTATGTCAATGTTATTTTAATGGTGGAAAAGAGGAGGCAGGATGCAGTTCTGAGTTGGGTTCTCTACTCTAGTCCAAAAATCAAATATACATGAATGCACAGCAGAGCTAAAGCACAAACACTATACATATGTATAGGTATAGTTACATACTCAAGGGACACCTGAGGTTTATGATGAGAGGATGGAGCTACAGAACAGCTGCGGAGGTGCAGGACCAAGTTAGGAGACATAAACAAAACTATAACATGAGCACATGGGACAAGGATGACAGATTACTGTGGGACAGGAACAGAAATGGACAGAGAAGGTCTGGGTAGACTGTGACAGTTACTTAGCCGGGTCCAAGTACAGTGTTACCTAATCAGCATGCATATAATCATGATGATAAATGAAGTTTAATGGTTTCATTCAGATTAATTCTTTGCAGGCTAAAAGTAGACTCGGAGATGGACATTTATAGTTATACCATTTATACGGGCTCATTATAGCTCACATAAGGAAGTATGGAGGAGTTTCTACTGAATCTTTCAACACAACCATTTCCCCTCTCTCTCTCTCTCTCTCTCTCTCTCTTTCTCTCTCTCTCTCTTCATCTCTCAGTAAAGACCCCAGCCAGCAGAGGGTTAGGAAATGGGGATTTTCACTGGATGAGGCTCTGAAGGACCCAGTGGGTCGTGACCAGTTCCTTAAGTTTCTGGAGTCTGAGTTCAGCTCAGAAAACCTGCGGTGAGGCCGAGAGCTTATCTCTTCTTTTTTCCACCTTTTCTCATCCACTCATCCACTGAGGGTTTTATTTGCATTTATGTGGTGGAGGAAGCTTTTTCTTTCCTGGGAGTCACATGGAAGAACAGTATTATTCCGTTGGTGTACTTTTATATGAAGTTGAAACTAAAAATGGATATTGATCCATTAATTGCTAAATTAATAATAAAAGTACCTACCAGATTACTTGGTTACTAATTTAACTAATTTAACGGCGATATTTTTTTTATCGCGCGATAAGAATCTCGCGCCGTTAACGGCCCAGCACTAGTATAAATCTTTTGGTACTGTCGAGAGTACTGTCTTGGGATGGTGAAATACCACTACTCAGAGGCGGGAGGGTTGAAAGAACCCTGTGACGCAGCTGCAGTTCAGATTCCCTTTCTCTGAGTGCTTCTCATTTTGTTCTTCTAAAATCCCTGTATTTTTATTACTGTAAAGTAAATTGAATTATTACTGTATTTACCTGCTTATACCAAAGAAAATGACAGCGCCTACCTAACGCAAACTGTGTTATCATATGTTTTGTGGATTTTCTAAGAGACAATAAGCACACATTATTTACAGGGAAACACTTCTGATGCATAATTATTGTTTATTTATGGAACATTTACATACTGGGAAAAAAATAAAACATGGCCTGTGCAAACATTATGGCACAGTTGACTGTTTTTTGAGTATAATCTGCAGAAAAAGGTTATATTTAAGTTTGTTTTGTGAAGATAAGATTTTTTTCCACATGACTGTGAGTTGGCTTTCATATTAAAAGAAAACATTCACATGATAATTCACCCCTGCTGAATGAAAAAAATTGACTTAAAAAGTTAGATATTTAACAAGCTTTTAAGTGCCAGTCAATGTGATGAAACAGTGAACGGGTGCATTTAAAGGGCAGTCTAGAATTGACTCTGCATCACCACACAACCAGTTAATAGGAGTCAAACCTGCATTGTTATGGATTCTTTCATGATTTAAAGTTGCTCACTCAAAAACTTTCCAGTGTTTAACAAGAATAAACGTCTGCAGTTTTATTCAATAAATGGGAAATAAGTGGTGAAAATAAATGGATAGGTGGTAAAAACCTGTTGTGTGCAAAAACCTCAGGTCTTTTTAATACTCATACAAACCCATCTGTTTAAGAACTCGGGTATGAAAATGCAGCAGTTCCATTATTCTCCAGGACACAGTGGCTGCTGTGTGTGATAGAGGTTCATTAGCAGGTCATGGGGGATCAGCAAGTCTCTGTGAGTGGGGCCTGCCCGGGACAGGAAGGTCCCAAAGTGAGCTGTAGAGATAATGCTGAGATAGGTGGAGTCTTAGAGCAACTGCAGCAGGGATAAAGCGGTGCCTGTCCGTGGCCACCCCTCTGGCTCCACTCTCCCCTATCTCCCCTATCTCCTAGCCTCAATCTAATAGCTTCTAGGGGAGCTGTCTTATGCAGGCCTATGCCACTTATGAAACTGTGAGGTGAGTGGATATGATATGTACTCTAGACTGCCTGACTCTCCCTGGGGCTCCTCAATAGCCTAAAATGCTTCAATATTGCAGCCTGGGCCGAGATCAATAGAGATACAGCCAGAGAGGTATGTGAGGACAGAGGGAGAAAGTGAACTCTCTCTCTGTCTCTCTCTCTCTCTCTCTCTCTCTCTGACACTCTTTCTCTCTCTCCTTTCTCCCCACTCGTTGTGAGTATAGGATGTTCTCTACACAACTTAGCCTTGTGGTTTGAGTGCACTAATGGAAAAAGTACCACTCCGGCAATGTCAAGTAGTGTTCCAGTCCACCATTATTCTCTGCAACTCCATCATGTATAAAACATTCAGTTCATATTTAATTGCTTGTTTGTGTAGGTAGCACTTAATTTTCCAGGAAAACCCCATTGAAATAGCAAAACATGTTATTTTGTTAGATTGCAGTGTATTTTTACAGGCTTCCATATAACAAGAAAAAACAAACACATTTTGGTAGCATACATTGTTTTGCTTGTTTTCCTTTACTCTTAAGATCCATAATTAATCACTGGGTGTGGACACAGAGTTGTGAAACCACTTTGTTGAGGACAGAGTACAGATAGTTTGTAAAAGATGCTACAGGTGAATGTGCGTTCCATGTACGATGGGCTTCTTGCTTTTAGTAATTCGAGTTTTTAAAATAGTTCGGTTTTGTTTGATCTGCACCAAGAGGAAGCAAGACATGAAATGAAAAAACTCTAAGAGCATGATGAAGAAGCACTGAGAGAAACTTGAACTTCTAAGAGCAGGATGAGGCAATACTAAAAGGAGCAAAAAGTTAAAACAAAAAGCTCCATAAGAGATGGATTTCTGACAGGAATCAATACACTGCAAAAGCATGATGAAGATCCACTGAGATGAACCAGTACTCACAGGGCAATACTGTATAAGAGCACCGGGAAGAAACCAATATTGAGAAAGAAAAAAAAACTCTCTCAAGAGCAAGAGAAACAAACACTCAGAGGAATCAAGATTCAAAAAGAAATACTAAAAACATGAGGGAGAAAAACTGAGCGGAACAAAAGTGGATTCCATCCTCTCCTGGGAAGCACTGATTGTGCAGTTGGATACAAGTTTAAAGGGAGGATAATAAGATTGTAGCCTTCTTGCTGACAACTGAACTAGTGATTATATTGAGAACATTTGTCAGGGTTAGGTGTTCTAACCTGAGTGTTTTTGGCTGCCTTCTCAGGTTTTGGTTGGCGGTGCAGGATCTGAAGCGCCGCCCCCTGCAGGACGTGCCAGTCCGTGCTCAGGAGATCTGGCAGGAGTTCCTGGCAGAAGGCGCTCCAAGCTCCATCAACCTGGACTCACACAGTTACGAGCGAACCAGCCAGAACCTCAAAGACCCGGGGCGCTACAGCTTCGAGGATGCCCAGGCAAGGCCTCGGCCGCTCATTTAACTGACCACATTAGCACAGAACAAAATGAGTAAAGGCCCCCACCCAAACACACACACACACACACAAATCCAAAGCCTGTGCTCTTTCTGCCAGGATTACAAACAATTGTTGTCTCTTAATTCATGCTGCTTAGAGCTATAGCGGCCAGGATTTACATTGAATATTTTATAGAGTATAGTCGATCAGCCACAACATGTTTGGTCTCCAAAATGTTTTTTGGTTTTGCATGACTTTGATATCTATAACTTTTTAGCTACGTTTTAACCTTACAGCTCCAGTGCAACAGCCCAAACACATTTTGGCTGATTGGCCATGTTTGGGCCAAGAGGAAAATTTATTCATTTCCTTAAGAGGAAGTTTTTACCTTAGTATTCATGCATTAATGCAGACAAGAAGCTATGAAATACACATCCTCGTGCACACTGCCTGTTCTGTTTTGCTGACACACCCACTTCAACCTAGAAAAGGCTTATTAATTAGCTTATTAGTGTGCAGGGAGAAGAGTAAACCCTAAAATATAACAGAGCTGAGGGACTCTAGGACAAAAGCTGGAAACCACCAAGTTAAAGTAACGTATCAAATGTGTCCCAAGGAAGCGGTGATACCACTTCCGGAGGTGCAGCTCCACAAAGCTGTTATTAGATACAGTGCAACGGTTTCTGAAGAGTGTCGACACACATTCATGCTACAGCTCACATTTCATTAACAGTCTATTTTTATTGTCAGGAACATTCATTCAGGCAGAATAAAAATATCAGGAGAACAGAGGAGCATGAATAGCTCAGGATTGTGTTCACACAAGATTAGCTTGTTGTTTCTCACTCAGTTTCTCTCTGAGAGGAAAGCCTTTCCCTATCGTCAAAGTTCAACTCAAAATACCTACATGAACTTCAACCTCCTGTCCAGAGGCCCACAGTCAGCCTCTCTTTGTCTTCTCGTCCTCAGGACCACATCTACAAGCTGATGAAGAGTGATAGCTACACCCGCTTCTTGCGCTCCAGTGCGTACCAGGACCTCCTGCTGGCTAGAAAGAAGGTGCGTTAAAACCTCGGCTTCATTTTAACCAGAATCCCTCTGCCCGGTGGGAGGGCTTTGAAGGAAAGCTTTGCAGGATTCTGATGCAAGGCTTCATGCCTGCAGGCATCATTTTTTAGGGACACATACGATTTTTTAGCTTTCTGCTTTTGGAGAGTAAGCAGGCAGCAGTCCCGGCTGGATTTATGCAGGTTATAGCACAGAATTTACAATTCAGATCTGGGCCAGTGTGAAAGCTTTAGACCCGTATCCAAACGTCTCTCTGCACCCTAATCCTTTATACACTTGACTAGTGGATAGGCTGCTAAAAACAATGTTCAAATTTATGGGGATTCATAACATCCGCTTTATAATCAGAAGACATTATATATGCTATTGTATATCAGAAGATAAGACAAACTGGATAGGTAATATTTTACGATTTATTTAAAGAAATGACTTCAAAGCCTGGATGAATTAAGAGTAATTAATTTTCCTCTCTTTATTTATACAAATTGGATGGGTATAATAAGCTAAATGTGATGTTTGCTCTGTGTGGGTGTGTGTGTGTGTGTGTGTGTGTGTGTGTCTTCTCTACAGCCTGAAAGTGAGCAAGGCCGTCGCACATCTCTGGAGAAATTCACTCGCAGTGTGGTGAGTTGGACCATTCTGACCCTGATTATGCAACAGAGTAATTAAAGAATTTGCTTGCAAAACTTTTCAGACACCACCAACAACTAGCAAAGACTTTTACAAGGTTTCAAAAATGTTTAACTGCCGACACTTACAACACAAAACAACACACCAATTGCAAGATTATTATTTCTACAGGCAACAAATACCACTTGTGAACAATTGTTAAAAAGTGGCATAAGACAAACTGTTACAGCGTTCCCCATAGACAGGTGAATGGTAACAGACTGAGGGGTTATAACATTTGCTACAAGCAAACATCTGAAGTGAGTTTCTTATTAGTATGTTAACAAAATGTTAAAAAACTCTGTTGAATAGGTATAGAGGGAGGATCACTCTTATTGCGGACAACCCCATAATGGTTGGTCTGATTGAGTATATTGGATTTGTATAGAAAATGTTGCGACCAATCAAATTTCTTAGACAAATAAAATGAATGGAAGGCAGAAGACCTAGTATACCGCTTTTAGGGCATTATTACGACAGTATTACTAGCAACTATCTGGGATACCAAACCAATCAGATATTAACACCCTTGGAACCCCTGGAACCAACACTCAAAACCTTAGTAACCACCTGGGATATCATTTACCACAGAGACACTTCATACTTACTTAATGCTTAATCTGTAATCGCCTATAAAAAAGTCCCTGCCTTGCGCCCGTAGACCCTAGGATGTGGTTTCAGAAAATGTAATGAATGAATGAATTCACCTTAATTAGAATGGAAATTCTAACCATGTTTGTATGTTGCGTGTGTTCCAGGGGAAGTCTCTGACAGGGAAGCGCCTGACAGGCCTCATGCAGTCGTCCTGACGAGGCCTGGGACTGGACCAGCCTGGCCGAGCTCAGAGGAGCTGCGGCCTGCTGCGGTGGATGTGGTGTGACTGTGCTCGTCCCCACAGCCAACACATGGACCAGCTGCTAGCGACCCTGACAGCCTGGCTGCGGACTCTAGATGGCATGCAATAAGTCAACGTATACCTTTATAACGGGGACAATGTCATCTGTATTTAACCAATTATATGCCACCCTCGATTCAGCTACAACATTGACTGCACTTATGAATGTCAGATTTTTACTTCCAGGATCACCATGTGTATATTTGATACTTTGTACCAGCAGTGATGGTGAGGACTGAACACTCCCTGCTCTGATTGCCATTTAATATTGCCTCTACCATACTTCAAACATCCACTTTCTGTGACTGGAGACGCAAAGAGCAGCGATTGGCTAAGCCAGATGGTCCGGGGAGGGGGGGCGCGTGCCTTCTTGGCTGCAGAACATTCCAAAGGAGAGAAAAAAAAAGTAGCAAGGGCTTCTAGTCTCTACTCATGGCAAGGTTTGCACAGCTTTTGATATTACCATAACGTATTTGTGAGAAAGGTCGTTTGAAGTGTTACCGGACGCAGGACAAACTGGCTCGCGTCTGAGATTCTGCGAACAGTCTGATCTGGAGAACCACCTTTCTTCACAGCCCATGCACACGATATACAGCGAGAGAAAACTTAGATTTGAATAGCACAACGACCAAACGAGCAACCAATTCCATTAATGACACCTGCAAATGTACTAGAACCAGAAAGTCTCATGATTTCTCTTTTTACGAACACGTCCTAGCTACTCAAACGAACGTAAAACAGAAATCTACCTAAACTTAATGTAGATCTATGTATGTGTAAAAACTCCAGATGTAGCTGGTCCATGTTAAGTGTACTCATCTAGCTTGCCTGCCCAAATGAAAATGTAAATATAGTCTGAATGTAAAAGAATGCTTTAAGAGTAGGGTGATGAAAAGTCTATAATACTACAGCCCTCCAAAGATGGTCCGCACACATTTAGGACCACAATTAAGGACTGAGTGCTGTACCCACAGCAGAGACTGCCTAGGCCTGTGGACGATTAGGTTTTTCAGAGCTGCCTCATACAATCTGCTGGACCTGGATGCTTGCTATTGCTGCCACTTGTGGAAAGTGCCACTGCCAGAAGCGTACAGAGGAGAAACTACAGACACTCAAAAGCTCTCACTGGTCAACAGTCCGTTGGCCAAAAGACTATATGGAACACGTTTTCTCCCTGTTTCCAGCTAGAACTCCTTTGTTGACTTAAAACAGTGCATTTAGGTCAAAACAGTGTGTGTGTATGTGTGTATACGTATTGCAGCGACTCTGCATTTAGAGAATGCTGTGTAGAAGTTTGAGAGTATAGTTAGAGGCACAAGTGTTGCGAAGAAGCACAAAACTATGCATGGGATATTTCTAAAGGATATTTCTTTACAGCTTTTAGTTTTTTCAAAGATAAAAAAGTATTAGTGGATCACAATGATAACTAGAAGGACATGAAGTCCGGAGTCAACCAATAAACATTCAGTATCCATTCTGGCTTTTCTGGTTTTTTCTTGTTTATCAATGTTTCTTGTTAGACAATAAGATGACATTCTGTAAGTTGTACATCAATTAGGGGGGCAATTTTGGAAAGTGCCTGAATCATTCAGTCATTGTGATCTAAAAAAAAACATTCAGGTTTGATGTGAAATGGTAAGTTGCAGAGACTTTTAACAGTGATAGGAAACAGGAGTCATGACTTCTATCACTCAAATATAACCATATTATTTACTCTCTGTGCACACCTTCGAGTTTTACATGGTGGGTTTTATTAAAATGGGACACTTTCTGAAAATGTTCAATTTACAGAAGCGTCTTAATGTTTTGACTCTTAACTTGATGCCATTCTTAATACATCCACAGATCTCAGGCACTATATTCAAGTGTCCTGACACCACTTTTTCCTTTAAAATATATTAATAGTAAAGTTTAACTTTACTAAGTCTCATTCTATCAGATGTTCCATTTTAACAGCACTCACAATGCTACTGATCATGATAAATAAAAAGAAAAAAAGGAACACCTGATATGAAATGATTAACAATAATAATCATAGTTAATAATCCAATCTAATCCAAGTTTCCTACAAATGTCACTAAAAACCACAAAATCTTTCTCCTATCATGGTTGGTAATAAATACATGAAAGTTTAAAGTACTTACCACCGTGTACTTCATTTGCATGGATTACAATTCAATTTTAAAAATCTAATTTGATTAAAACCTAAATTAAAAAGAAACATTTTCACATGTTTCTTAAAAGTGTGTGCTGGGCTTGACAGCCAAATAACACCTGGAATCTAATGCACCCTCTTCAACTCAGGAAAGGCTGATAAATTGATTAGTCAAATCAGGGTTGGAAACCACTGATTTAGGTTAGAAAGAGAAAGAGGTCTCTCTAACTGTAACTGTAATTCTAGGCTTAAAGCAATGTCTCAGACATTGGGCAGTGTATTTATATCCACTGTCTTTTAGACATTAAACCCTTCAGACGTCTGGTTCCATTCACCACTACTGTAAATAATTATCGTGAAGTTCTCTAGAACGGTACATTTAAAGTCAAATCACTTTGTGGTTCTAACCTTTTAGAACAATTGCTTAAAACCCATTGAAAAGTCCATAAGAAGTTTATTTAAGTTCATTAGAAGACGCTTCTCTTAAGTTTGTGTGTGCTGCCCTCTTGTGTTGGACATGAGAAGCGCAACCAAATTAATGCACAGCAAGCACCGTCACTTAACTTTGAACTGTTTATTATACTTCAAACAATGAAAACAACAAGGAACTGTTAACAACGTATGGAAGAAAACAATTCATTACAGAAACAGTAACTAAAGTGTAATTTCAAGGGAATCATCTGCTTGTTTATCTTTCCTCCAAATTCCAAGTTGTCCACGTTTTTGACTTGCTGTGACATCTGATCAGAAGAGCTCCTGAAGCTCTTTGTTCACGAGGATCAATGTAGCCCGCGCTTGCCAGAACCAGATGAAATATTCAGCAGATCTGAGGATTTGTAGGATTTGCCTTGATAAATTGGCTCTGAAAATAGAGCCTCTAATGCATTATACAGACCGGAGGAGGGAAGAGGGATGACAAGCGAGAATATCCAGATGGAAATAGAGATGCTAATATATCATGAACAAAGCAATATAAAATGGGGCAAGCAGATGTTTCACTCTGTAAGGTGTAAAACTTTTAGCCCCCCACCCCCGACAATAGAGAGGAGGTCGCAACAGAACTTTTTGTGGGATGACTCATACCGTGGAATGTTTTGAACACAAATCTATTAGTCAAACACTTATAGAGAACGAGTGGAGATCTCTCCTGATCTGTTCGTTCTGATGCAAGCGACAACATGCAAGCTGAACAGTCATCTGTTTTCACATAACGATACAAATGGAAACATTTAAAAGATAAAGATTTAGGAGGAAAGATGGCAACAATCCAGGCGTTCTTGGCACAGGGAAGCACAGCTGGAATATCTATACGCAATACATACTACAGAACTAACCTAAATCATGATTGTCTGTGGAAGATATACACTGAGAAAAGCACAAAAGACAATTTGTTCCAGTCTTGACAAAGTTATAGTCGCTTTATAATAGCATTAAATACATTTCATTTTTTAAAAAGTAACCAAATACTTTTTTTTGCTGCGTTTTATGATTGCATTCACGAGTGCTCTATCATCCAATGCTCTAAATACCTATCTACGATACTTTTTTGAACTCACATTTTTCTTCTTCATTGTCATTCAGTGCAAGCTGAATAATAGATCTCTGTAAGAAATCCTGCATGGTGTACTATAGGTCTTAGCTTTTGTACTGAAATGATTTTCTGCTTTTTTTTTGTTTAAATATACAGAAATGGAAAAATAGAAAGGTGATAGAAATAGAAAACACAAAGGATAATGACAGTTTTGTTCTCTTTTGCTCTGTACCTCAGGCAGAAGTGGCTATAGCTGCTACATACTGTGCAAAGATGTGGTCTGTCCATCCTAATAGTGCTTTATTATGAGGGTTAGTAATAGTCTTTGTCATTGACTGTACAGAGAGAAGAAAGTACAGACGCCTGGTTTGAATGAGACGTGATAAAGGTGTATTGAATGTAAAAAAATAGCTTGTATTCCATCAGTTTTGCATCAGACTCCTGGGGCTTTTTGGTTGTATGTTAAAAGTCTGAGTTAGACAGTGATGACTGTCCTGTGGACGTGTCTTCATGACCTGTGTCCTTCTGCTTTACTGAAGATACAGCATGGTGTGTGTAGCCCTGCTTCTGGAGTTTGCGAGGTAGACGGCAGATTGCTTGGTCGTTTGACTGAAGCGGCTGGTTGTGTTAATTTGTGCTGTGTAGATTTGTTAATGTTACAGAGGTAGACGCTCCCTGTGCCACTTCAAACTGGAGCGTGGACAGAGACAGGTGTACCGGTGTCCTGACCCGGCTCCGTGCTGATGTGTACTGCGTGTGCTTGTGAGGCTGTGAGGGATATGGAAGAAGTAGACTCCTCTAAGTCATAGACGGTTCTCCAAAAGCAGATGCTTTGTCCTTTAGTAGGTCCAGACAAAGATGACAACTCCAGCTGCCTGCAAATGCATTGAAAGACAGACTGAATTCCCATGCAAACGCTCATTCACCAGACATTGGCCACTTTATCAAAAACGCCTACTGGCTGAAGCCTCTGTATAGCCCATCTATCAATAGACAGAGACCACCGTAAGACCACAGCAGACTATTTAAAATTTGGATAGTTCCATTACATTACATTCATCTGGCAGACACTTTTACCTAAAGCGGCTTACAATCTGAGGAAACACTTAAGTTTCAGGACAGTGTGAGAACCAGAGGTGAGTTCTAAGTGCTAAAATCTTTCAGTAGGGATTAGTGCAAGAAGAGAGGAGATGCTCTCTGAATAGAGTTTTCAGCAGGTTTTTGGCTTCAGGGATTCTGCTGTTCTGTATGGTAGGTGTTTCCAATAAAGTGGCCAATAAGAGTAGCTACAAAGTAGGCACAGTAAAGACATGGCAACTCGAGTGTGTATCAAAATAGTTAAAATGATATTCTCAAATCACGCAAAGATCTTCTTACAGTGGCATAAATCAATGGAAGAGACATTGTACACACAGACACAGACACATATAAATCCTTTTTTTTGTATTGCCCACTTTGCAGCTGCAACAAAGCCAGTTTCTCAGCCATGGGACTAATAAAGGGTTATCTTATCAAATCATTACAGTGTGGGATTAAAAGCTTAGTTATAAACCAGTACCAAATGTGGATGTCCTGGATAAACCTATAATGGCTAGGCCACATCAAGACTAAAGCATGTTCACATATTCGAAGCTGGGCTTACCCTCAGGAGGCTCAGTCATGGGTGGTTTAAGACAGTACATGTGGTATCCCCGATCACAGTCATCACAGAAGAGTAGCTGATCCTGCGGGAGACCAGTGAAACCAGTGCTTAGCAATCATGCATTTCATTCTCTTCACACACTGGTATTCATGGACATGTGATGTAACCTATCTGAGGGTGAGAATTCAAATGCATTGATCCTAGAATGTTAAAGAATTAGTTGCGTCGAATCAACGCGTTCATTTCGATCAAGTAATCACAGGATAAATAATGCGTTAAAAATAGTTATGCTGACTAATTGCACAATGTTACTTAAACCAGGTCCAGTGTTCTATCGAAACATGCAACCCATTGAGATGTGCTACCGTGCCCTTCTGTGCATGTGCAGTTCCACAGTCTTGGGATTCAGTCTCACGCCCGTAAATCTGTGCTACCTCGGGACACTGGCAGCTGTATAAAGTTCAAGGGAGCATTTTTCCGCAGGATAGTATGAATGCTGCTTCAGTGTAGCATTTCTCAGTGTTAAAACCTGACTGTATAAACTGGCTCTATGCACCTCTAAAGAGCCTTCTATCTATCTAGGCTCTTCTCATTTAAATAAAATATATTTACTTATTTCTCATCATTATAAGTACTAAACTGATTGTATAAGCTTCAAGGTAGCATTTTTTGACAGGGTAGCATGAAACAATAGATTTGATATTTTTTTCTGATTATGCATATTATTTCCATTCTTCTCATCATTATCAGTGTTATAAACTGACTGTATAAACTGTAGGAACTTTAAGGTAGCATTTTTTGATAGGGTACAACAATTTGCCCTACAATAGCATTTTCCCACAAGGCAGCATCATTTTTCAGAACACCTGTGCTTATATGCACACTTACTTAAACCGCACCTTATAGATGGACTTGGTTCTATCATTGTTCTTGAAGCATTTGTTTCCCTCAGCATATTAGGTCATTTTTTGATTGCTGTGACTATTACTGCACGTGAACAGAGATGTTGATAGTCTGTAAAGTTGATTATTCATTCACTCGTACGGCAAGATTCATTTACATTTTTAATACTTTTGCAGCAAGAATGTGTGCGGTTCATTTAGATAATTTTTTAAAATCGAGTGGCACCCCTATAAAAAATACTATGTAATAAATTAGCTCATCATTTCAGAGGGCAATTGGAAATTGTCTGTATTCCACTATTATCTCCAGTAAGTGTTTTTTCACATGCCACGCCAGTCTGTGATTGTGATGTTATGCTAATATGACTGTGTTATGTAACGAGTAGAATTTTATAGCCTTTACATCGTTCTCCGAGGTTCCACACAGACTGCAGGATTTGCACTCGATGCACTGCCACTGGTACGTCCGCACGGCCTGCATCATGTTATCTGTGAACTGAAGGCAGGTAGGGTGGCCTAGAAAGAGACAGAGAGAGAGACAGATAGCGAGAGAACTCAATATCTACCAAGAATTCAATACTTTCATTAAGCCTCCTGTGATTCATACAATAAGAAAATGCAGGCAAATCTTGATTCAATCTTGACTCAATTTCAATTAAATTATTTTGCAGCCAATGAATATTGAAAATATATGTATCATGATCATGTACTATTCATTGCTCAGTCAATGGTTCCACTAAACACCAGATGGATGGATAGATGGATGGATGGATGGATGGATGGATGGATTGGGGGATGAGCGGGCAGGCAGACAGTCAGTCAGACAGTAACACACACACAGACAGACACTGATTGACAGACAGATATGCAGATATTCATATGGATCAATGGACAGGGCATGAATAACACAAGACTGCAAAAATGTCCAGCAAGCATGCAATACCTTCATAAATCTCCACACAGAAGAAAACAGTTATACTGTAGTCTCCCCCTCAAGTGTGCTTTATCTCTTACACTATCTAGCTGCGAATACAACCGTCCATTCTTTGGCCTGCTTATTGCCTTCAGACTGGAAGAGCAGCAGACTCCTCCTGCTCGAGTGACCTATAAAGCTGCTTAAGACTCCCTGACCAGAAAGCATGCCGGGAGTAAGGAGTGTGTGTTAATCCCATTCTCTGTGTGATATTTCTACCTGTCTGGTTACATTTCTCTCATCAAACACACAAATCTGAACAATACACACACTCCTGTCAATCAGCTTTAGAAATGTTCAGTAAGAAGTGTCTGCTCAGAACGAGGGAAGATTGAACTTGTTTGGCTGTCAATCATTTTAAAATGGAAAAGCAATTTAGAAACAGAAGCTAAGAAACTGTTACGCATTATTTTCTTAGTGACATTGTCTTCTTTGGCATCTACACTTGTGAAATTCTAAAGCAAAACTGTCTGGCCTTGTTATGTTCATTTTCAAAATACCCTGAAAGAGACTTTTATTTTTCTTTTGTAACATTAAACTTCAATATGTCCAAGCATTGACCCGAAGTTAAAAGAAGGGCTCTGTTGAAACATTACACAATATGTATGTTTTCCACACACAGCATATCAAGGGCAAAGCTGGTCCTGGTGGCGCTGTTTCAGCAATTTTTGTGTCTGGAAAGGCTTGAATAGAAAGTAACACGGCCCAGCTGCTACAACAACAACACTGTACTTGATTAGACTGATTAAAATAATACTGAGAACAGATACACATGACTTTGAGTGGGCTCCACGGCTTAGGCCACAAGGCATGCTTTTACGATCAAAAAGGCCGAGACATAGAACCATCTAAATAATAGGCTTAGTAATCTGCCTTGTTAGGTATGATCAATGTAAAACACCCACACTAAATACACAGTAAGACATTAACAGCATATAAACACACACACACCATAAACACACATACACACACATTACTCAGATATATCCAAATACATATAGAATTTTTAAAGTTATTTATAACCTTAAAGCACAGCACCGCTTCTCCTGTTGCTGTTAATAACTTGTGTGTGCTAATAATGTGTTTGTGTGTGTGTGTGTGTGTGTGTGTGTGCGTGTGTGTGTATATAAATGTAAGTGTTTTGCATATTATTTCCAACAAGTCCTCAAGAAGTACAGGTAAAGTACACACACATAAACACCCAAAACAGTAACAGCACTTCTGAACAAACCTAATGTTCAGTTGCTGTGCTTAGATGACTCAGAACCAAAAGTAGAGATACGTGGTTTTCTTTGGACGATGACCATGACATGTCTTTTACCTTGGTGATACCATGACATGATGAGAACAGGTCATTAGCGCTTCTTTTAGACTATATGATTAAATGTGTCATCGAGGGTGTCTGCCTTGAAATAGCCACAAATCGAGAAGGTAAAAGACAGTTCATGTAAAGGAAATGTGATGATTAACGAACAACGTGTCCACTGAATGCCACTCATTCTTTCCATTTCATCCCCTGCCAGGTGGTTCGCAGCACACGTCAGAGAGACGAGGATTCACATGTCCCGCAGAGTGACCGGCCGGCCCTGTTAGTCGAGAGATGGACAAGTAAACGCAGATTGGCTCTTACCTCTCGGCTAACTGTCCTTCCCCGCCTCTTTCTGCCTTCCAATAGGTCTGCGCACCCGAGTCGCCGTGGTAACATCTTCTCAGACTCGCCTGGTCTGCCAAGTCTTGTGATCTGTTCCATCTCATCAACTGGATTACTTCAGAGGTAGGGGCATACACGCCATCTCCACACTGTCTTATGGACACACGCTGTGTCCTTTGGAAGTTACCCACATTTGAAGGGTGAGTTCCATTGTCCTTTATGCTGGTTCAAGCTTCGATTCCTCTTTGCACGCATCCATGCCCAAACTTTTATTATGAGCCCTGTTCTCCTTATTGCTCTAAGAGAGTGGTTCCTTGTCTCTTAGTACAAGAAGGCTGCAAAAAGCAACACAGCTAAGATTCCAGAGAAAACCATTATCCATTAGATCCATTAGTATTGGGTTACAGCTTTAATGTCCATTATGCACACCGCCACCAAGATCAAAATGAAAAACAGCACGCCAAAGCTTTCCTTCATGCCGCTTTCTTGCTTTTTGTCCCGTATCTATCTGTATTAGGGAGAGCCAGCGCTGTCGTCTGATAGGAGCCCCTCAAGCTCGTCCTCTTCAAAGCCGTGAAAGGTGGAGGCCTCACTTTCAGACGTGTCGCCGAACATGTCCTGGAGTCCAGCCGGCCTGCTCTTCGCCCTCGGTTTGCTCGCACGTCCGGCTGACATGTATGACGGACGTATCAGCATCACAGTAGAAACACAGACAAGCAACACTGCAGTCAGCTAGGCTTCACATACTCTTCTCAGCTTGGACAACTGGCAATACAACAGAGGCAGCCTGACATATACCCAATAAACGTACTTTAGAGGTCAATTTTGTTTTGGTGGAGATAGACAGGGCCAAATGGAGATAGACAGGGCCATGAGTGCGCTGTGTTTTGGTATGACTCCAGTCTCATGTATTTCCAGTTCCAGTCAGATTATATTTACTGGGTGTATGTTGGTCTTTCAACGTAATGAATCTTGTCTCTCTCTCTCTCTGTGCTAGCTGTACCATTTATCCAAAAGCAGGGAAACAGTTTGAGAATGAGTGACATATTCCAAAGGACACAGGAAGGAATAAACATAAAATGTGTAAAATATGAGTAAACAATAACAACAGTTTGTGGAGCACATGAACTGAGATAAAGCGATGACACCCTAAACATCTCCTGACTTAAGTCAGTTGAGGACCGTTCGTCAGCCAGGATAACGATTTTTAAAGCACTTGCAAAAACGAACAGCCAAATCTACAGCCAAATAAGTAGTTTAAGTTTGAACCAGTGTAGATATAATGTCCACCATTCATCACTGGAGGACACTATTAGCATCAGTGGAATAAGTCTCTTCCAACACAAGCACTGTTTTTTGTCTTAGAAACTCAGATAAAAAGTAGTCAGTGCAAGATGAGTATTATATCTAAGAGAGTAATGGGAGCTGAAAGAATGGAGAACAAATGTTGCTATAAACATGCAATAAAGTGCCAAACCCACCAAACATCAACCTGCTGTAATGCAGACTAGAACCCACAACCACAACCAAATAAAGCCAGTAAAAGAACATGAACACACACTTGCTTGCAAAATGGGGGTTGATGGTATATGTGCACACAGGATATATGTAATGAAATACAGCACATGAGAATGTGTTGAAATAAATTGAACATATGGTACTATTAAATGTCTTCCATCAGAACCATGTTTTTAAATGTCTGTCTTTGCTTATTAATATAAGTTATGTTGTAGAATGATGATACAAGAATACATGATTTATCTTTTTTGAACAGATTCTGCACAAAAGTGAAAATAGTTGGAGATATTCAATATAATTAGTTTGATGTTTTACAGGATTGTGAACTGTGATTTCTACCTCGTCTATTGTCTAATATCCAGATTATTTTCTTGAAAGACTAGAAAAATGAAGCAGATGGATTTTTAGCCCTTCTATGTACAATAAGGAAAAGACGGAGTGGAGACAGGCCGCATGATTTAGCAGTTGATTTATTGTAAGTATGTATTACATGTAAGAAAGATGATATGGCTAGGTCTGCTGTGCAGGTTTAGAGTGTAATGGATGTCAGAAGTACTGACCAGAGCGCCCGCAGTCTGAACAGGACACCAACTCCTCAGCTTGGCCTGTTTTTCTGTTGGAGACTGAGTCCCCCAGACAAAAGTCACAGTAATCGTTGGGGATGATTACACCATCCGGTCCCTTTTGTGCTTCAGGGTTAGAAAAAATGAGTATTTTAGTAATATGACTATAAAAAAGGAAAATTCAAGAACAATTATCTTTAATAAAACTACAAACACAGCATTACATTCACCACAATTAATGTTTATTTTTTTGTTGTGGCATCTTCCCTAAGATTTAAACACAATTTTTCAAATATAAAGGATTCTAAATGTTAATTTTGTTATAATACTATGCTATTTCAGAATCTACGCACTCTGCAGCACTAATCATCATACTAGACACCTCTGAAAAACAAAAAACAAACAAAAATATCAAATCATCATACAAGTTATTTAAAAGCTCATTCAATGATTTCCTTTGTTTTTATTATTGGCTACATTGTAGATTAATATTGAAAACATCATCTATTTCTCTGACGCCAGCTTTGCACACTCTTGGTGGTTTTCCGATCAGATTCACGAGGAATCGACCTGGAATGGTGTTTAATTAACTGGAGTTCTTCGTCAAGAGTTCATTAGTGGAATTTTTTTGCCTTTTTAATGTGTTTGAGATCATCAGTTGGGATGGTCTGGTTGGTTTAACTATTTTTTTTGTTTACCGCATAATTCCAAGTGTTCATCATTTTGTTTGTTTTCAATATTAATGTACAATGTAGAAAATAATAAAAACAAAGAATCTTGAATGAAAAGATGTGCCCAAACTTTTGACTGGTAGTGCATAAAACCAAGTTGCTTTTATGTAGTTAACATAACATTGATTCTAAACTTCTGAACATTTATATACAGCAGCAGATACTGAAATGTTAGAGATGTTTTCAGATGGCATAAATGTTAATTATTATAGTTCTGGGGTATAATGGCAAGGGACCCTCATCCTGTGAATATTTAATAAGCCAGGGCTTGACAATCTGTGAATTAGACTGAGACCTGAAAATGTCATTGAAAATCAGGTTTGATGAAGGTGCTGCCATATTAAGAGCTTCAATAGCAGTAAAAGTATTATGAATAAATAACACCAAGGGAATTACACAATATGTTGCCTCTTTATCATGCGTGAACAGTCTGTAGTGGTTTTAGGTAATTAAGTGCATTACAGCTGTCTAGACATGAAAAAACAAAAGCATTGTGCTATTCTTCTCAACATGTTCAAACAGATGCAAAGCAAAATGATGTCAGGTTGGCAGGTAGCTTACGTTTATGGTTTTCGGGGTTGTGTTCAGGAGGGGATTGTGGAATTTCTGTTTCTCTCTCCTCCTCTCCCTCCTCCTCAGCCAGGTGTGTGTGGGTGTAGTGATAGCTCAGTCCCGGTCGGTTCTTATAACGCTTACCACAAACTACAATGGAGGAGACATGGTGTCACAATAGCAAACATCAATATGGGGAAAATATGAAACCACTGCAACATCACATTTGTGTTCAAGCTGGGGCACTAAAACTAAATCATAGGTTCTACAGGAAAACACATAAAGCCTAAGATGCTAACATGGATGCTACAGGGCGAGCACACAGAAACTATGCCAAGATTATACTGATGATAAAATAATAGCAATTAACATCACATGCTACAACTATATTTGATTATATATGATTGGTAGGAATGGTCTAGTACCATATTATATAAGTAGTATATCCATACTTGCTAGAACGTTCTTGCTTTCCAATGCAACTACTTTGTAATGTTCTTCAAATAAGGTCAGAGGAGAACCCTCAGGACCTTCTAGGCCTATAGAGAAGGTCTAATTGTTTTGGGGCACTAAAAAAGTTCATTCATTTCAATCATGTCTTTAAGTTCTGAAGTACTACTGCAATTTCATTATTAAGTTTCATTACTCATTATTAAGAAAACAATCGGGTTAAATTCTTGAAACGGCCAGTGGACAACTACTAGACTCCTATAGAGCTAGCAGTGGAAATGAACTCTAATAGTCATGGTTCTCTATGGCACTTGGTAGTCATGGTTCTCTATGCTGCGATTTTTTTGGCCCAACACTTTCACATTTAGATCCATGTGCCCAAACAACTAAAAGTTTGCATACACAAAGTATATATTTATATATATAATTTAAACAATGATATAGTTTAATATAGTTGTAGAGCTGAGAGGAGGACATATTCGTCACACAGACAATTTTTCTCAGTAGAGTATTTGTGTATTATTGTGGAAAAAACATTTATTAAAAAAAAACCCCACAAAGAAACCCGTTCTTCAAGCACTTGTTTTACAAGTACTATTTTTACTGGCAGTGCAGGTTATACACTCTTCCTGTGTTACAGTTTCTCCAGCAATTACAGTGAATGTCTAATTAAAAGAACCTGACAAACAAAGCTTTATTATTATTATTATATTGAGGTCATGGAGCAACAGATTCATGAAGTAAAAAATATCACTACTTTTAATAAAATTCACACAAGCTCCAGTGTAACAAAGGACCTTCAGATCTAAAATAATATTGTGACTGAACTACCATACTACTGCTAGAGGCCACCTTTCTCTGTTTATGTCGGACTTTTATTTTGAAGTTGTGTGTCACAGTGGTTGGGTTAATGTATTTTAGTTACAGCTGTCTTGTATTTTAGTCTAAGTGATTGTCTGTTCTTGTCCTGGTTCTATTTGTATTTAAGTTGCCAGGTTTCATGCCTTTGTGTTGGTCCACCGTCATTCATGCCTGAGTTTGCGTGCATTTTCCCCAGTCTCTGTGTGTTTTGATTTCAGGCCCTTGTGCCTTTTGCTTTGTTTATAAATACAAGCATCGTGATGGATGGCTGCAAAAGCGCCTGCCTTTCTGTGAGAGTCATAGTGATAGCAACATACATAGCATTTACATTGAAAAACAGTGACCCACTGAATTTAACTGATGTAAATGTACATGTATACATTTTATTATGTCAACACAATCCGGTTTTTCAGTTTACTTCCGACTGAAAATAATGATATTTTATTCAGGTAGAAATGCTGTAGGAATCTGTATCAAACATTCAGTGAAGAACTTTAAGTGAACCTGGAGATAATGAATGGGCTTTGTACTGTATGAAAGGGTTTTACTGCATTACACTAAAGCTAGGCCAACAGGAAAAGCTAGGCCTACGGGACTGGAACGCCATATAACCTGGGCTGCACTCTGACTGGCTTTTACAAAACTCTTCAGATGCTACATCATGTAAAAAAGGACGTCATCAAGAAGGCACAACATAGGATCAAACTGAAAAGGGGGGTCAATGCATGCATGTCTACAGCCATCCGAATTTCTTGCCGACATCCAGGGTCAGAAGTTGTGGCAGCATAGCAGAAGTGTTAAAGACGGTCTGTAGTCACCGGCCAGAACCTGATGCTTGGTTTTGCCATTAGCATTAAAAAGTGTGGTTAGCCATGCATGCTAGCTTTAGCAAGGCAAGAAGCTAGGTGGGAAACAAAATCACTACGGAGCCAGAGGTTAGTGCCGGCCGGCTGAGGTTAAGCCCTTCTTGATAGCGGACAGCCTTGGTAAGCCTTGTCACTCGTGCAGCCCTAAAGTCCAAGCAAGAGGAAGATGGCACCATGGCCGTATACCTGAGTCAGCAGTTTTTGAGTTATGCTTTTGTTTGTATCTGTCTGGAATAGAGAAGACACAAAGCAAAAGAAGAGACAAGAAAACAAAACAGTTTCATTCAGAGGTGCCTCTGGAAACCCAAAGGTTATTTGTTTTTTCTTCTGCGTAGATACATGCTCTCAGATACATGGAGGAGCACGCAGGCCTACTGTCCATGCTGAAACGGAAAAACACAGGCCGCAGCATTACTCCGACATAAGACACAAGCCATGTTCATACTGGGGAGGAAGTCCGCGGGTCATTTATGCAGATAAAACAGGTCAAAAGTGTTAAAGAAACCCACATGGATACCCTGTGAGTGAAACAAATGAACAGGAAATACTGAAAAGCGCAAATGGCAAAAATAAACTTGCTGGAAGAAAAAGTAAAAAAAAAAAAAATTTCCCTTTGGTTTGCAAAAGTAAAACCTTGGTTTTCTCATCTGTATGGTTTATCCGCAACTTACACTGCAAAAAAATGATACCTTGGCAAATAGTACGTGCAGAAGTTCTACATGAATGAAATAAATACGCAATGTATTCATTATTGATAGTCATAAATACAGTCAAAGCCTTTCATTTTTGTCTTTTTTGGCAGCTCTGCCTGTCTAGGGATCATATATTCCATTCATGTGAAACCAACACACATATTTAAAACAAATAATCAAATGTAAAAAAAAAAAGTTAGAAAATATTATATATTTTTCTTGCCATTTTTAGGCAATTTTGTCTAAAGATATGGCTTTTCCACTGAAGGATTAATTTTCTTCTAGGTATCGTGACATCTTAAAATAAATAAAGGTAAATGTCCTTCATTATGTAGTGAAACAAGAACAAATAACTGGAAATAAAAGGAGGATTTTCGTAAAATGTAATCAAAATACAACTATTTCAGCCATATGGTGCAGCCCTGATGTTCATACTGACTGCGGACAGACTAGTGTTGGTGTTTATCAGTGTAATGAAGTGGTACTTACTGTCACACACGTAGGGCTTGTCTTGGTCATCATTCGCCACAGCCTCAGTCCTCCTGCGACCGGAGCCTCGGCTCTGAGCAACACAGCAGTTAACAGACTTGTTATTGCAAAAAATATGAACAATTTATCTTCCTGAAACAAGTGAAGAAAATGTGTTAAATGGAATGTGTCTCGTTCCCACCCCCCCATTATATAAACCAATGAGAACCCATAATATAAATTATTAATATAAATACAAATGTAAACATAATTGCATAATTACAATAACTGTAACTCTAGAGAATGTCTGTCGATTCAGTTCTCTCTCTCTCTCCCTGTCTTTTTATATCTCTCTGTCATTATTTGTCTGTTTTGTCGCGCTTTGATGTGCTGTGTCACCTACCCTGCCTTTGTTTCGCTGCTTCCTCTTTGGTGTGTCCACTTCAAAGTCCTCATCGTCATGGAAACCATCCCCATTTTCCTCAGCTTCGAGCACCCTCTACAGATCACAGGAGATTGTTTGGGAAACAAAGATTTTTAGAGAAGACACCATGTCAATTTGTCATTTTATTTCTCAGGCTGATGCAGTTCAACAGAACTGAGCAATGGCACTTGTTGATGTTTTAGCTGGGGGGGGGTTCTCTAAATCCAGACACCGTGGAGAAGGAGCTATTCCCAAGCTAACATTGCCATAAATATGCACGCTTGATACTGTTTTCTTTAAAAAAAAACCTGACAGGCTAATAAGAATACAGTAGAAAGAAAAGCCTTAATTATTATGACTATGAAGATAATGGACCATTTCTATTGGCCTATTTGTCTTGAAGTGTAAAGAGAAGCTGGTGTTTTCAATTGACGTGACGTGACAATCAAAATATAGTAAATTCATTGGAAAAAACTTGACCCAATCTGCCGTAATAAGTCGGCGTTCTATTTATTGAGATACGGCTGATTATGTTGAATATCGATTTTTCTTTTTTGGTCTTATATGAAAGAAAAGGTCTTCAAAATGAATCTCTCAAAGTTTCATCATAGAAATAATTG
>JBBPDB010000153.1:3191385-3202037 GCA_037974465.1 Brachypetersius altus
TGATACTGTTCTGAGACTTTTCATTTCTTTGTCATTGGACAAACTTACAAAATCAGCGAGGGGTCAAATAATTATTTTCTCCACTGTATAAGACCTGCTTCTCTGTCTCAATAGCTGAAATATGCTGTTCAACTTCATCAACATGCTTGGTTATATCTTCCAGTTCTTTAGAAATGTCTCCAATTTTTGGAAAAAGGACTAAACTTATCTTCAATCAGGTCTAAGATATTTGCCATGATCATGGCTATAGCCTTGGTGAATAATGGACTTCAGTCTCTGTATTAATATCTTGTGCTTTGTTAGCAGTGCTAACCACAATGTTCTTGAGGCTTTTTGGGAGTTTTGGAAGGCATTTTATCAAGAATTTTTTGCCCCAGACATGCTCTAAGGACATCATGCCGACTTCTAGTCATGTTTTGTGCCAATTCGGGCTGAATCAGATGCAAATGACAAGATATTTGGCAATGAAAATAGGGGCCCACACTAAAGTTATTCTGTCTGCATCACCATGATCTATAGTACTGTGGGAAAGTCTTAGGCCCGTGTGCAAACTGATTAAAGCCATTTATCTGAGAAGTAAGGGAATTTCTGCCAGCAAATGCACTTTAGAATAAATGATAACAAGAAATTATTAAGTAAGAAAGATTTTTTTGTAAAAAAAAAAAAGTACTTGAAGTTTTGTGAGATGGTTAGAAGAACACTGGGTCGGTTGCAGATTTCGCCTTTTGCATGGATTTGTAAAATTCTACCAGCAGCTCCTGATCTAATGAAGTATCAGTTGAGCCGAATCAGGTATTTGAGGTATTTTATGAGAACTACAGCATAACACTGGGATTCCATGAGAAAGGGTCTGGGAATAATAAATCAAACTCCTTAAAATTAGTATTTACTATAATAATACGAATTGTAATGTAATAATATGTATAATGCAAGCTTTTTAAAGCATATAATGCTCAACTAAACCGGTTTTAAATATAATATTCGCTTTTGCATGGTTCTGAATGTGCTCATTTTAAAAAGTGGTTCCACCTGGCTTTGATTACTGTGGAAGTGTTTTGTCAATTTGCATGTAAATTGTCTTTAATTCAACAAGCAATAATTTTATTTAACAGCTTTAGAGGTGCAGTACTAAAGCTCTTCTGAATCCTAGGAAGCACATTCAGAAACCTGAAACGCTTCTCTGAAAACCTGCAGTCCGTCGTCTCTCAGCAGTCGGTCTTCAAGAAAGTGCTGTTAACTTGAAGCTGTAATAACAGATAAGCCTTAAAAGACAAATACAATCAGACACAAATCACAGAGTTCACCAAACTCCAGTGCAAAACTAGGCCCTACTGACCACAAAATGAGCAAATGTTAGGTGCACTGTTTTTCCACTTAAACCCATTCTAAATGGTTTTCCATCATTTATAATCATGTGGACCAGCACCTTGGCAATAGCTTCAGTAGTGTCGTGATGACAAATGTAACATTTCGCTTAAACCACAGAAATTTAGGTCAACAAAAACTGATAAGCTGATAAAGTAAACACAATCTAGATCTGAGTGACTTTGGAAGTTCTACTGAAGAACATTTAGATCACCTTCTTTATTTTATGTACAATTTTCCTAAATGAGGATTCTTCCTACAACCTTCTTTATTAAGCACTCATACTGCGTAGATGTAGATATGGTCCAATATTGTTACAAAAACGTGTTCTATAACATCATCAAAACTTGAGACATAACATCAGGTTGCTAACTGTTAGAAAACATATTCTCATTACACGACTCCCATTAATCATGACAATCATAGATAGATAGTTGAGAACAATGTATTATATCCAAATAGTTGCCCACTCATCTGCCAGACTAAGAGTCTTCACAGGTGTGCTCATCTGCACTACCTACACTTACTACCAACCAAGGCTTTTTATTAATGATGTCATTGCTAAAGTGCAAATACAGGTTATATTGAAAGATTAATGCAGAATGAAAAAAAAACATGAATGAGGGTCTAATGTGGCCTTTGCTGAACAAATAAATGTACATCTAATTTGTATGATATGTATTCCAGCATTACTGTGTACATTTGTATTTTATTTGTTTTTATGTATTAAGTTCTACTGAAATGTGCTGTTCTCCAGCATGCGTCGCTGAACGGGGGTGATGTTTATAGAGGCAGCGCTGGGCATGTTCATTCTCTTGAAATGTAAGATACAATGAAGTCTGGAGAAGTCCAGGAACTCTGTTGTATTCTAGCCAAGACGCAGTTTCGCCTGACAGCTTTGTTTACACAGTGCAGCCCCGGTATTCTCATAGGTCGTATATAAGTCTTGCAGACAAATGCAGTTGTGCCGAAGACTCTCCATCTGCGATGCCTCATTCCTTGGTCGCGCGAGGCATTTGGAACTGCTTTGTTGGAAATTAAAGCGGGCCGCCTACACTGCGGTATTAGATTGCAGGTGAGAGCCGAGAGAACAATGCATCGGGCTTCCTTTAGACACAGACCAGCCTTTTATTTCCTCTTATCGAGTTCCACAAGCTCCATCAACCCTGCCCGCCCCAGCAACAACCAACAACACCAACTAAGCCTCGCTAACATTCTAATGCTGCATGGCCAAATGATTTTGGGGGCCCAGTCAGGGCACAGAGGGAAAGAGAGAAAGAGGGAGAGACAGACAGAGAGAAAGAAAGGGTAATGAGAGCCAGATGGGCAAAAACACTACAGTCTCTGAATGACCAAGAAGAGAGAGAGAGAGAGAGAGAGAGACAGAGACAGAGAGAGAGAGAGGGGGTAAGAGAAAAGAAGGAAATATGAAGCCAAGGTGTATGGCGTGGGAGGGAGCTTGTGTGTGTGTGCGTGTGTGTGTGTGTGTGTGCGTGTGTGTGTGTGTGTGTGTGTGTGTGTGTGTGTAAGAGAAAGACAGGGAGACCTTCTGTTATGCTCATACCAAGTCTAAGTTCACACAGTCGAAGCTGAGGGTCGATGGGGGTATGCAGTCGCCTCTTCTTTCTCCAGCAGCGGGCAGGATAAGTGTACATCTGACCCGCAGCCAGTCCTGCAGCAACACATGAGAATGTTGAAAACACTGTTCACACATTCACAAGTAAAAAACGAAGAAGAAGAAGAATACAGCTTTTTGAACACCTCACTAATGATTCAGACCTAGCACGCCTGCTGTCACCCTCTTGACCACCCTGCAGGTCAGATATTATCCTATTAAAGGTATTTAATGTGTCCCTGCTGATTTATATGTGCTAAAGTAGAATAAAGTAGCTAATTGGTTAGTCGTTGCTTAGCAACCAGTCCTCAGTGGAATGATATATTTATTGTGGGTTACTGTGTAGAATGCTTCTGTTCTATAATTCATAGAATTAAACACAATATTTGTTATTAATCCATATCCCTTTACTCCACTCACTGGTGCACAGTGACATCATCAAAAGTCAGAATATTTTTAAGAGGTGGTAACTAAACATGCGCCTACACACAGCCTCACCTTTCAAAAGTCTAGAATCACTTTTATATAAAGCCTAATAATAACTGTGGTAATTATATTCAGCAATGTATACAGCGAATATTAAAACACAATAAGGTAAACACTAGAAGGATTTGTATGATGTTGTACCCAATATTGTAACTCAAACTCCTTAGAAACATTAACAATTTGAATAACATCAATTTGTATGAATATGCAATCTGGAATTTGATCACTATCTGAAGCATTTCTGATGTACAGCTTTTTCAATTGTAAAAGATTTTACATATGGTCAATGAGAATAGCTATAATTCTGGGACCATTGGTCACACTCACAGCTTTCCCTTCTAAAATGCAATGCTGCAGTCTCTACATGGTCTCACAATTCAATTACCCACTCTCACATCTACATATATATCACAGATTAGCTTCAAAGTAGTTACTGAATAATTTATGGTGTTTACTGAATAATGCCTGAAGTTAAAGTCACTGAGAGAAAGGAGAGAGGGAGAGAGAGAGAGAGGCAGACACAGAGAGAAAGAGAAATAGAGAAGAGAGAGATAAGCCCTGAATATCCTAAATAAAAACATGTAATAAACACTGGTTTACCACAAAGTACAGGGTGTGTCCGAGAGGCTTTAGAATGCAAGATGTTCATTCTATTTGTGTCCAGCTCTCAGCGGCATATTGTTCCTTTTGGCAGAGGCTGCTCCTTTCTCGATATCAACAAACGGTCAGGTCAGAAGGAAGAGTGTTGTGGCACCACGGCTTGTCTTTTAAAGAAAGGCCTCTTGGTTCATAACAGAGAATGCTTAAGCAAAACAGGACATTGTACCTTATCTATCACAAGAAGTTGGTCTACGTCACCCAAACACAGAAGAACTATTACTGCATGTTTATAATGTACAAGGGTGTTGTTTTTCAGAAGTGAAGGAGGTATTAAAACATTGAGGTGTTATTATAGTATCAAGACGGGACATCCACCCAACAACACAAGACCACTTCCTGCGTCCGTTTGGAAAGGTGTAAAAGAAATACCAACTGGATCAGATGTGAAACTGCCAGACTCAGATCTTGTTTGTCCTCTAAAGGAAAATAGAGAAGGGTGTACAGAGCAAAGCCCTCTTTATCCAAATACTTGTGGTGGGATCAAACGCTGCAGAACATGCGATGTCCACCGAAGGCTGACCACTCGCTCTCAAGTGTTTTGGGGGATTTTGGGAGCTGTTCATTTAAATTCAGTTCATTTTAAGCAGTTCAAATGCCAAAAGGAGAGAGAAAATCAAAAGAAAGCAGTAACACATCCTTGCCCTGAGTAATACACTATAGTGACAAAAGTATTGGGACACACCTGGTTTTCGGGGTTTGGGCTAGGCCCTTTCCATCCATTTTAATGCTTCAACAAACCAAGACATTTTGTACAACTCCATGCTTCCAACTTTTGGTGAAGAACCTTTTCTATTCCAGCATGATTGTGTCCCAGTGCACAAAGCGTGCTCCATAAAGACATGGCTTTCAATGTGGAAGAACTTGACTGGCTGCACAGAGCCCTGACCTTAACCCCAACCCCAACCAACACCTTTGGGATGAACTGGAACAGAGATTGTGAGCCAGACCTTCTTGTCCAACAATTTATGAGGAGTCTGTCCTCATAAATTTGATTTTTCACCAAACTAATCCATTAAATGTGCTAAATACCATGTAATGAATGGGATTTCATGGTTTATCGCTTTAAGAAAGGGTTCTTGTACCTGGTCCTCTGTGGCGTTTCTCCATCCAAATGTAGCAGTTGTTCTGAGCCACACCGGTCTGTGAGTCCAGGAAGGGCATGCGGACACTGCGCTCGGCACACAGACGGGCATTGTAGCTGCGGCAGTGCTCAATGGCCTCCTTATAGAACTGGTCACCGAGACTGGAGACGGACAACAGCATGAGGGTCAAGTCACATTACTGCAGTACAGAGCACTTTGATTATATTTTACCAGTACCATTATATAAAAGTCCATGTATTTAAGTGCAATGTCATTCAAATCCCTGTCAATGTACGTCCCGACACTTTTGTCCACATCTGCCTCAATTTTGAATAGACTCTAAGGATTAATAATAATATGCATTATGTGATCAAAATATAATTCCTTTGTTATTTTCAACAGTAACACACATCGAACACACTTGTATATGCCGTGTGTGATTAGAAATAATGTGAATATTAAATATTAAAACAATGTAATCAAATCTGTGAAGCAAAATTTTATGATGCACTGAATTCTTTTCTAAGGTACTTGAACGAATCGAATCGGGATCAGATATCAACAACCCTATTATCAATACACAATTGTCAAAACTGTTAATTCCTTAATACGAAACACAAAACACTGCCATGTCAGCCTTTCACAATCACGAGTGGCCCTTACTGTTCAATGACTGCTCTGTTCATTTTAATCTACAGATGCCTGGGCATGCTTCACTTGTGCTCATGTTAGGTCTTAGTCTACCGTAGCTCATTCAATCATCCCAATTGGTTTGGGTTTTCTCATGGAATACATATTACGCTGTGAATTGTTGTTCAGAGTGAGCTCCCAGTAGTTGACTCCTGTTGATGGCCGCCACTATTTACACAATGAGAAAGCATGTCTGCTTTCATTCCTTTGTCTGTCTGCAGGCCAGGGCAATTATTTGCTTTGTGCATATTTGCATGCAGACAAATAATTCATACTCTGTTGGAAAATCGAATTGCTGTTGTATCTTTCCCAGTAAAGCACGCTCCGCTTAGATAGCTCTTGCTCACACACTCGATTAAAGGTTTTTAAATATTTTTATTGAAAAACTGATACGGGACATTTATGATGTGGGGATGTTTCCCAAATTGGAGTGCAACATTTCAGTTCCTTCCCTGTTTTACAGATCAGTCTTCTGTTATCTATGAGCTGACTGGTTAGACCAGGTGTGCAGGAACAGGGGAAACATTCAAATGTCCATGGCAGTGAACCATGGAATAAAAACACTATAAAAAGACTCATCATACTCACATGCTTATTAATTATTGGAAGGTTATTTAGGGAAGAAAAAATAGATGTTTTGTGGCATTGCTCAAAGGAACGACCAAAGCTCTGTTAAGACTTGTGTTGCATAGCAGCAAAGTACCAAAGTATAACTACACAGTAGAGGCTCATGTAGCACAGTGGAGTCACACATTCTTTTTAGGAGTTCTAGACGGTTTATAAAACTGCACAGTCTAGGAATGCACCAATGTGGAACGGACTGATATTCATTCATTTTTTCTTTCTCTTATTCAGTATCTGAGCAGCCTATCCTAACCAGGGCCAGAGGAGGCAGGGCTCCAGTCCATCACAGGTCAGTGTACAGTCATATGCAAAAGTTTGAACATCCTGAGTTAAATCAGGTTTCGTTGATTTTTTAAGTGAAAATTTCTCTTAAACACTTAAATATGGAATTTTAGTGCACGATTTGGTTTAACCTATTGGAAATGGTTAAAACATATGATACAGACTGGACATAATGTCTTATTGTTGTATTGAGCCAATAAACTGTATTAAAATGAACTTTGCTTTTTATAGAATGAGAAAACATGTCATTTGTTCAGGAGCTCCAAACTTTAGTATAGAGTTATATCTGCCAGTGCTGGTACTGATACATAAACAGTTATAAAATATAAAACCTACAACTACAGCTTGCTGGATTAGCAACATTTAAAGGCACGAAATGCATTTAAGGGCACAAACCTTATGCACAGCAGCCTTGCATAACCAAAGGCTCTTTAGGAGTGCAATAGCTACCAGCAACCAACACCAAACATGGCTTTAAAACCTATAATCCTCTGCTAATGCCTTTTTAAAGTAGTTATCCATAAATACTTATATTATCATGCGTCCCTAATAAAGTGCACCACTAAGAAACAGAATGAAATGTGGCTCGGTCACGGCTAACTGACATTTGTCAGCACTGGTTCTGATACTAATCCAGTGTGTCGGATCAGTGCACGCATTCCATTTGGTGCTTTTATTTTAAAGCCTGCGCATCAGAGGGCAGGAGAAGATCCACTGGTGATATAGAGTCTCCTGTGCTGGGCATGAGCCAGGCAGAATGCGTCCTGTCTCGATTAGATCAGCTCTGTTCGGGGTTAGAGGATGCACAGCTATGTGAGGAATGTTGGGCTGGACAAAGAGGAATACTCCGACCCTGCAGCGGGACACAAAGGGCCTCAGTGTTCAGAGAGAGAGAGAGAGAACGAGTGGGAGAGCGAGAGACCAAGAGTAAACAGGTAGGAAGAAGGGAGTGTGTTTTCCAGCGAGAAAGAGAGCGGGCACCAAAATCGCCTAACAAGGCCGAGGTATTTCTCTGAGAAACAGGAGAGCACTTTTCAAAAATCTACGGCTGCAATCACTGAGACCAGACCAGTACTGGACTTATTGACTTGTTCTGAATGAAATACTGCATTTATAACTCTGTTCATAACTGAATAAATTAAACTGAATAGTTTCGAAGTGAAATAAAAGATTTCCTGTTTACTGTCATTGCCCTCCCTTTTCTTCCTCCCCCTACATGTCCACGTTTCCTGTTTGCATTATTTAATTCCCTGAACTGAAATGCCTGGTGAAACAGTTACAGAAGCGCAAAACATAGCAAGCTCATATCAGAAAGCCTGCAACCTGTATGGGAGACATAATCACTGACCAGTGGCTTAAAAAGGTCTCAGAAGCACTTGCCTTTTGAAGGCTTCCTTTTCCATTTTATCTACTAAATCCGCTAAAAAGTTGTGGTTGGGGAAAAAGGAAGCCTTTAAAGGACAAGCGTTCCAGAAAGCAACCTGTAATGAGAGTCAAGATCAAGTTACCTGTCACTGACCAGCGGTCTAAAATGCTTTCTGAAGCATTTGCTCTTTGGAGGTTTCCTTTACCCCAGCCATGACTTTAGAGTTTAGTGGATAAAAGGGAAAAACTGGCCACAGATTAGAAGCAGAGGTCCCTTTATCAACCCAGTCTCAAGGGGAAAACTGATATCCACTGATCACTGGGCATCCCACAACATCCATAACCAGCAACAGCTGCATCCCAACCTTCTGTGGCCAACCCAAACATTTAATCATAACTCTGAAGAGTACATGAGAATAACAGAGAGTATTTCCCTATATATTTTTTCTTTCAGAAAATGCATACAAGGTGAATGTGGACCTGTTAGCGACTCAGCACCTGATATTTATTCAGAATTTCCAAAGCAACAAATGTAAAAAAAAAAAGTACATAACTTTGCTTCATTAAGTCTATTATTCCCAGTGATGTCTCACTTTCAAATGACTATGTGAATTTGTTAATTTATGAATTACAGTAAAAACTGCATTGCACCTCATTTCATTTGAATTTATTTAGAGCTGAGCTTTTCTAACTGGACCAAACAGACTAGAACCTCGGCCAAATTAACATGATTGGGACTGCGCTATAGAAAATACGATCATGGCTGCGACTGGGTCTCAGACACAAACCAGAGGTGAGTGTACAGTTGTCCCACTATTTCCAGTAAGACATCACTTTGAATATTGCTTATACTGTATACCACAACATTGTGACTGGCATTTAAATTGCACTCATTTTCTATACATTTCTATAAATCATGGTCCAGACCTGTTCCATCAGCCCAGACGACCTGATATCCACTGCAGTGGGACTGTTGTTGATATTATTTATACATAATTGAATAATTAAATGACATGGACTGCAGGTAAAATGTTATAATATGTAATGCATTTATTTTCTGTTTTTGTGAGCTAGAAAATTAAATATGAATAAATGTAACATAATGTGAATAATGATCAAAGCTAAGCTTATACTTAATGGACACAAATGTGGTGCTTCTGGCTGCGTGTGCTGGCCCAAATTGGTTCTTTCTATGAGAGACCACAGAGGCTGTCAAACAATTCAACGACCAAAGCCCTTAGTATAAACGTCTCAATGCCTTCAGGTTCTGCTGGGATCTCTGTGACGTTCTGTTGCTAAACTTAAGGTGTTACGTTTGCAAGATGCTAGTGGATGATGAATGCCTTTCCACTGCTTGTCTGCTACATTTGCTTCAGGACAAAACCAAAAATAGTTGGCCAAACTATTGATTAACATTTGAATGGCTAATAAAGCCAAAAGGGACACAAGTGTCTTTAAGCCTTAATGACAAGGTTGGACCTCTTACTGGATTGAGTTGAACTGCGCTGACCACTTTCAGTCGCAATTGAATGTAAAACTACGTATGAAATTGCGATAAAGTAGAAGAATAAACACAAAGCTAGGTATCGCAGGGGTGTATGAGATTTTAAAGACACAACAGAGGGGCTCTGTTTACACTCCTGTCAGCACAGCGGCAACAGAAAGCTTCCCCAGAGGGCAATGTTTAGTGTCTCTGTTCCGATCCAAGGCAGCCGTTACTGACCCAAACTGAGGTTCAGCTGTGCAGTGGTGAGGCCTCTTCTGCTTAGAAAAGGCAAAGCCTTTCATATTCAAATCGCCCTCTTGGGTGAATTTTAAGGGTCTCTTTTTGGACAAGTGTCGCTGAATAATCATTGGCTTAGGGAGGTGTGTTGTTCCGCTGGCAATCCGTATGCAGACAACCACGATAATCAGGGCTGAATTTAAATGAAACACGGGCTTTGCACCCCAGTCACTGAAATATGATTATAGTTTCACCGCAAAAAACAGTGTTTAGGCTGAAAATCTCTAAGGAACAGGGAGGAACAAAGCGTTCTTATACAATGTCGTCAAGCACAAGTGTTCCTCCACTCACTTTCCTTTTCTCCACAGGGAGGTATTGTATAACAGTTATGGACTCTTATTAGACAGGTCCAAACCCACAGAATTACTTGCCACATCACTGGCAGATACTCTAGCAAATGGCTTCTACAACTCCTTCACCCTGGCACTTAACACGCATCACTCTACAATCAGAACTTGGGCTGGTTTAATGGTTTCTGAACCTTTTGTTCAGAATTCTGCTGCCTGCTTGTCTATTATTCTTTGGCAAAATACATCGGCAAGGTAAATTTGAATGTGCAATAATAATTATTAGAGGTCGACCGATATTGAATTTTACCGATACCGATAGCTAGGCTGGTCCGGACTTGCCGATAACCGATTAATTAACCGATAGTTTTTAAGGAGGAAAAATAAGTAAATTCTTAATTGGAAGTGATTCA
>JBBPDB010000153.1:3211383-3224398 GCA_037974465.1 Brachypetersius altus
ATATACACACATACACATACATATATATTTACAGAATTTAGCAGACGCTTTTTTCCAAAGTGGCTTCCATTGCCTGACTACAGAGGACAGACTCCCTGGAGCAACTGGGGGTTAAGGGTCTTGCTCAGGAACCCAGTTGTGGTCTGCTGAAGAGAGAATTCGAACCCATGACCTATTGGTCCAGAGGCAAGTATCCTACCTACTAGGCCTAGTCTAGTCCATCCTTACTATAACACTGTTACTAGAAAAATTCAATATGCAAGTAATGATTTAATCTAAAAAAAATGTTACTGCATGCTAGGATTGATATCTTGGTGGTGCTTTAATTGATTTGTGAATGAATCATTTTAATCAAAAGACTAACCAAGTCTTTAAGCATCTTGTGTTCACCAGTATACATCAGTGTACACCCTCATTAAATCTAAATGTGATGTTGTCTCTTATTATGCAAACAAAACAAATTATATTAACACATCTTAATCAGCTAAAACATCTTTTTTTTATTTATTCAACGTTCTTTAACCCCAACTCATAGTCTTTTAACTGAGCATGGTTGGGATATTAACAGTTGTGAAAGTAGGTGAAAGTATTTGGTAACTGAATGTGACAGTTAGGTTAAAGGATCGCACTTCATTGCACTGAACGGAAAAAAAAAAAACAATGAAACCCTAGAACCCCATGCTCATAATATTATTATTTTATGACACTGCATGACCACTGGCATTGTTTATTCCATGTTTAGAATAAACAGCCTGCGTTTCCAGTGACTACATACTACTATGAATCGTGTATCACCGTTATCAGAGGCGCATGTTTGCATTCAGTGAAGCGTTCATCATTGAAAAGACGTTACTATCTGTCGTCTTACTGTGACTTAAGGGGTTTTCCTTGATATCTGCAGTCCTCCGATGTGCCAAAACTGAAAAAATGTGTTTATTTCATTCAGTAATGAAAGAGACTGGAGGTACAACCAGCACAACAAAGTCGTGTAGAAGTTTCCTACCATAATTTGAACATGCTCGCGCCGAGGCACTGCACAAACAAGCTCAAACAAAACTGGATCACATCAAACCAGACCACATTTCCCAAGTCAAACCACTGGTAAATGACTGTAAGCAACATTACAGTGATGCTGCACCCTTTTATACCACATAGACGCCGCGGAACATAGGAGATCTCTATCGAGACTATTAGAATTAGACATCTAGAATAAAAATCAACGTAAAGCCATCCTGCAAGAAGGAGCAAAACCGCATGCACGGAGCTCCAGGATCTGCATGCAACTCCGTAAACACACAAAGACAAAACTAACACAGCACAATTGCATTCATGCATACAGACAGACATGCAGATAGGCTGCAGGATCTGAATATCAAACACGCACGAGCCTCTACAGCACGCTTTATAACCCCACCCCAAAACAAGATAAATACATTTGGAAGATTTTTTCCTATAATTACTCACGCTTTTAGTGGATTCTGAATGACAGTCGCCATTTTGCCACACTGTAACCCAATATTCAAAATCTCAGACTTCTTTGGGACCCTTATAAAAAAAACAACCAATACGGACCTCCGTGAACAGGACTTTAACCAATAAAATCCAAGTCTTTAAAATGTGGGCGTGGCTTACAGCAGCTGTCAAAGCCATAACAACATATACATCTCTCCCTCTCTCTCCCTCTCTCTTTATCTATCTATCAATCTATCTATCTATATATAAAATATATTTACACAATACTTTAATGAGTATCCTAGAAATAAAATGGCATTTACAGAAATCTAATACAATGTTTACTGTTATGACAGTCCTTTATAAACGTATATTTAATGTTTCCTCTTTTCGTTCCAGACTTAATTCGACCCTCTTATCGTGTCTGTTGTCTAAATGTTTTCACCAATTGATTTTTAAAATTGATTTTTTGTCACTCTCCTGCACAATGTCTTTAGACATGAGAAGACTCGGCTTTGTTTTTGTCCCGCTCTAACCGTTCTGTGCAGTGATTGACATCACAAGTGGCCAATCACCTACTGGGATGATACATATTTTTGGTGAATGGTCCAATGGGCGTTTAATGGGCGGGATACTTTGGTGAGCCACACGAGGAAATAACGTTGTTGGACCGTGTGTGTGGATAAGGAAGGTTTTTGGAGGCTAAAACCACTGGTGTCACAATGAAACCGAGAGTTAAGGAGACAAATGAGGGGCTAGATATTTAAAATTAGCTGAAAAAAGAACAACAAAATATCTAAAATGACGTGGTTTGCCACGTGTTCTCCTTTAGGATGCTAGCTGGTTAGCTAAGTGAGCTAGTGCCTTGTTTTTTTTGTTTTTATATCAGTGCCTCTCACTGCTGGGTGAATAAAAGAAATGAAGAGACAAAATTGGAGAGGGAAGGGCAAACGGCACTTTTATCGACGGGCTGACTGGAGAAGAAGAGATTATTCTGCTGGCAGAAGTCAAGAGAATGGGTAAAAACGCCAGCAAACCTAGCTGTTCTTGTTCTCCCTAAAAACAGTGTCATAATATTTAGCTTAATTAATGTACAAAAACACGATACTGTAACATCACTAGCATCTGCTCATCCAACTTTGCTTCAGAAACCAATGGTTTTTTATAGGTAGTTTGTGTCCCCTCTGTTGCAGTTGCAGCTTCAACTGTGTTGGGGAGACATTACACCGGATATCGCAACATAGCTGTGACAATGTGATTGCATTCAGCCATAAGCGCATGAGTGAGATCTGGTACTGATGTGGATAATTAGTTGAGGATAACAAACGCCACTCGTATGGACAAAAGTATTGGGACACCTGTTTTCCAGGGTTGGGGCTAGGCCCCTTACTTTCAGTTACAGGGAATCTTAATTCTTCAGCGTATCAAGACATTCCAGCAAGCTATGGACCAACTTTGTGGACACGTTCTGGAGAAAGCTCATTTCTATTCCACCATGGTGTGTACCCCAGTGCACAAATCAAGGTCCATAAAGACACATGTTGGATGAGTTCTGTGTGAAGCAACTTGACTGGCCCGCACAGAGCCCTGACCTGAACCCCGTATAACACCTTTGCAATGAATTGGAACAAAGATTGTGAGCCAGGCCTTCTAATCCTACATCAGTGCCTGACCTCAAATGTTCAGCAGAATGGATGGGCACATATTTTCCCCCAGAGACCAAAATCTTGTGGAAAGCTTTCTGAGTGGAAGCTTTCCACAAAAAGGACCTGCAAAGAGGGACCAACTCCATATTAAAGTATTCAAATGCAATGTCATTAAAGTTCCTCATTGGTTGCATTCTAAAGTAGCTAAATTCGTTAATTAGACAGTGTGTCTGGATGCTTTTGGACAATAGCCTTTGTTATATAAAATTAGGAAGAAATGGACAGATGTGGATTGCATCATTAACTGTATGTTGTTTTGTTGATTCAGTTGGGATAGCGCAACAGCAGGACCCTCTTCTAGAGCAGCAGAAAGCAGCTCTGACCAAGATGCAGGTTCTTCATCAAGAGCCACTGCATCTGCTCCCGGTTAGTGCTCACCACCTCTCCAATGGACTTTATTATGAGCTTGTTTTGAATCACCCAAGCTAAATACGGGGGGATTTGTAATAGTTTGATTGAGATTAACTCTGAGAAAATGCTGGAATGTGTTGCATCCAACTACTTCTTTCACAGAGTTGCCAGGCTTCTACTTTGATCCAGAGAAAAATCGCTACTTCCGACTTTTACCTGGTCACAACAACTGCAATCCATTAACAAAGGAGGTCCTGGAGATGAAAGAGCAAGAGAAAAAGAGGTCAAAGCTGCTTTTAGAGGATGAACACCCGAGGAAGGTGAGATTGCAGGTGCCAAGGTGCAGTGTCCATGTTTTTCTTTGCACAGAAGTTTGAGGTAGAGTTCTCAGTGAAGAGGTCTTCACTGACTGAGTCTCTTAATCCTGTACAGAAAGCTCCTCGGACTGGACTTAACTCTGCATTGCTGTTGCAGAGGAGACATCTGGGAATGCTGCCCGTGAGCTCCTATTGTAGGTACTGTATCAGAGCTTCCTGTATACTACACCAGTATGCTCAAACATAAGCTAAACAAACAGTGACACTTATTAGAATGTTATCGCTGCCATAAGTCCCATGACCCAAGTTAAGTTTAGAGGGAAAAAAGGGGGGGGATCACAGTTATGTTGAAACATTATAAATGTGTTTTAAATCAACATATTTAGCTTCCAGTTCTACATATCAGGATATTCTGTCTGTGTATCTATGTGCTTAAGTTGGGCCTGATGGATATATAATTGCAAAATGCTGAAGTATCCCTTTAACTTTAGTGCACAATAGTGACATTTATTTCAAGTAGTTCTGTTTATTTTGTCATGGAAGGGGCAATACCATTTTAAAATGCTGTACAAACATCTCAAACAAAATCGTGTTACATGATGTGATTGAAAGAATTTATTTATCAGGCTGGTCCATGAAGCGAAGGTCAGTGAGATGAAACGGCACAAACTAGAGGTGCAGAGCTCTGAATCCAGCAGCCCAAACACAGACAACTTCCGCCTCATTGTGGTGAGCTCTTGCCTCTTTCCCAGTGGACAAACTAATCTATCAGAGCTCATAGAAAATGTTATTTACATTCTTTCAACAGAAGTTGTGTTTGTACTGTGAATGTCTCCAGTCCTTCAGTATTTTTAGCCTAATCTGTGTCTACCTCAGGCATAGTGTATGTGCAGTTATTACAGACAGTCTCAGGATTTTACCTAGAAAAAATGAGAAAGCTGAAAACTCATCTATTATACTTCATAGTGGTACAGGTGAAGTTTCAAGTAACTTAAAAAATGTAAACATTAAAGCAGCTTTATTTCTTATTTTCTGCATTCAAAAGTTTGAATGGTAATTTTGTGATTTTTTTTTCTCCAAAGTAATTCAAAATAATAAAATACTAACGTATTTTCTCTTCTGAGTTTTGTACAAATGTCAAAGCAAATGTCAAACTGCCCTGTCTGAAATTTCGCTTTAGGCGGATTCAGCTTGTGAACAAGTCTTCACAGTGAATGACGTGTCACACGGAGGATGCAAGTACGGCATCATGAACTTTCGTGGCTGCAGGAAAGGCTCGCTCTCCGTGGAGATGTGTGATAATCTGTACTTCACTAACCGCAAGGTATTTGATTATAGAATGAATGCAAGTAACTATGATATATTTCTTGTACTGTCTCGACCAGCAATTTACAGTAACCCCCTGCGAACATTCCAAGATCACCCCCATACCGTAACCCCTCAGTTTTCCATGGAACAGCATTCACAGATTCAGTATAATGTGTCAGCCGCCATAAAAAGGAAAAGCTTGCTGAAGCATGTAGCATGACTGCTCCGTGTCTTGTACTCCCAATTTTCAACAGTTATCTCAGTTTATTTAGTATTAGTTAGTTGTGCCCTGTAATTCAAGTAAGTCAAAGAACATCTGTTTTCAAGAGACTGATCATTTATTTCTACTTGTTTCAGGTAAACTCTGTGTGCTGGGCATCTGTGACTCATTCAGACTCTCATGTCCTGTATCCTTAAATTGTACTTAATTTTGCAATAATTCTCATTCATTCATTCAGTCCTTGTCATATTGATGGAAAACATAAACAACAAAGGAAATTATGTGTTAAATCAATCATCATTTTCCTGATGAACCCTCTCAGGCTGTGCTTGGTGGGTATATCTCAGACTCCAGGTTGTGTCAGTTTACTGCCTGCGTCACTCTTCAGCAACTCTAATCCTGGTGAGCCAACGTCTCTGATTCATGTTTCAACCACTTCTCCACAGTTTTAGCACTACTATTATTAAAATACAGCAAGTCATGTTCATATCATATTTGCCTAAAATCTCCTCTTCTTTTTCTGTAATCAGACCAGCCAGGGATGCTGTGCAGTTTTAAGATCTCTACAGCTTGGTCTTGTGCCTGGTGCTTGAATCCACAGGCTGATAAAACCTTCAGCACTGGTTGGTTTTGTTTTTGTGGGTAGTTAATATGTGATTTCATGTGCATTCACGTCTGCTGTACATCAGGTGCTGAACAGAACTCTAATCTTGCACATTTAGGTCTTTCACGTCACGTCATTGTGACTGATGCAGTGACAGGCCGAAGACAGATGTACGGCACTGGCAGTGATGTCCTGGCCCAACAGTTTGCACTCAGAGTGAGTATGAAGTGTCTTGAGGCTGAAGCTAGTGTTGTCAATAATCTTGATATTCTGATACATATCGATACTAAGCAAACTGGAACAGTACAATACTTGTTTTGCAGTATTGATACTATTCATATTGGACGTGTTTTCCTGTTTGGTCTGTCTTTTGATACACACAGACTTTCTATGTTTATGTAATTGACTTTTGAATCACACAGTTTGAGTATTAGAACAAGGACGATGATTTGTGAAATGTTCCTTTGTTTATATTGATATGTCTGACATTTGGTATAAAAAATAGAAAATATCAATATTTTTATGGTATAAAATAAGAGTCAAGATGGCACAAGACGCACCAGATGAGCTGCAAACTTCAGATCACTGTTTTTAATAAAGGTGGCACACGTTAAGTGTAATAATCAGTGTGCTGTTTAAGGCTCCAGTGCTGTTTAACGGCTGCCGTTCGGGGGAAATCTTCAGCATTGACCTCAGACAGCGAGGCCGAGGACGAGACCACAGCTGGAAAACCTGCCGCTTCTATCAGGACTCTGCTGTTACCTCTGTCCGACTCTTGCAGGACGAAAACTACCTCCTTGCTGCCGACATGCTGGGAAAGGTCAGTTGCTTATGCTCCTGATGCCAGTCACGAAGCCAGAGAACAAAATAATTATTCGGAAAGATGATACTCAGCATGTTAATGCATGTTAACATCTACAGGCTTTCTGGTTTTATCTCACCAGATTAAGCTCTGGGACGTTCGTGTTAGACGCTCAGTACAACAGTATGAAGGTCACCATAATGAGTATGCTTATCTGCCCCTTCATCTGAGTGAGCGAGAGGGACTGGTACTAGCAGGTATTTTTCCATCCTTATTTTTTCACCACTACTTATTATAAAAACAAGTTAGATTGCCATACATTGTTGACAATATTAGCTATTTTGACTTCTCCATCTTTGTGCACCTGTTTTTAGTTTAGGATAATTTCATGATACATAAAATCACTAAATATCACTCAGATTTTTTTCATGTAACTGGAGAGTAACTATCCAAACCGGAAAAGAATGTAGACAATAAGACAACACATCAAGCTTTGCATGCCGGTATGAAAGTAAAAGGCGTGTGTGACTTTTATTGTGGACGGGCAGTGTATATGTTCCTGATGATTTGCATTGATTTTATGAGCTAAAAATGCCTTGTGTTCACAGTGGGCCAAGATTGCTATACTCGTATGTGGAGCCTCAGAGATGGGCATCTCCTCAGGACTATCCCCTCTCCACACCCTGCAGGGAAAGATTCCATCCCCAATATAGTTTTCTCCTCTCAACTAGGCGGACGCAGAGGACTGCCTGGCCTTCTGATGGCTGTCCAACACGATCTCTATTACTACCCGTATAACAGTGACTACCAGGATGGTACCTCACTGGAAGGACAAGGTTAGCTGGTCACAAGCTTTGGTGACTGATGGTAAAAGTTGGTTTTCTGACCAGTCAAATGTGTTTTTCTGCTGTGGGTGAAACATAGAGTATACACTATTTCCACAGCAATATTCGTCATTGCAGTCAGTTAAAAAGATGGACAGAGATGTGCAAACCATTTACACATTTTCACTGCGTCTACGGTTTAAGTTTCAATGTACCTGTTTGGGACAATGGGGGCCTAGGAAGAACATAAAGCAAAATGGCTTACTAGATTTATACACATTAATACTTTACACATGGAAGCTACTTGAATTTTAACCTCCATAAGTGCAATTTCAGAAGGATGTGAGGACTACCTTACATTTAGACTTTTTCATTTAACTTTCTTTGTATACTCTTTGTAAAACAAGAACAAATCAAATTCAGTGTAATTCACCAAGTGTTCATGAAATCTGTAATAACAATAAACTCATCACTTGGACCCAAAATGAAACATGAGAGTGGAAATCTCACTCACAGTAATACAATCTTGTACAGCATACATTGAATAACTTGTTTTATTTATTTATTTTTTTAAAGCCAAACTCTGATATGGGTACCAACATTGTTTTCTCACCCCTTCAATATGGCCTTCAAAATAGAGCAACAGCACCACCTGCTGCACATAAACTCAAGTGTGCTGCATTACTACTCCGCCTCATTTGATGTTTTCCTAATCCTGCAGTAATTGGACACTCAGCTTATGTGTTCCTCGCTCACACCTTTTAACTTCATTAGTACTCTGATGAATCGTTTGTGTTGCTACACAAGGGCTCAAATACTGACATGGCTCCAAAGATTAACCACTACACTACATTAGAGAGGTACTCAAGTTTAATTTAATCAGCATAGGTGCATAAAACATGACAGGTACTGATAATCATGTTACTTAAGTCTTTTTCAGTCACATTCAGTCACCCTAAAATTACACTTCAAATAAAACAAACTTAATTAAACAAGCTTTTTTTTGGCAGAGAACCCTTTTATATGAATCTATCAACCCATACCACGGGCTAGATGAAGACAGCTACTATACTAATGACTGAAATATGAATATTAACATTGCAGTACAGGATTTTATGAACGTGTAGACAAGTGGATTGGCATTGTAGTGTATAACCTACCAACACAATGCCACATTACACTTTTTTGTGCGGTTTCTATATGGCTTAGTGTTACAAGCGGTATGGAGGTCAATCACTTTATGAGCAATAGTGATCGAGGCTTGCTGAAAAAGTTGCTTTAAAAAATTCCCAATATCATCCCGTTATAAAACAGATTGTTCTGAGTTATGGAGAACGTCCTAAGATTAAGGAAATTAGCTCCTTAAATAGGAGGCAAAACAGTGGGTTAAAATTCCCTAATACACTACATTAAGGGTATGCACCAAGGAGGGTAAGAAGTCAAAAGAAAAATAAGGACCGAAAAACATCTCAAGTATGGTAAACTAGCACGTGCTGCAAGTTTAATGGCCTTTCAGCTGCCTCTGCTTACAGTAAAGGCATCCCCTGGACACATGCAGACCATATTTGTGAAAGGATGGGCATTTGCTGATCTTCAGGTCATATCCACCAACTGTGGGAAACATGAAACACATTTCATCCACATACGACCTAAGATAGGTCAGTTGAGTCTCATGATGGCTGCACAGTGAATGCGGGTAATATGATAAGCAATGGATTGTCAAAAATAATGTCAAGTTTTCCCCAATTGATTTTAGCTGCAAATTAAATATGACACTTCACTTTCTCTTTAGTTCTGAACTGGACTTCAGTGGAGCAGGGGTCCACTGAAAGCTAGAGCAGAGCTGATGAGTGTGTGAAATTGTTGAGACGAAAAGGCAGAGCTTCTTTCGCTTTAAAGGACAGACAGCTTTATAGCATGGTGCTTCATTCTCGGCATGGGCTGAACCACTGCAGCTCGTGTGCGGGGGTGGGTGTTGGGAGTGAATGGTGTGATTCCCAGTCCTGCTAAAGGTCTCCAGGCTTCTGATTACATGCAATGCACACCCGAACAGGATGGTCCCAGCCCCTTGAGGGTACAGCACGACGGTTAGGGGAGCAGAAATCACATACACCCTGTCCACAAGCCCGACAGTGATGAATGGACAGCCGGGCGCTGAATTCGCGTTGGCACTGGTGGCAGCAACTTATGTCCTGGTCAGGTACCCAGTACGCTGGGCGCGCAGCGTCTTTAACCAAACCTGATTGTGACAGATATGAAAAATGATTTTTTTATATTATGTTTTAGTAACCAGAGAAACCTTGATTATCTTAACATTGTTAAACCCCTTAATGTAATGTCCAGCAGTTTGCCATTTATAAATCTGTGGCTCCATATTGGAAGCCCATATTAGTTACATATCAGGTGTAATACAAACCCAGCGGGATGTCTATGGCAGTGACCACAGCTCCTAACGTGTTCTGTACTGCCTCTCCCATTTTTCTGGCTATCAAAGTTCCACTCTCCTCCTCTGCCAAAGCAGCATCCAAAAGCTCTGAAAGAGAAAATGCGAGTACTGAAGCAACTCAACCACATTCCACAATTATACAAAACACTATGAAGAGGAGAAGGGAGGCTTCCTCTATAGTTTCTTTAAATGTTGCCCATATCTGTGATCGCAGTAGAACTTACCTTCCGGAATGCCCCTGTTTTGAAAGCAGGCATCACAGACCCTCACAGGTGCGAGGCCCCATCCCCTCTCAGGCACCGGCCTGGACTTGGAGGAGCAGCTGTCACAGAAACCCTCTCCACAGGCTCGACAGTGGTGCTTTGTATCATTATCCTTGAAGGCTTCACCACATTTGTAGCAGTTCTGTTTTGGCACAAGACAAATGCTCTGTAGGGTGCTGTAATACTACCATACTAAATGTTTGTGTCTCATTTTAAGATTATGTCTGTTCGTTATAACCATAAAAGATGGAATGTAAAACTCGACCTAGGACCATCTGTAACAAAAACATGTACCTCAAACCTTATCTTCCTAAAAAATGCTGCAAACCAAACCACCTTTTATAGTTATACTGTTTTTAAAATGGGAAACTGAAGAATGCAGTGACATTTACAAATATGAGAGAGTTGGGTTTCCAGTATGCAGGGGCAATCTGGTCTGTGAGCCAGGAAGTGACAGCCTTGGCAGGTTTGACACTCAGCTCTGACACTGACTGAGCCATGAAGTTCACTCCATCTAGCAGCCTTTGGGCAGCGTTGTTGTTGTCCTTCAGGAAACCATCAGACTAAAAATAAAAAACAGTGAAAAGAAGTATGAAAGTTATCAAGACAACTGAAACTGATCCCTCAGTGGTTGGCAATTAATGTTCCAGAGGTTTTTGTTGGCAGCTATCGTGTGATGGGGTGACCTAGATAGCTGGTGGGTACTGGCAACAACTAGCACTAAAGGAAACATACATATTTACATACATACATACATACATATAAACAAGCAGAAGGTTCATACTTTTGTACAAGATAAAACTTACTGATCACTGATCAGATATATAAATCGATAACATCAGTAGTTATATTAATTGTAAAGCAATGACGTTTTACACTATAAATTTGATTGGATATATATATTATTGGTTGTAACCATTGTCTATATCCAAACATACACATACATTTATTGATCAATTATTACTTACTCCTGGCCAAACGTGCTGGATCTCAGTACGGACCACTGTGTCCACAGGATCCTGGTTACCATACCAGTACTGCCTGCTTCTATAGATTACTGAGCAGTTTGGGCACTCAATCACATACCTGCAAAAACACAATTTCATTAATATTACTACAGATAATTTCATTAATAATAAACTGAGCAAAACTGTCCATTGTATAAATAATAACAGGACCTACCCAGACCAGGCATATATGGCCAGGCCAAACCAGGGGGAGTCAGATGATGCTGTTGTCTTGGGAACCACAATCACCTCTTTGCCACTCTCATAACATGCCTACAACACAAAATAAGCACATCAAACATCCTCAAGGGACACTGAACATGTAGACAGAGTTTATATTGTGGGCTGAGAGGTGTAGAAGACCTTGCATGTATAAATGCGGTTGTCATAGTGAGGAGAATAGCGGCAGCGCTGTTTGGCCTCATGGTTCACTCCCTCCCTCAGGTGGTTCATGCTGTTCTTGCAGCCCGAGCTGAAACATACACATACAGTAGTTTGAAACATGTTGAGCTCCACAGTAGTACAGCTATCTGCTCCACCACAGAGACATGCTGACTCACCCGCAGCTGAGACAGATACAGGAGCAGGTGAAGTACTCATCAGGGAAGAAGGAGTTGCTAGTCAGATGCTCATCTGGGATCTTGCCACTGAACCTCTCACTCAAGGCCTAAGATAACACATGTATTACAAATCCTACTTAAATTTGGATGAACTGTATATAAAGGAACTCAGCAGTGAACACACAAAAACGGACCCATTTTAATTATTGCCATTTTGTGTAAGAAAGAGATTTGTTTTCTTCGAATGGATCCAGTTCTGTAAATCATTTCTATTATCTTGATGTTTTGTAATTTCCTTTAAAATTATGCTTTAAAGAACAATCATTTTATTTGGGAATTAGAAGAAATATTGTCAGCAGTTCTTAAAAACTAAAGCAAAGCTGCCGAGTTCAACACTTGCACCTAGAAAAGACTTTTCAGCAGAAAAAAATTGCAGCAGTGTCATTCCCACATCCGTATGCATGTATGTGTATAAAACAGTTTATCACACTGAAAGTCTGCATTGTTCAGCATTTTGGCCTGTTTTCTGAAAAAGGCTCAAAAACAAGACAGTCAAACAGAACAAGTCATCTATTCAAAAAGCCACATAAAACTACACATAGAAACAGATTTTGAACACATTTCGAAGTTACCATTTAATAATATTTAATATGTATTTGAATTATGTGCATACAAATTGTGCTTGCAAAGTGCAGCTATATGGAAAGTGCAGCTGATAAAATGGAGAATAAGTGTAGATACCAGATAGGTGTTCGTAATTACGTGGCTTGTCAGTTTATAATACACCAAGTGTAAATGATGCACAAGCTCACTTGTAGAGCCTTGAAGATGACACTAGCAGATCGTGGAGAACGTGTGGTGCTGTTGTCCAGCTGCAGCTCCACACTGCGCAGCAGGCCGCTGAAATCAGTGGGAGGGTTGTAGGTGCGTGTGCCTCGATACTGAATAGAGCTGAAGGCCTCGGGGAAGAGCCCAAGCTTCCTGAAACGCTCCTGGAGAAGTCTCTCTGCAGACTCAGATGGCTTATCTACAGACCAGTAAAAACAAGAATTAGTGCTGGTAAGTGTTTATGTATGTATATACAGGTGCTGGTCATATAATTAGAATATCTTCAAAAAGTTGATTTATTTCACTAATTCCATTCAAGAAGTGAAA
>JBBPDB010000153.1:3243018-3253898 GCA_037974465.1 Brachypetersius altus
TTAGAATAGTCGACTATTCGATAAAATAATCGCCCGAATAATCGTTTTAAAAATATTCGCTTACCCCCAGCCCTAGTGATTGGTCAGCCTGTCAGAAACACAGTGATTGGTTAGATGATCATTTGCATTTTTTAACCTGTGGCAATATCAGTATTGCAGAGACCTATAGCACTCCACTGATCTGAGGTGTTAAATAGGCCTATATACTTCTAACATCTAAGTAATATGTGTAGAGAGCATTTACTGGTTTGATGATAAAAACACAGTTTTCTTCATGTCATGCAAATAAAAAATATCTTAATTTTTCTGTATTCTAGGATTGATCTTGGAAAACCAGATCAGCCAAACCAGACTGAACTGGGGAGAAAGGATGATAGTAAAGTACACAAATTGTTTCTGGACCCGACAGGTGATTATGTTTAAGTTTGTACGTGTGGAAACTTCTGAAGAATTTCAACAATGTTTTGTCTTTATCTTTCATGTGGCTGGAACTTTCTGTAGATACTAAACACCATACACGGTTTCGTAGATAGACCTCTGTATGTGGTAAATATTATATATTTCAGGAGAATGAAAACTATAACATTAATTAACTGTTAAGCAAACTATTGAGCAAAATCTGAAGGATGTGACCGCACATCTTCGGATTTCCTGGATTTCTTGTCACTGAATTTCAATCAAGAACAGAAATGTGCTGTTTGGATTTTGTACAATATTTATTTATAACCTTAAATTTTCATATTTACTGCAGTAACTTATATCAGTACTAGGAGCATTTATGTGCTCTTTGTAATGTATATAATTTATCTGATGCTAAATTTGTCTGATGCTAAACATTCTTTGCAGTAATTTTTATTCCAATGTATGCAGTGCACCATAAAAATAAAGTTAATTCTCTGTGTTGCAGGGTCTCACTTGGTGATTAGTCTGACCACAAACGAATGCGTCTACTTGAACAGAAACATTCAAAAAGTTCGCAGTCTCTCCCGATGGAGGGGCCACCTAATAGAGAGTGTGGGCTGGAACAAACTGTTGGGTTCTGAGACTAACACTGGCCCGATTCTGGTTGGAACCAGTCAGGGTATAATCTTTGAGGCAGAGATCTCTGCTTTAGAGGGTAGTCTATTCAACACTAACCCTGACCAGTACTTCAGGCAGGTTCATTCATTGGAGGAGGATGGTAAACCAGCCCCGGTCTGTTGCCTTGAAGTGGAACGTGGGATAGAATCAAAGTACTTCATCATTGCGACGACTCGCAAACGTCTTTTTCAGTTTGTGGGAAAGTTGGCAGAAGGTACTGAGCAACAAGGCTTCAGTTCCATTTTTGCTCAGAATCAGGACCTCCTACCTAGCTTTCAGGAGTTTCCTGTTAATATGGGCTACAGTGAAATAGCTTTCTACACTTCAAAGCTCCGATCGTGCCCCAAATCCTTTGCGTGGATGATGGGCAATGGTGTTCTGTATGGCCAGTTGGACTATGTGCGACCTGACTCTCTTCTCAGTGATGTACAGGTGTGGGAGTACACATCAGATATCGATTTCAGCTTCAACAAGCCCATCTCCATCGTACTCACCCAGTTCCATTTCCTTCTCCTGCTTCCCGATCGTGTTAAAGCCATTTGTACTTTGAATGGGCAAGTAGTCTATGAAGATGTGTTCCCAGACAAGTTTGGCTCGCTCAAAAAAATGATCAAAGATCCTGTAGGTGGCCTGGTCTGGATCTATACAGAGAAAGCTGTCTTTCGCTATCACATTCAGAAGGAATCAAGAGACGTATGGCAGATGTACATGAGCATGAACAAATTTGATCTGGCCAAAGAGTATTGCAGGGATCGACCAGAGTGTATGGACATGGTGTTGGCAAAGGAGGCAGAGCACTGCTTCCAGAACAAACGCTATCTCGAGAGTGCTAAATGCTATGCTCTCACTCAGAACTACTTTGAGGAGATTGCCTTGAAGTTTATCGAAGCCAAGCAGGAGGACGCTTTGAAGGAATTTCTGCTTAAGAAGTTGGGTAACCTTAAATCTAGTGAGAAGACCCAGATCACCCTCCTAGTCACCTGGTTAACTGAGCTTTATCTGAACCGGCTTGGGCAGCTTGAGGCAAATGACAGTAAGAATGGCCTTTTTCTGGCAACCCGAGAGGAGTTCCGTGATTTCCTCTGTAACTCTAAGCACAAGGAGTTCTTCTACAACAACAGGAGCACCATTTATGATCTTTTGGCAAGCCATGGCAATGTAGAAGACATGGTGTACTTCTCTGTTATAATGCAGGATTATGAGAGGGTCATCTCTCACCATTGCCAGCATGATGACTACAGTGCAGCCCTGGAGGTGCTCTCCAAGCACTGTGATGAAAAACTTTTCTACAAGTTCTCCCCAGTTCTCATGCAGCACATTCCCAAAAAGGTGGTGGATGCTTGGATTCAAATGGGAAATCGATTGGATCCTAAGAAGCTGATCCCAGCTCTGGTCAACTACAGTCAGATAGGCAGCACCCAGCAGATCAACGAGACAATCCGTTACATGGAGTTCTGTGTGTATCAACTGACCGTTAAGGAGGAGGCCATCCATAATTACCTTCTGTCACTTTATGCCAAATACAAACCAGATTCTTTGCTCTGGTATCTTGAGCAGGCAGGTACTCATGCTTCAGAAATCAACTATGACTTGAAATATGCCTTACGCCTTTGTGCTGAGCATGGATATCTCCAAGCTTGTGTCTTGGTTTACAAGATAATGGAGCTGTATGAGGAAGCTGTGGATCTAGCCTTACAAGTAAGCATACTTTAAATTATTTTGCATGTAATTAATTGATTGTGTTTCACAATTACAATATGTACAGTATCTAAAGAGTGTGTTTGATTGTCTGTTAAGGTTGACGTCGATTTGGCCAAGTCGTGTGCCGATCTCCCAGAGGATGATGAGGAGCTGAGGAAGAAGCTGTGGCTGAAAATTGCTCGTCACGTTGTGCAAGAGGAGAAGGATGTGAAGAAAGCAATGAACTGCTTGTCTAGTTGCAACCTGCTGAAGATTGAGGACATCTTGCCTTTCTTTCCAGACTTTGTCACAATTGACCACTTCAAGGAGGCGATTTGTAACTCTTTGGAAGAGTATAACCAGCATATTGAGGAGCTGAAACAAGAGATGGAGGAGGCCACTGAAAGTGCCAAACGCATTCGTGAGGACATCCAGGAAATGAGGAACAAATACGGTGTGGTGGAGTCTCAAGAGAAATGTGCTACCTGTGACTTCCCCTTACTCAACAGGCCCTTCTATCTGTTCTTATGTGGACACATGTTCCATTATGACTGTCTTTTTCAGGAGGTCACCCCTCATCTTTCTACCTTTAAGCAAAATAAGCTGGAAGACCTTCAGAAGAAGCTTGCTGCGACTACTCAGACCACCAAGTCCCGTCACAGGCCCAAAGAAGAGGACACTGTCAGCCTAGGAAAGGGCCAGGGTAGCCGAGAACAAATAAAGTCAGATATTGATGACATAATTGCTTCTGAGTGTGCGTACTGTGGTGAGCTTATGATCAAATCTATTGATAAGCCTTTTATTGATCCACAGAAGTTTGAGGAAGAGATGTCTAGCTGGCTTTAAACCTTAAGACTGAAGAAAGCACTCACTGGACTATAACTCTGCTACATTGTTATATCTGCAAGTACATGCCTCCACCATAGCACTCATGAAACAGTTGTTTTGCAAGGATTAATCTTCCTGTAAATGTAACCACTAATGCATCAACTCCTCAGCGCTTACAAAATCTTTATATGAATGAAGGAATGTCAGGATTCCTGAAAATTATGCATTTATCATGTAACCATGATATTTTAACTAACATTAAGGCTGTGCGTACACTTGTTTAACTGTGTATTTTGTGTGTGCAGGATTGCTTTATATGCTATCAAGCATCCTTAAAAAATTAACTGTACAACCATAATTAATGTTTCGGTGCATAATGGTATAATCAAGACCAATGTGATTGACCCCCACATTGTATCTAGCAGGTCATATTAAAGAATTCTGATTCATGTTGACTTGTTTTCTGATGTTTGCGGTTGTAAGGTTATATGGTTCACTTTGTTCTTGGATAAGTGAGTCCAGACACATGAGCACATTACAGCACGCAGTATGAACAGTGTGATATTCTGACTCTGCATTTAACTAATTTTTCAAGTGAAGCAGCGGGCAGCCGGCAACACAGGAGCAGTGTGTGGGGACGGTATCTTGCAAGGGCAACATATTAAAGACTAGGTCTTTTATCTGATACATATTTTGATCATCATCATGAGACCTATGATTACATACACAAGTCTCCCTTTGACAACTAAAGGAGGGTAATCCACATGCATTTGCACTAAAATATAGTCTTGCAAAATTTCACATCAATATTAATCAAAAACCTGAACATGCTTATTTACAGCCTTGCAATGTTCAGAATTCTGATATTATGCTTGTAAGAATATTAAGTGGTGCACTAAACACTTGAGTAAATTATATTTTGTAAATTATTCTTAGTTTTTGTGTGCAGACTAAGAATCAGAAATCTTTATCGACCCTGGAGGAAGTTGCTTATGTTATGGCTGCAAAGACAAGAAGAATACAAAATATAAGGGATAATGAAATCTAAATTTAAAGTCTCAATATGAAAACACACTATGCCATATACACAAATGCTAGGTATTAATATTAGAGATAAGAAATATACAGTTAAGTAAATGCTAAGACAAAGATGTGGTATTGCACACAGTAGCGATTAGTAATATCATAGTAGTGATATTGCAAACGATAAGACAATTGCACATAACGTTTTAGCTTCTGATATCATTTTCAAAATCTTGTATAGAAATCATATTATCATCTTTATCATGAGACCTATGATTACAGTTTGACAACTAAAGGAAGCACTTCACCCACGTGCTTTTAAAGTAAAATAAAACCAAATTCTACTTGTTGCCTGCATACTTAGCTCATTTTCAAAGTCTGATTCCTATTATAAGATCTATAATGACACACTCAGGTTTTTAAAAAGGGACTTCACAACTTCAACCACGTGCTTTTGCAGTAAAATAAAACGAATGCAATCTCGCGATGTTTAACACCAAATACCGTAAAAAATTGTCAAACATCGCGAGACTACATTCTCACGATGTTTCGAATCCTTTCGACGTCACGGACGACCCAGACGGCTCCCCCGTCTCCAGACATTAATAATCGATTTCTGCAAAGCACATATTTAAATTACATCCATATCCTTGGGCCAATGGCATAAAAATGGTCGAGTTTACATTAAATACGAACAATGATAACTCAGAAATAGCTAATTTGGCCGAACTATGCTGAGAAGTCTGTGTTTGGTGTAGAAGTAGGAGATGTGGGGTTGATTATTATGGCTGCTCCTTGCTCCGTCCTCGCCATGGCGCCGTGCTCGCTGCTCTCCGCTGAAAGTGGCCGCCTCTCCGCTGCTGCCGCCGCCTCAGCTCCTCTCGGCCCCTCGCCCTCCGCTCGCCAGCGCCATTTTGGAGACGGAGAGCTGAAGAGTCGGCAGCAGCGGAGACGAGACGGAGCGAGAGACGGGGGGCAGCACACGACGGGGTGGGGGGACGAAGGTGAGCCCGTGTTTATGGAGGGAGGGGAGATGGCCGGGAGGGAGAGAGAATTAGAAAACGGGGAAGAGAAAGAGCAGCTCTGCCTTTTCTCACAGGGGTAGACGGGGGGCATTTAGAGGGGCCAGAGAGGCACCGAGGCAGACTCCAGCTGCCCTGGCCTGACACACGTCTGGACTTACCAAACACAGGATGTAAACTGTAAATACTCCCAACTGATCTCATGTATTTATGTCTGTAGACACCCTCTCTCCCGTTTAAGGGTTCTCCCTTATTTACCGAACTAGCAGCCTTCACATATAATAGAAAAGCTTTTTATGTTGGCATTACAAAGCACAGGGTGGAAACTGTAAATACACCAAACTTATCTCAGGTATTTAGAGACCAATGCCTTCTGTAGACACCTAACCATCCAACGTTTAGGGGTCTAAATAGAGGGGTTTTACCTTCTTCACTTCACTAGTAGCCCCCACACACTTATAGAAATGCTTTGTACTAGATGTTGGAATATTTTTTGTGAAGATAAGTACTTTTCTCAAGTATTTACAAGTTTATACGTCTGTAGACACCCTCTCATCCAACGTTGGGGGGTCTTAATATAGGATTTCTCCCGTCTTTACTGCACTAGCAAGTTCCACATGCAATAGAAAGGCCTTATACTTAAGCCTACCAAGCACAGGATGTAAAATGCAAATACTCCCAATTTAACTCATGTACTTACAAGACAGTCTCTTCTGTAGACACCTGCTCATCCAACCTTTCCTCTGAGGTTTAAGGGTCTTAACATGGGTTATTTACTGCACTAGGTGCCTCCACGTTTTATAGAAAAGCTTTATATGTTGGCCTTACCATGCACAGTGAGTAAAATGTAAATTCTCCCAACTTATGTATTTATGTCTATAGACACTCACTCATCCAACGTGTAAAGGGTTAAACGGGGGGTGGTTCTCCTTCCTTTACTTCACTAGGACCCTTCACACACTTATAAGAAGGCTTTATTCTAAATGTTGGAACATTTGCTGTGAGGATTTGTTTGCATTCAGGCACAAGGAGCATTAGGTCAGAACCAGAATGGCCCTTAAAGTGACAGGGCACCATTCAAACGCAATGTAACGTGGAGGAAAAAAGCGTTAGAAACAGGAATAAACGTTTTTATAGAGATTCCCGAATAAGCGATAATAAAAAAATGAAATAAAAACCCAAGTACCATGAAAATAATGTATCAAATAGTCATAAAATCTACCTCGCTAGCGTTAACTTCAAGGTTAAGGCGGTTGCTAAGCTAACAAGCTAACAGTGAGAAGAAAGTTAGATTTTGTTCAGTTTTTCCTGTAGTTCGGCTGGTTACAAGTCTATGAGCGAATATGTGAGATGTTTAACAGTTAATAATTACAGCTTTAAGTATAAAGTAGTCCTTATGTTTGTGTTTTGTCTGTCTTGTGTGCAAGCTAACTGCTAGCTCTGGTTAGCAGGCTAACAAACTGGATCTAGTACGCAGTAACGGTTAGCTTATTCTGTAGCCAACAGCAGCTACTGAAGATTTTCACTAAATAGAAAGGTTTGTGTGACTCTCCGTGATGTGAAATTATACCTCAATCAATTTATTACGTTTCAGAAGCATTTAACTAACGGGGCTAGGGTTAAAAATGTTTAAACCAACTTAATTTCTGTGTTGACATGAAAATATTCGTAGAGCTGATCTGATTGTGCAGCTATGATTTTTTTTTTTTGGTAAATACAAAAAAAAGTTAAAAGACCGTCAGCAGCATTTACTACCGTGATTTCTTTAAAATGTTCATGGATCTTGTTTAATTTATTACAATTAAACAAGATCTTCCAACGTTTAAGGGTATTCCACACTTATAGGAAGGTTATAGAACATTTCTATGAGGATTTGGTTGCAGTCAGCCACAAGGAGCATTAGTGAGGACAGGATAAGGATGAGTGTCATTGTGGCTTAGTTCTGGATCACAAACTTTATCCCAAAGGTATTGGTGCAGCTGGTGGTTAGCGAGTTGTCCATGCAATCAGAAGGTCGTGGTTTCAAATCACAGGACTGCTAGTGGCACCACTAAGGTACCCTTGAGCAAGATACTGTCTCCACACACTGCTCCCTAGGCACCCCTATTTCATAATGTTCACACTGTGCTGTGCTATGGTGTGTTCACGTTACCATTGGGTGTGGTGGCCCATGGCTCATGTGTAACTGTTTGTTGTCCTTTCCTTGAGGAAAAACACTCTTTACTCTGCGGTGGGAAGTGTGACTATGATTGCCAGTTCTAGAGAAAACCATCCAAAATGTCATTGTACACCTGTGAATCGACAGGTAATGCTTTCCATTATGATCTTCTGGCTTTTTATTTGACCTGCAGACCCAGCAGGGGGTGACCTGTTGGTTAGGGAGTTACCACTGCAATATTAAGGAAGTGGGTTTGAATCCCAGTACTCTCAATGGCTCCACTGAGGTACCCTTGAGCAAGGTACCATCCCCACTCACTGCCCCCCCTGGGTGCCGTGTCACTGCTTCACTTGGTGCTGTGGTGTGTTCATTAGTGACAATAATGGCCACTTCACAGATAGTGTACCATTGACAGTACTTTTCTATGGCAATTATACAAGCTGTGTGTGTCCAGTTGAGCTCCTATGCATTGTTAGGTAGAACAATGAAAGAAAATAAGTAAAGGGACTCTTTGGATACATTTGGGCATGTAGAGTAAGTTTGCACAGGTCTTTTCTTGGCCAGCAACCCACAGTCATAGGGAGATCAGTTTTTCATACTTATTGCTTAACCCTGCAAAGCAGGGATGTACATAAGACACACATGCTTTTAAAATGTTCATAAATTTTAAAGGCACTTACCGTTTAGACATCAATAAAATGGATATAATATTGTACTGAAATTAGATGGTATGTCTGTTCTGGCTGTGTGACATAGTTATACACATAATGCAAATCGCACACAATATATTACAGCTCTAAATGTCAAATGTGCTTAAAAGCTATACTGACAGTTAAACAGCACAAGACCCCCATATGTTCAGTTGCACACATACACGTTAACTGCGCTGAGGTGTGTACTTTGGCAAGTACATATGTATTTTTTTTTATTCATATTGTTTAGAAAATTAGTAAAATTGGACTAGGGCAAACTTTTGCAAACTTCCATTTTCAGGTTCAGAGTGTGTCAGTCAGGTCATTCACTGCTGAGGTTCTCTCAGACTCTGCTCATAATTATTATGCAATTTCTTAGGGGGAAAATGGAAAAAAAAGGGTTTTTTTTTGCTTAAAATCTGAACATTCTGGCTTTATGAAACACCCTCAAACCTTTTTAATTAACATAGTATCCAGATCAAGTTGAGGGGGAAAATGAGCAACAAAAAATGCAATTAGGTTTTTTATGATGGCAGTATTTTTTTGGAACATGGATTTTACTGATTAGAACAATATACAAGATTTCTAGAATGACATCTGTGCAGAATGTCTTGTAATATACCTTTTTTTTTTTTAAATTTCCACCATAACATTTCATTCACTCTTTGCTGTCTATGAGCTGTCTACTCTGTGGTGAGATGCAGCGACATTTAAGGCACTGATTGCCGTGTCTGCTGGTCTTTTACCTGACGTGCAGTGCCAGATCATAAATGAGTTATGGAACTAAATTGTTTTCTTCATGCAAAAGCTCCAGCCCTGTCTCCTTAGCCAATACAGATTCATAATTCATCACAGAATTTTACTTTTATCCAGTGGTTCATACTCGCTCTAGCCCGCTCTTTAGTTTAGGTGTTAGCGCTGCTTTTCTGTGTTTTATTTTTAGCAGATTTCTTATAGTTCTGTCAACACGCACTCTTGTTTCCACCCTTTTATTTTTGTTTTGCATTGTCTATTTTTGGTTTGAGTCTATCCTGATGCTAAACCTTTGTCCTGGTCTACCCAAATGTTTTCCTTCGTATTTTGTTTATACTTGCACCAATATTACATTTACAGAAGCATTCCTTTCACAGCTGACTGGGATCAGCTCTCTTGTTGAGGCCTTGTTTCCTTTCATTTGTCAGAGGCTCTCTTTTAACTGCCTCTTTTAATTAGCATTTTAGACTTTTGCTGTTATTTGTTTTAGAAATGAAGATTACAAGTTGACTCCGTCAGTTTTCTCCTCCACTTTGAGTGATTTTATTGGTTTCTTTCCTTCCTAAACTTGATCTAGAAATATGGCATAAAATGTAATTTCATCAAATTGTGGTTCACGCATTTCACAAAGCTGGAATTTCCAGCTATGAAGTAAACATAGTTTTGTATCTGTGATTTGTTTATTTGCAATAAAGTGAAGACTTTGAGATACATTTGAGCCTATAAAGTCTAGGTCCACAGTCACTTTAGTTAATTGGACTCCGTGTTATGTATTAATTGTATATTTTCTTTAGAAAATTGCCTATTTAGGTATTTTTAAAAAAAAAAAAAACAAATTAATGTCTGATACATGGCATATAATTGACACTGACCTGTGCCAAGATGCCTAGACCATGTAGTCCAGGTGTGCTTAAATAACTATTAAAGTGTTAGTAATGTTTAGTTATTACTAAGGAGGAAGTATAATCACAGCTGTGAATCTAAAGTTTAGCACACATTTTCTTTTTAGGTTCTCTATTGAGTCATTTACCTGTCAGCATGAACATGTTACTTTGGGTTTGTTTCGTTTAAATAACTAGTAAATAATTATAGATGCTGTTCTTACATGTTATAAATGTAATCCTTGTTCATTCTTAATACTAAATCTTCAGTGGTTCAGTTGTTTTAGATGGAGGTCTTTTTAAGAAACACAAAATGTAAATTGTCAAGTAGATTTTATTGTCATTTCTACCATATACATAGTAAAAATTAAACAACATTCATCCCGGACCACGGTGTAACACAAGAACAGAAAAGAATAAGAGCAACAATACCCCTAAACAAGACAATGTGTAGAGCAAATGACATTGGCTACATTGAGGATAAGTACAGTATTTGACCAGTACTGTAGTTTGGCAGCAGAGATGTGCAAGGAATGCAGCACATAAATATGTGCAATTTAAAATTGTCTGTTGTCAAGTTAAGGCTCAAGTAAAATTGACCATTCTGTTATACACAGAACACACCACAGCATACAGTGTGAACTATGGCTGGGCGATTAATCAAAAAGTAATCAAAATCGATATTCAGAACCTATAATCGATCAAATTTTTCCAGGTCGATTATTTAGATTACTTTCCCTTTAAAAACACTACCGCGTGTGGA
>JBBPDB010000153.1:3253998-3286616 GCA_037974465.1 Brachypetersius altus
GTAAGTGTTACGCCAGTAGGTGGCACTATTGCACCACACTACAACCCAGGTTTATGATTTACTTGCGCTTTTTGGTCGCTCTGTGATTCCGTATTACTTCAGTCACGTCTTCTCCGTCGTACCTGTATTCTCCGAAAGACATCAAGTACCGAACCGTGACCCGTGTACCGTGATAGTTCCGCGGGGGTTACGTTCCATAAGCACCCGTGCATAGTGGAAAACTGTGTTGTTGTGATGTAGTAAAAAAAAAAAAGGCCTAGAAAAAACGCAAGGATACCTCTAATTAAATCATGATCAGAATCAGAAAACGTTATTGATCGCGATTGCACATAATGATAAGATATTGGACATAACTAAACGACAGCTGCACATGATAGTGCGCATGGTAGTGTCTTGCACATAAAATTAAGGTGATATTGAACATGTGCAGTTTCTTATTGGATTTAAATCCTGACCAACAAAGTGGCATCATCACACATGCACACAATAATTTGTATTGTAATGTGTAATGTTTGGTACTGAGACGCTGACATTTCTCTTCGCAGGAAACTTGAGGAACTTCAGAAGCAGCTCTCGGAGCAGAATGAGTCGATTGCTCGCTCTGAGGAGAGCAGGCGTCAGGAGCAGGCCCGAGCCCAGCAGGAGATGAATGATGTCACAGAAAGACACCAGAAAGAGGCTGGCAGCCTTCAAGAGAAGGTCAAGTCGCTGGTAAGTGCACAGAATCAAGTACAGCGTAGTAGATTGTAATGAAGTTTGCTGTTCTGATGCCACTTATGCAGTTTGTGGCCTGGAATATTATATCTGGGTGAAATGTGCGATTTTTCTGCTGCATTACTATTGTCTGTTGCTCCATTGGGTACGTGTGTGCATCGTTGTATACATACATATATTTATCTAAGGTCACCTATACATATGTATTTTCCATTACACACCTCTATATTTTATATACTGTGCATTTTATTTTATACTTTCATATTTAATACTTCACTCTTACCTTTGTTTCGTCCACTTTCTGCCGTGACGATGCAAATTTCCCTCTTGTGGGACTAATAAAGGTTTATCTTACTTTATCTCTTATTAAATAATTACACCAACAGATTTTAATGGAAAGAAAAGCAACACCTATCTTCTTTTTTATTATTATTTATTTTTCTCTTCCAAGCCCATATTTAACTTTGTCCCAACACTGTAGTTTCGGGCTACGGTGGTTTGCTCCACCCATTTTCAGCCGTCCTTAACCATACATGGCTTGGGTTAAAGCAGGAGTGTCAAGGTCCGGTTCTGGAGGGCCGGTGTCCAGCACAGTTCTCCTCTCCAAACACAATTAACTGTGGAGGTGAACCAGGAGTTTCTGAGCAGGGAAATCACCAAAACCCTGCTGGACCACGCCCCTCCAGGACTGGAGTCCCACACCCCCGTGTTAAAGCCTCCTCTGGGGTTCAGCGGTAAAACGTGGTGCTGAATGTTGGAAGAGGCGCCGGTTCGATACCCGGCTCTGACCTGATTAACTCAAACCTTTTTGGAGACACACACATTGGTACTATAGCAACCACACATACACACTTGCAATCTAGTTATAGTTGATCTTATTGTGGTTGATGCCAGTTTAAATACAGCGGAATAAAACATCTTTTAGATTAATCGACATAGCTAACACAAGCTAATAAAATAGATTTCAGTAAAAACAGGACGAAGGCAAGGACATCTAAGGGAAGCAATGGACATTTAGGTTGGTTTTGTTCTCACAGAATGTATTTCTGCCTTTTGCAATGCTGTGCAGGAGAAGAGCTTAGAGGAGACTCGAGTTAAAGTGCAAGAAACCCAGGCGTCTGGAGAAAAGGCGCTTGCTAGTGCCTTAGAGCGCCACTCGAAAGAGCTGCAAGAGCTACAAAGTCAGGTTGAAACAGCACAACAGCAGCTCAGCGTCTCTGAAGAGAAGTGCCTAAAGCTTAATAAAGAGGCGGAGGAGCTGGTGACCTTGAAAGAGAAGGTTCAGGTAAGGGGAAGGTGTAGGATGGGAGATGGGATGACAATTCAATACAGAGACATTGAAACAGCATGGTAGTGGTTGGGGCTGGGCGATTAATCGAAAAGTAATCGTAATCGACATTCAGAACCTATAATCGATCACATTTTTCCAGGTCGATTATTTAGATTACTTTCCCTTTAAAAACACTACCGCGTGTGGAGTCACGTGACCCTGCTCCATTATGTTACGTTATTCCGCCGACATGTCGAGCATGGAGAGCTTAAACAGTGAGACAACTTCATTAATCGTAATCGAGTTAAAATGTTCAGTTAATCGTGATTTTAATTTTAGGCCAAATTGCCCAGCCCTAGTGTGAACAGCATGAAGTTCGTCCTCTGTGTTGAACCCATTCACCAAATGAAGCAGTGGGCAGCCAGGAACATGGCGCCTGGGGAACAGTGTGTGGGGATGGTACCTTGCAGGGAAAATACTAAAATGTCTAATGCAGTGGGTCTGACTGTAAGTCACTCTGAATTAGAGTGTCAGCCAAAACGCCCCCTTTACTCTGAGCCTCTTTTTTGTTTATTTCTTATCCAGCATCAGAGTTTCGTGAAATCTGGGTCTTGGAGCTGGGAATGACGAAATCCCATTTTCCCAAGGTATTTGAAGCATCACAGTCAGGATTTTAACAACAATACAGTGATAGTATTGCATGAAGGGTTTAAATGTTCCTTTCTGCAAAATTGTCAGAAAATCATTAGCAGTAGCAGTATACTATTTAATACTATTTATTGTGTGCTTTTAACTCCCCTTTAAACTGTATTCATTATCCATTAGATTATCCATTACACCATTTGTCATATTCCTCATTCTTATGACCTTCTTACCTACCTTATTCCTAATTTGTGCCTTGTTCCTGTGCTCATTTTTGCAGTGAGTGCCCTGTTGGGCCCAGGTCGCTTTCTGTCTCCCTATGGCCTCGGAGCAAGATGGCACGAACTCTGCCTCCTCCAAGCTGGCCAAGCCGCTCCACCTGCAGTACCTGGAGCGCTCCCTCAGGCTGGACGCCTTCCTCCGCCAGACCTCCAGCATATTCAGTCAGGACATATCCAGGTACAGGAACCGTCAAATAAAAGTGCTGTGGTAGCCTGGTTCATCGCACTTGACCTTAGGTGCAGTGAACATAATATTTTAGCACACGTATATACTTCAATTGTCAGTGGTTTTGATGTTGTGACTGATCAATGTATTTCTATATTTGAGTTGCTCAAGGTTATTTAACAGATTTCTGTGTATTTACTTAGGTTAGTGAAATAGACTAATTTCAATGGGAAACATATTTGCTTATTTAAAGAAATGTATATAACTGTGTGATTTAGAATGCTTTTGAATCAGTCATATAATTAGAACAAAAAATTAATCTCAAGTTTATAATGTTATAGTTTTGTCAAAGATATTAAAATATGGGTTAGGCTTGATTTGCCGCAATCTCAGTTTTGGCAGTGCAGACCAAAGATATTTTTTCACCATGTGCAAGAAATATACACCACTGTACCATTTTTGGATACACCTGGTTGACTATATTTTGTAAAATGCTAATCTAAAGGCTTATACACACACATACCGAACATCAGAAAATATACACGATGAAGTTAGCTAAATATAAGTTGAATAAGGACAAGGCTACTTGAAACAGTCTAAAGTCATAATATATCATACTGTATGCATTATTTCTTATTTTAATTTGGTATGTTTTTCTGCCAGTAAAGTAAACGTGATAAATGCAAAAAACCAAAAAAGCAGTAAAAAGTATCAGGATGTGTTTTGGTTGTGAAAAGTAGTTGATAGTGTGTGAGCTGGTAAGGAGAACACAGGTTCGGTTCCAGATTCCTCCTCAGTTCCCTCAGCCGTTGTTTGGATTGTGAATCTCCATCAGCATTTAATGACTGATCTAGTCAAACCAGGTTTCTGATGGAAATTAATGATCCACTTAATACAATTAATTCTGGACTTCCACAAGAAACCCACTGATATACTGAAGATAAAGCAACTTTTTTCTGTATAATATATATTATATGTATTTATACTTTTTTAAAATGTTATGCAGTATATTTAGTAATAATGTGAAAAAACACTCACTGCTCATCCATTTTTAAATATAATGCCTAAGACTTTTGCACAGTTCTATATGTCTCTGTGCTGCTATGCTGTGTCTCTTAGATGTGTGGCTGAAATGCCCTTCATGGTCTTGTGTTTGTGATTCAGTGATGACAGTGATGATGGTTCGGGTGAGGGACCGTCTCTGGCCCCATCCAACCCTCATGCCCCGGTGCTAGCAGGCAAGGAGGAGCCTCTCGACTCTGAGGAAGGAACCAAGGGGTCTTGTGCAGGAGGAGGGACAGAGTCTGGTACTCTCAATGGAGTGCTGCTTCAGGGTACAGAACATAACCTACAGCTTCTCACAGAAACATACTCAGTCAGTCACTTTTTGGTAATGAATGAATTTTGATTTCATAATGTTACACTCTTCTTTACAGAGCACAAGACAGACAAAGCCAACCTGTACAACTTCTCCAAGCTGAGGAAGAGCCGGAAATGGCTAAAGGTATTTTGGGTGTTAATAATTAAAGCGATAGTGTGTCGAAAAATCTTTTCAGTATTTACAACATTTTCCCCTTTTCCATGGAAGATGCGAGGCTTTTGTAGCTTGCAAGCAATCTAAGCTGCTGCGCCTGTCGGGCAAGATTTTTGGCTCTCGTGCAACACTGAAAAACATATTTTAGCTCTGAGGTTTTTAAAAAAAACTGTGTACATTTGACATTAATTATTCTTTTATTGGTTAAGTGTTGCATCCAGGGCTTAAGCGGTCTTCTGGAGCTTCCACTCTCTCTACAGCTGTTGAGTGGTTTGATTTGTAACTACTCTCTTGTGATCCTCAGGGCATCTTATTAAGTGATGACACTACAGATTCAGACACAGACTCTGATGACTCTGATTTCTCGATGACCCGGGAGGAGCTGCACGACATGCTGCGATTACACAAGTTTACCAGGCTGCACCAGAGCAAGTTTCAGGCTGACCGTGAGGTATAGAAACTCGCATGCATACACGCACCCACAAACATGCACACAATCGAAATCAGCTGCTGCAGCAGGGGTAGAAACTTCAAATGTTAATAATGTGTGTTCCCAGTTGCAGCAGTATCAGTACTACAGCACCGGCCTTCTGTCTTCCCAAGACCCGTTCTACGAGCAACAACGCCACCTACTGGGGCCCAAGAAAAAGAAGATTAAGGAGGAGAAGAAATTTAAGGGTAGAGAAGAGGAAACAATCATTTTGTGCAGGTGCTTGCCATTTGTGTGATATGACCATGTTTAATGTTCCTCTTCTTTGTTACAGCCAAGTTAAAGAAGATGAAAAAGAAGAAGAAACGGGGTGAAGATTTATCCGTGGAGGGGCGGCCCTATGTCACTAAAATATTTGCCAAGTTCTCTCATGATGCACCACCACCCATGGCAAAAAAGAAGCATTTAACGATCGAACAGTTGAATGCCCGAAGGCGAAAAGTCTGGCTTACTATTGCCAAGAAAGAAAACCCGAAGGTATAGTCATTTCTCTTCACTCCTCTACAGAATGTTACTGTCATGTTGCCTTTCTTAACCATTTCATTCTCATCTTTTCTTTTTTTAGGCTTTTAAACAGAAAGCATCTGCAAAGAACTTTGTTTTAACCAATGCCAAAAAGGTAACAACAGTACTGAAATAGACTGAGTTTACAAAGTGTCTGTTTTGTGTTGCTGCAGTGAATATTCACCCTGTTTGTGTGTATGTATCCAGTTGGCCCATCAGTGTATGCGTGAGGTGCGCAGGGCTGCGATCCAGGCCCAGAAAAACTGTAAGGAGACGCTGCCGCGTGCACGAAGACTCACTAAAGAAATGTTACTTTACTGGAAGAAGTATGAGAAGGTGGAGAAAGAGCACCGCAAACGCGCAGAGAAAGAGGCACTAGAGCAGCGTAAACTGGACGAGGAAATGAGAGAGGTACAAACACTGACCCTTTCACCTTGTGTATTTGATTTAGTGTAATATACATAAGTACTTGTATGTAATATGTCCCATAAATATTGTATATGTGTAAAAGTCTTTTAATAAGAATTATAAGCCTGACACTAAACTTAACCCTAGCCCTATCAGCACTAACATGTAGGTTTTGTAAGAAACACTTTATTAGGACAGAATCATTTGGTTGAAGTTAACATAGTTGGTGTTTTTTTTCTTTTTCTCTGATTTTCTTTCTCAAGTCCTGAAGATGTACAAGAACAACCACCCCCATATCTGGCATGTTTTGTGTCTTATTTGTGTCTCAAATCTCTGTCCTGAATCTTATTAGGCCAAGAGACAGCAGCGGAAGCTGAACTTCCTCATCACGCAGACTGAACTGTACGCCCATTTCATGGGAGGAAAGCAGAATGCAGCAGGAGGAGACAGCATGCAGGAAGACATCCTCCGCAAGCTGGATGAGAACACAGCGCAGCGGCAAATAGACATTGGTGGCGGAGTGATGGTCAATGTGGGCCAAGAGGACTATGGTAGGCCTCTAAAGACAACTGTGTTCACAATCAATGACAGGATCTAATAGATGAATCCATCCTCAATGTTTTGACTTATTCTTTATTATTCCATTTTGTGTTTTCCGGCACTTTTGTTTTCATGTCTCTGATTGAAAATACCCTGTCATCATTTTCTACAGACAGTGAATACTATAAGTCTCAAGCCCTGCGGAATGCAAAAGATGCATACCATATTCATCAAGCTAGAGTGAGTATGTTTCAGTATTATTTATACTGAAATGCATAATGTAATCTTTCTCTGGGTTTTGTAGTGGAGCAGAAGTAGAACTTTTCATTTTCTATGCCAGTAGTAGAAGCATAGAAAGCACAGAAACATCTGAATGGCTTTATTAAGTTAGACAATAATAAGAATATGCAACAAAAGCTGCATTTTAAATATAATTGTCAGCTGTTCAATATTGGAAATTACGATCAAACTAGATTGTATTGTTTACAACAGAGCTGTTTACAACAGAGCTGCAATTAGACGAAATAGCTGCAGAGTCAGAGATTTACATCCCTGACTGTCAGTCTCATGATCGTCATGTTGAGTGTGTTGTCTCCAACTGTGTGTGACGCAGACAAGGCAGTTTGATGAGGAGGCGAAGGACAGTCGCTGTGCCTCTCTGCATGCGGCTGGTGTGTCAGGGTCCGGCTTTGGGGAGAGCTACAGCCTGTCCAACCCGTCCATCCAGGCCGGTGAGGACATTCCTCAGCCCACCATTTTCAATGGCAAGCTTAAGGGCTATCAGCTGAAAGGCATGAACTGGCTGGCAAACCTCTACGAACAGGTATGTGTCAGAAAACATGCAATTGACATATACAAATAATGAGCAGAGAAAATCATGTTCTCTCTTTATCTCAGGGCATCAATGGCATACTGGCAGATGAAATGGGGCTTGGCAAGACAGTCCAGAGCATCGCCTTGCTTGCGCACCTGGCAGAGGTAAGCACTGCAGTTTTATGAGAGCCATCAACACCATGTGTCGGTATACTCCTTTGTGCTTAGAATCTCTCAAGCACAGAAGTTCTCAGCTTCATTCCTGCTGAGCAACTGCTCTACAGTTTTAGATATTCCCTGCCCAAATATGCCTGAACCAGCTTGCCCATCAGCTTTGTTGGTACAAGGAATAATTGAAACGGTATAGGTTGATGGATCCCAGGCCTAGAGATGAGAACCACAGTCTTACTACATCACATATACACACACAAACAAACTCCTCTCCAGAAGGCACGGTGCTGTCCGGTTGGTGTCTGTGGGAACACTCCAGCTGCCTCCGCTGTGTGCTTTCGGCCCTTGGGGCCTTCAAAGGCAGGAGGAAATGGAATTCATGGAGTTTTGGAATTCAGTATGAAAGAGTTGTGCCTCAGGGCCCATAGGAAACTGTGCTTGCATGTTGCCCTCCTCTCTAGTTGCTTCCTGTTTTCACCCCTCTCTCTTCTCCGTGTCTTTCCCACCATCTCCCCGTCCCTTCCTCCCCCCACGCACCTGCGTGTTGGCCTTCTTTTCTGTGTGTGCACATGTGCGTGTGTCCATGTGTGTCCTGTCCTACAGAGAGACAACATTTGGGGACCCTTCTTGATCATCTCCCCAGCCTCCACACTCAACAACTGGCACCAAGAGTTCACCCGCTTCGTGCCCAAATTCAAGGTGAGTTCTGCAGCTGCACAGGAAGACACCTGCCACTGCGGTATCGTTTAAATATCTCCCTCTTCTTTTTCTGTCCCCTGCTTTTCATGAATCCACTGCACTGACTCTATTTTCAGCAACAACAACAAAAAAAAACAATCAGGCAAGGTTGCCCAGTCCTATTTATACCCTTCTCGAAAAACTGTAAGGAAATGCGTGGCAGGTCTCTACAAATGAGTGAAATATGTGATCCTTTTTTTTTGGGCTGTAGGTGGCAATGTTGCATCATTGCTGTTGAAGAGGTTTTTCTTAAATAACTAAAAGCCTTGAATCCTCAAGGACTTTGAAAGACTGCAGTTAAAATGAAAGCTAACACTGAATTACATATTGAACTTCAGGAATAATATTAATTACTATAAACATAGTAGAAAAAAAGACTGTAGTTTTGATTATTCCATGTACACATTTCAATACTGTTAAAGCGCTGATGTTATGGGAATTCCTCGCAGCAGTGGCGATTAATGGATTTGCTGACACTATTAGTCGGCAGTCTCCCAACTAACCATCAGTCTGTCATCTCATTATTTTTCTGGTCCACAGGTGCTGCCATACTGGGGGAACCCCCATGACCGTAAAGTAATTCGGAAGTTTTGGAGCCAGGTGAGTCTATTGGGCATTGCAGTCCAACTGCTACAAGAACACGAAATTACTGAACTTATAAAATTAACTGTGTTTTGTCCTTCTGTGTCCCCTGTAGAAAACCCTCTACACCCAGAATGCTCCTTTTCATGTAGTGATCACCAGTTACCAGCTGGTGGTGCAGGATGTGAAGTACTTCCAGAGAGTGAAGTGGCAGTACATGGTTCTGGACGAGGCCCAGGCGCTGAAGAGCAGCACCAGGTAATGTAACGCTACAGAATTTACTCACCTCCCTACTCCTTTTTTATCTTTGCCTTTTTCTCATGATGTAGGAACACTCTTTATAGTGTCATTTCATGAAGAATGGATGAACGTTAATGGTCCAAACATTAAGGCACACTTAAGTTAAGCATAATTTCTCCAGTAAAGTTAGTGTTTTAGATGTTTTGTTAAAATGAGACCGGTCCTGCACTTCCTCCCAGTGGTATTTCTAATGTTATCAGGCATATTCGCATGAGCTTTAATATCTTTCATTATTTTCTAATTGTTTTTGTGAATGTAATATAGTCTACCATGGAGCTAGAAGGTTGAGGACCAAATGATGCTTTTTAAATGGCTATTGTTATTAAAGCTTGGCAGTAAAATTGTGTTTCAGTTTGGAAACGAGTAACTATATTGAATTTCTGTACATGCTGCACACAAATGTGAAGATGAATGGCTTCATTATTCTTGCTTTTTCAATATCTATTGTAACACCAAATAAACACCAACTAAAATGGATTTTGAATGATCTATGTTGAGGCCAATAGGGATAGAGTTTCTGAAAGCAATTTTGCAGTAGTGAGGCGTCTTGGATGTTGCCTTTCCCAGACTCACGGCCTGTATTAACACAGGGCTGGAACCCATCTCTCAAAAGCGATGTGTGAGATTGTATCTGACTGGGGCTGTAGGCACATGCGCCAGCAGCTTCTGTTGTGGTGAAAGATGATTTATGACCATGCTAAGTGCCTCTCGTGGCCGTCAGAGCAGCCTTAGCAAGCCCTTAAGTCCTGCAGTCAAACAGAGGCTTAGTTTGAGCTTGTGATGGAGCCTCATGTCGGTTTCAGTTGGGGCCTCACTTTTGCTGCCATGCTGATAGGTCTTGTTAGATCTTCCACTAAGCCCAGTGTGTGTGTATATGTTACCTTTTTGATGGGGGTGTATGGTTCTGCTCCACAGCGTGCGGTGGAAGATCCTTCTTCAGTTCCAGTGCCGTAATCGACTGCTACTGACAGGAACACCCATCCAGAACACGATGGCCGAGGTGAGCTCACACAAGCTGTGTGCATGTTTGAGTGCGCGCGCGCGCGTGTGTGCGCATGTGTCTGTGTGTTGTTTTTTTTTTTCCTTGGACTTTTGTAGGAGAACCACAGTGCTACCCAAATGCTTCTGACTTTATAAAGTGCTTTTTTTAAGATTGCATTTTATGTTGGGCTTAAAGTTTTATATAGGGATTTGCATAATATAGATAGTGGGGATCTAACAGTATATGATGCTGTATTGATGTTCTGTATTGTATCATTGTATTGTGAATAGTGTTACCTGGCCGTTAACACTGTATTGTTTTGTCACTATCTTTTGAATTCTCTTATAAACTGAGAATGGAAAAATACACCTTAATGATGGCACACAACATATTCAGTAACATACATTGATGTCAATACGATACATTTTTTAATTTTTGGAATGGCAGAAAAGAAAAATGTATTGGATCGAAGCACTACTGTAATAGAAGTTGTGATATTTTATGAGCACAAACCTGTTTGTGAGCTTGAAGGGGAAGGATTTTCTAGGTCTGACTTCACTTTTCTTCTTCAGTTGTGGGCCTTGCTGCACTTCATCATGCCGACTCTCTTTGACTCTCATGAGGAGTTCAACGAGTGGTTTTCCAAAGACATAGAAAGTCACGCCGAGAACAAATCTGCCATTGATGAGAGTAAGTACTTGTTTTTGAAGTGGTCTTTTTAAACTTTAGCTTGCCCTCAGCTGCTACATTCATATAAATCTGATGCAAGTTGTGTAATGTGCAGCATCTGTTGCATTTAGAGATCCATGACTTGGAGTGGGTTTTCAGTTAAAGGCAGTTTTTGTCCTCTACTTTGCTCGACAGATCAGCTCTCCAGACTGCACATGATCTTGAAGCCTTTTATGCTTCGTAGAATAAAGAAGGATGTGGAGAATGAGCTTTCAGACAAGGTACTATCAATGTCTCCTACTGATAAAACATGGACTGACAAGCACCCATTAGTTTTGGCCCAAGCCCTCTCATTTATATGTGATGGTGACTTCCTGGCTGTTCTCCTCACTAGATCGAGATCCTGACATACTGCCATCTGACAAGTAGGCAGAGGCTGCTGTACCAGGCTCTAAAGAACAAGATTTCCATTGAGGACCTGCTGCAGTCCTCCATGGGCACAGCCCAGCAAGCCCACAGCACCACCAGCAGCCTCATGAACCTAGTCATGCAGTTCAGAAAGGTAAGGGGCAGAATATTGTAAGAATTATACAGTTTTCAGGATTGGAGTTGGTGCAGGCGTGAGAACTGATTTTTTTTTTTTGGTTGTGCATAGGTTTGTAACCACTCAGACCTGTTTGAGCGCCAGGAGACACGTTCACCTTTTCACATGTCTCTGAAGCCTTACATCATGTCCAAGTTCCTCTTCCGCCAAGGCTTCCTCACCACCTGCAGCCAGACGAGGGCCAAGTGAGTTTATTCCTCACCGTTATTTAACTTTGAAAATAAGATGCTTTCAGATGTTGTAAGTGTCTGACAGGCAAATTGTAACATGTCAGGGTGCTTAAAATATCATACCTAATTTTTTCCTCACTTTATTTGCCTTGCAGGCTGCTGCAGGTTCTGTTGTCCCCTTTCTCCCCTCAACACATCCAGCAGTCCTTATTTCACAGGAAAAGTAAGTCCCTGTCTTTCTCACACATACTCCCTTGTTTTCTTTGCTTTCTCTCTCTGTCTCTCATAAATTATTTTTTTCATCCTTAGGTGATGAAGAAAGCAGCTGCTTCTCCTTTCTAAGGTTTATCGATGTTTCACCAGCAGAGATGTTCAACATCATGCTGCAGGGCACTCTGACCAGGTTGGTTGAGTTAGCAATACTTCTTCCACCTCCATTAACACGTGGCATTAACTCCATTGATGTTCTGTTTTGGTTTCACAAGTTCCTATCAGTTATCTAAGCCTTCAATGTTGAGCCAGATCCAGATATAACTTGAATATTCTTAGTTTTCCAAGGGGTTAAAAAAAAAAAATTTTCATAACGTACTACACACTCTTAGGACCATACAGTGCATTTATTTAAAGTAGGTTGCAAAGCAGTTTGCAATAAATCTCACTACATATAAAGATTTAATCAAGCGATTTTGCTATTTAGAATCAAAGGCAATAAGAGTTTTTTGTCATATCTCTCCCCGCCCCCCCTTTGCTCAGATGGCTAGCACTTTACCTTTCCTTCAAGTCTGCCCACCGGCTCCATCATCAGCGGCTGTGGAGTGAGGATGATGGGGGTGAGCGGGAGGCTGTAGGGCACCGTTTTTCTAACAGAGACCTCATCCTGTGGCCCAACAGGCCAACGTCATTCCCCAACACACACAACAGCACCGTCCTGCAGGTGGGTCTCACTGGCTGCCATGATTTCATGCCACATTCATTAGGGTAACACAGAGTTCACATAAACCTGTCATAGCAAGGAATATGTGCTCTTGATGTATTTGGTTTATTGAAAGGATGCTTAGAAAAACAGTCATGTTCTGCGTAATGCCTCCCTGGGGTTGCTGGTGGAGATGATCTGTTGTCATTTCTTGTTGATTGGACATCACAGCTCATTATGTAGCCTATGTGTCATAGAAGTTGCCAATGAGGATATAATGCTGCTGATGGATGTACTTGGCTTTTGAAGCAAATCCCTTGTGCATCACTGGGGTATTGTTGTCAGAACATTAGTGGAACTCCACTGTAAATTAATAGTTATGTAGTTAAAATTACTATGAATAATGACATCCAAAAAAGGTTTGACTTTTTCCCCCCAAATTATTGTATCATTGGACAGGAGAATTGCTGGCTGGAAACAGGACACTGTTTGTGTGTGCGTGTGCGTGAGAGTGAGTGAGCAGAGCCGTTGGAGGCCGAGTGTGAGACCAACTTTGATCCCTCATTGGTTATTGCACAGAGTGGGACTGAGTGCTCCTCATCAGTCATTAGCTCTTAGGACTCATATTTCCCTGTGCATGCACTCAGAGCCTCTCACTGGCAATGGTTCATTTTTATTCACTTTCAGGGCAAAAACGTATGTTGAAATAATGAAATAAGTAGCAAAAAATCTAATTTCCAAATTTTTCTCTTAGCCCAATTGTAGTGGATCAACATGTTGTGTCCAAAATGTCCTCCTTTTTCCACTGGAGGTACCATGCTAATGTAGCTGACAGGTAATAAAAATTTGCACCTCTTCAGTTCATAATTTGCAAAGTGCAAACTGATTGCTCCGATACTGATACAATAATTTGGATTGAGACCACTGATACCAGAAAGCAAAAGCTGGTCAAAGCAAGTGTTTGACTAAAGCAAGCAATGTTTCCCACACGGGTTAAAACTTATATGGTGTATGGCTAACTCTACACTGTAGAGTTGTTAGCCTCTGTAAGCCTTTCTTGCATCGTGCGTTCTCGATGAACACAGAGCAGCTGCTAGTTTGTAGGCCTGTTTTGTTGGATTAATCTAGCACCAGTGTGTAATGCATCGAAAACATCATTGTACTCAGATTTTTAACAGCATTAATCAATGTGGCACTACTTGCACATTTTCTGTGTGTGATATGAATTTTGTGTCATAGAAATGTCTAAATATTATGATACAATTTTTTTTGTTTTCCCATCCTATATTTTTCAAGAGAACATTACGATGTAAGAAACTTTGACGATGTAAGAAGTTTGAGAGCAGCTTGATGAGGTTTGAGTCACGGGGCCTATGGTTGGAACACTTTTCAAATATGATAATTAGTGTAGTAGACATTTCTATGACATTTTAGCAACAGCCTCACAGCTCCAGTACAAAATTAACCAGCAGAAGTGTGTTGGCAGAGCAACTGAATTTGGGACAAGGGGGAAGGTGTTATTTTTTTTTTAACTATTACTTCAGAAAACTGTGGTGGGAACAGCACAGGAGGTGGTGGAGTAGAGATAGAGAAGTCCTGTAAAGTAAACTGCTTCTGAAGTCCCCTGCATCCGGAGTGGCTAGAGCAGCAGGAAGGCTTGGTGTGGGTTGGGTTGGTGGAACGCTGATGGCAGGGAAAGCTCCTTCCCTCAGGTGCTGACAGAAGCGTAATCCTACTCTGCTCCTCTTCGGCCTCTTGCGTTGCGCGGCGTCTCCCAGCTCCGCTGAGGCATGGATAGGAATCCGACACCAATGCAAACACTAGTCGTCTGCTCCACCGCTCTCAACTGAGTGGTTCTGCTCAATATTAGCAATATAAAAAAATGCTGCATTGCAACTCTGTTAATAGATAAAATATAGTAATGAATAACACTGGAATTTTAATTGTATATACAGTATGGATAGACTTTCCTGTGTGCATACAGAATACTGGTTATCATTACACATGAATTATGATCATAGTCTGAGCTGTAGTTCTGTTAGAAATCTGAACAGTAACAGGAGGTGGCATTTTACTGTCACTGCATCTACTTGTACGTGTTTTCAATATTGTGATACGTGCATTGCTCTTCAGTGCGGAGTGCTTTGCATTTAAACAATGCCCAAACTTAACAATATGATGATTAACTACTTGGTAAAATCTTTAATTTACTGAAATACAGTGTGCATGAGTTTGAACCCGTCTGGTCAAACTATACGTTCTGTTTATCTTCTAGGTGAAAGGAATACATTCTCTACAGGGAACACACTTAAGCAATGCACACTTTGTAACATAACATTTTGGAAATAAAACACATGTTCTATAATGTTTGCACAGACCACTATTTTTGGCCAACCAATAAACAATTATAGTGCATAGTGCATTTCCAGGAGTGTCAAAACTTTCCATACAACTGTGTGACTGTGTCTGTAAATGACTTAAAATGAAACAAATAAAATCAATCACATACATTTAAAATCAGCTAGGCAGAGTTTACTGAAAAAGCTATGGCTGATTTGCTCAATCATACAGCCCTAAAACCCCAGTCTGTGTTCCTTTTGTTTGGGCTTGATTAGTCTAACTAACTGGATTATATAATATAAAACATTTTGCCGTTTGTCCAAGAGTTCATTTGCATATTGCTGCCCTCTGTTATAACATTGTTATGGCCAATACTGTGATGACAATGTAAAGCCTTCACACAGAGCCTGAAGAGCCTGACCCTCACTCTCTGGCTCTGCTCCGGGTGAAAGAGGAAGCAGCTGCCCCACACTCGGCTTTCCAAACCTCCCCTCAAACCTTTTGTGTTCCAGGTTGGAGCACAAACGCATCTCAGTTTTCTGTATTTGTTCAGACAGCTGTAATGCGCCGTGGCCTGTGTGGTTGGACGAACATGAAGCACAGCCTCATCTGGACCCTGATGTTATAGTACGGAAATTTGGGTGCCATAAACCGTGTGCTTTTGTACTTGTTTTGGAAGCTTTTATTGCTTACTTGGGGATAAATTAATGATATTGGTTCCCTGTGGCTCCGCGGCTGGATTCGTGAGGAGTGATTTGTAGATGCAGTCATAACATCAACATCCAGGAGCTAGAGGGCATTCAAGAGCCAAAGCACTGATGTTGAGGCACTCCATCATTTCGTTCGGCTAAAGTTCTTTTGCATATAACATTGGAAACCCAAAACAGCAAACATCAGTCTTCATTAAACACACTGTGTAATGTTCAGAGTTCTTATTTCTGTGATTATGTGGCCACAGAGGAGCTGTAACGCACCCAGAAAGTGAGAATCCTCCCAATCTGGATGCTCATTCCTCTCTTAGCGCCTTGTTTTACAGCCGGCATTGTCTTGGTGAGAGTTTCCAGACGTATCTTCCCTCTGTGGTTGTGGCTGGGACCCCAGCCCAGACAGTGGGTCTCCGTTCCTTTTTGTCTCTCTCTCTCCCCTGTGTCGCTCTCTTTGTCTCTCTCTTGGTCTTCGTCTCTCTCTCCCTGTTTCTGTCTCTCTATCTCTCGGTTTCTGTCTTTCTTTCTCTCACTCTCTCTCATTCTCTTTGACACTCGTCTTATTCTGTTTTTCATTTCAGTTTTCTTTTATCTCTTTGTTTCCTCTCTGTCTCTTTCTTGCCGTCTTTCATTTTTCTTTATTTCCGTTTTCTCTCTCTCATTAACTTTTGCTTGCTCTGTCACATTTTTCTTCGTATTCTCTCTTACATGTTCCCTTTGTTTTTCCACACTATCTTTGATTCTCTTTTTCTCTTTCTTGCACATTCTCTCTCTCCTCCTCTCCATTCCTCCTGCTCCCAGCAGTCTCTCCTCACACCTTCCTAGTCAGTGCTGAGTGAAGAACACAGTCTTGTTTGTGGTGGATGTTTTTATGCATTCTCCATGGAAACTCTGCCTTATGTTGGTCATTTGGAGTCATAGGAGTTGCTGGTGTCTGCATTGTTTCTGAAGGTGCTATGTGGAATAAAATAATTTTGAAGTGTATCCAATTAAGTGGTGATGACTGTAGTGTCTAGAGGCAACTCTAGGGGGTACTGTGTAACCATTTACTTCTGCTTACAGTGTGTATCCTGTTTCTTCTTATCTCTCTCTAGCACACAGGCATCAAATCTGATACACTCTAGCTGAAAGTATGTTATGAAGTGACTGGAGATTTTTTTTGTGTGTGTGTGTTAATCTGAACTTTGATTTTTCTACAGAACCTGGTCTTCACGGTCCAACATCCATGGCTCCTCACACACGCAGATGTAATCTTACACAGTAGACGCTCTTCCACCACCTCCTCCCTTAGACCCTGCCAACCCAGCCAGCCGCCCAAGTTTATTCTCACCGCTACACCCAGGGTAAGAGTCATCATGCATGCACTTTGTGTTAAAGTGTATTATTTGTTTAATGTTTGTGTGCACCACTTACACCAAAACACAATGCAAATGCACAACGCAAATACATGCAAATATACTTGGCCAAGGAAGTGATTCTAATTCTTTGAGATCTTGTACTAATAGCAAACAAAGCAAGTGACTGAATCACAAAGAATCCAAAGTGCTTTTTCATGCTTTGAGGTAAATGGGTTTTGGATTGGTATCACACTTCAACAAAAAAATGCTATTCAGGTAATGGAGTTTTTTTTTTTAGAGCAGCTCCCAGTACCCGGTTATGCTCTGAATCATAATTCTGTCCCTCCTCTGAGCGTAGCTTGTAAGTAGTCAAAACCTACACAGCCACACAACGACAGCAAAAGGTGCTCCCTCAAAAAGGTGAAAAATCATATGCCGCCTTGCATGGAGATGGTAAAAAAATGCTCAATCTTACAGATAAAATAAAATCAATTAACATTAAGAACCTAGTTTAGTTTTTTGATAAATGGCTAACAGGTGAATTCTGTAATATTCATTTAGAATTAAAGATGAAGAAATTACTGTTAAACTGTAACATGCAAAATGTATATGTCAAACGTGAACAGTTAGTAGTTTTGTTTTATAGAAGCTTGTGTGGAGTTTTGAGTCGTGTAAAACGAAAGTTTCCAGATTAAGTGCTGTTGTGATATTTGCATAATGATGATTATATGAAAGTGTAGTATATGTACATGTGGTAGCAGTCGTTAAAATACTGCATTTTATGTTGGAGCAGCTTCAGGGCTCTTGGTCTGTGACGGAACTCTCGGCTTCAGACGAAACTGCGAATAGCCCTGTATGATAGTGATGTACAGAGAGCATTATAATCTTATTTTTTTAAAATAATTAGTTTCCCATAAAAATGTGTGCATACATGCCATTTAAAGTGATTTTCAGAATGCATCTCCGGCATCTATAACATTAACAAAAAAGTCTTTTTTTTTGTAGTCCAATATTGTGATCTCATAAAATTTTAGTAGAATCTGATGCACTTGATGTTTGCATGGTAGAATTTTACAATTTTGGTCCTCATTTGAAAATTTTGGCATGATTGATGCCTCAAATGTTACAAAGATAAAATGACCTGGAAAGACCTGGAAGTTTCTGCCTCCTTCAGAATGTTGTTCTTTATCTGTCAGAATCTCTGCCCTTATTGATCCAAGAACTGTTTGTGATCCGCAATCAAAAGAGGTTATGCAGATGGGAAAAATCCATTGTTGGAAATAGAAAATCTATGGTTAGATCGAATTAAGCTGTATAAGCAAGAAGATAAGCTCCTGGGCCAGAAATCCACAACAGCACGGATTCTAAGACACGTAGAAGACCATGCTGGTGGCCAGCCCCTGACAGAGATCTCCCGGAGCTCCAGAAACAAACTGCCCATCTAAAATAAAACATCAAAAGCAGTGGCTTACCCTGACTGCAGGACTGGTTTATTTATCCTCCTGAATCCCTCACAGATCAGCTGCTCAGCTGAGGTTGACCTCGCTGCAGTACAACTAAACAACGCAAGCCCACCGCTGTGAAATGAGAGCGGTTTGTGAGAGCTACCTCTCTGAACTCTCAAACAGATCGGGATGTATTCTCTATAGAGCCCACAGCTCAGACTAACTCAGTTTGTGTGCAAAGTGCCTGTAGTTAAACAAATTTGTTTTTTCACAACCAAAGGTATCTAAACTTAGATTAAATCTAACTAAGTGCATTTCTATAGTGTAGCACTCAAAGAAGTCATTAGGCATGAAATTATGGATTGTGCTTGGCCAAAGCTTTCACTTCAAAGTGCGTCAGCATAATGCGTTTCTGTGACGTGTTAATGTTCTGTTAACCTTCACAGCATAGCGCACTTTACAGTATAACACATACATTTGTTTACGTAAGATGAGAATCTCGTGTTTGTGCCTGCAGCGTCACTGTTTTAAGGCAGACATGAGTGTTGGGATCCTGCCTGGCCTCATGGCTCTGCTGTGTGTCCGTGGGAGTTGGCACGGTGTTGGCACCAGCTCGCAGGCGCCAGGGGCATATGGGCACTGTGGGAAAGTGATAAGATAGATTAGCACTTTTTTTCTCTCTTTGTTCACAAGGGGCTCTTGACCTTATTGGCTTTTAAGGCCACATCTGCGCGTACATTCTCCCATTGGTCAGCTGTCCACGCCAGAGCCAGAAGCTCGGCCAAACTGAGCTGTTTTTCAGCAGTGATAAGAATGAAAGGAAGATAATATCATCCGCTTGTCAGCAAGCCATAAAACTCTCGGCATGAGCTGAAAGAGAGAGCGAGATAGAGAGAGATGTGAGGGAGAAAAGAAAGAGAGAATGGAGGGGGAATGAGGATGGTGTGAATCACTACAGGAAATCGTCATCTGTTACCCGAAGGCCTGTTAGCGCTGTTAGCACTAGAGACCTCTGCCACTCTTTCCTGTCAGAGCTGTGAGGTTCGGTCCGAAATATCGGAAACGTGGTGGTATGTGTGTGCGTGTTTAAGTGTTACGGTGGGAAACTCTACTCTTTCTTCCGTGCAGTTTGTTTCATGTTACTCCCTGATGAAAACAAACCGTTTAAAAGGCTTAAAACCTGCATGCAATCAAAGATTTTGTTGACTTACTTTAATTCGTTTCTTTATTTCTTAATTCTTTATTTGTCCTGTTCTGTTGTTCACTCCACTCTCTTCATGAGACTGCTTGGATACATGATTTAATCATTAATTCTCCACAATGGAGAAAAGCGATGAACCCCCCCTTTCAAATATCTCCCTAAAAGGCAGATTCCCCCAAAGACTCCCAGCTACGAGCGACACGTGACGAAGCTGGGATTAAATTTCAGCCAAAGAAAGAATCCCAGCATGATGTGTAGTGTTTTTATTGTGCCTCTTGATGGCCTTAGTCATTTTAATAGCACTACTTTTTCCCCCCATAGGTGACAGCAGTTCCTATAGAGCGATACTGTCCAGATCGGAGTGCCGAGTATGAATGGCGACAAGTCAGAGACGGTGGGAGTTTGGCGGCTAAGCAGTGCTTCCTGTATGGCTCTCCAGAGCTGGCTTGCTCCTGGGCTACCCGCTCCCACTCCTTCCACCCTCAGAGCCCTGGGGGCATGATGGCCCTCCAGCCCATGCGTGGCTGGTCCTTCATCAGGATACCAGGTATATATATGGTGGCACTAGAGCTGCACAAATTGCTGATAAACAAATTTTTGGTTGATCATAGCCTTAGGTGCCTATGTAAAAATATATCAAAAAGACTGTTTTGTTGTCTCAAATACATCTGATAAATCTGTAAGTGCCCTACTGTTCATGATACAATGAAATAATTTCTTGTCACACACAATGACACTATTACTAAATGTGTGTGTATATATGTAAAATATATACCTTAATACACACTTACATGTACAGTTTTGTCTGTGTTTTAATGTCTATTTGAGTTTAAAACTACTGGCCAACAGCACCAAGTAATTTGCCCGAGTGGTATTTCATTTCTCTGTATCCGACCATTGTTCTTGTGTTGACTGTTTTATTTAAGACTCAAAACTTTCTCACAGTTTGTTCATTTGATTTTTAAGCGTCTCGAAAGGAAGCGCATATCTCCTAAAAGCACCACACAAATCTTGGTAAGGGCTGTGAAGGCTCCGTAAAAGGCAACACCCCCAGAAATACCCCTACCTTCAGACTCTTAGCTGACCCCTAGCTCTTCTTTGAGACTGTGCCTCCATTGGCTGGCCTTGTGCGATAGGCTGGACAGAGAAGGCCCCTTGGTGCAGCTGCGTCCCAGAGGCCATTGTGCGTGTGAGCTGGAGGAAACGCCGCAAAAGGAGCTGGAGAGGCTGCCAGCTCGGGCCCCCCGACCGGTCCAGGGAGGGAGGGAGACCCGTGGGAGAGTCGCACAGGTCACGGTAGCCACTGGCCCGGGCTGGTCTGGGGTCAGGGCCTGGGCCTGTTGTGCCTCTATGTCACTGTCACCATTTGGCTCAACACAACACCATTTGTTTCATGTTAGCACTGTGCAGCTGTCAAAAGTGGGAGTGATGGCATAAATGCTTTTTTTTCTTTGGCAAGTGGTTCTCAACACTGCTCCAGCATTGCTTCTGCTTTCCTGCCTTTAATACACCTGATCCAGTTAATTAACAAGCCTTGCCTGAGTTGCCGAAACTGTATGCAGGGTATATCAGGACCAGGTTGCAGTGTAACTGATGGGAGCAGAGTTTGCGAGGCCTTTGAGCTCTTGTGAAGTTGGGAGGGGGGACAAAGCAAGGAAGTTTGACTATTGGACATTGTTTTAGCACATTGTTAGGTACGCTCTGTGTATGCGAGAGTATGTGTGTGAGTGAGTGTGAAAGCTCATTCACAGACTCAAGGTGTTTCAACTCACTCCTTTCCCATTTTCTCAGAGTCATACTGTACCCAAGGAAGGAAATGACACAACATAGAGCCAGGCTCATTGAAGTCCTTTGGCAGTGTGATTGCCTACTCCCACAATCTAGCCGGCAGAACTTATGAGCCCATACCTCTGAAGATGGTGGAAGAGGGCTTGAATGCCCTTTGTGATGTGGGCTAATCAGCAATATCAACATATTAGCTAAGCTACATAAGAATTTCAAATAATCAGAGCACTAACCAAACACGCACATTGGGTGGTGTGACTTTGTGCAAAAAGGTTCAGTGGTGGAGCCATTTAAAGACAATGTACCTCCCATATTTTGACTTAATGAGTCAACCAGCCAAGCAGTCTGTTTACCTTATTGTACTTTTCGCTGTGCACTCTCGGCTTTCAGAAACGTACTTTCGAGGTGACGTGGTCAAGCTACCTACGGGGTGTTTTGTAAACAGGGAGGATGTAATTGCATGTTGCCAGTGCGGATTTTGTGTGACGTTTTCTAATTAGAGGGCAGTGTAGCACCATGAAGGTCTTTTCTCACAATAGCTCTGCCACCATGACTTCTTGTTTTTCCTTGATTGGAACTGCAGTGCTGCAGACTGTTGTTATGATGGAGGAGGAGCAGCAATTGCTCTTAGCTCATAGACAGGCTGTGGGAAACTCTGCTTTCCCTTCCTGTTCCTTCAAAGAATCTCTGCGCTCCAGCAAAATGGGCGGAAATATTCTTGGCCTTTTTTGATTTTTGGCCCTAACATTCATCACTACGTAATTGTTTTGCGATCCATTCCGTGCTCCTGCTATCTCAAATGAGATGTAAGATTAGAATTAATCAGGATTCAGGTGCGGAAGAATTGGTATTTTTTATAAAAAACAGTTCATTGGAACCTGTCCAGTTTTAATCTATAGGCTGGCAGAGCACAGGTCTCTGCTGTAAAAATTCCACAATGTGTTTGAGTGTTGAGTCTCTACTCTTTTTTTGTCCTGTAGGAGGAGCTGTTTGCTCGGTTTTACTCGTGAGTCCTACACCGAGGTCCTGTTCACTTCGAACCAACTCTAGATCAGCTACAGTGTGTGGAATACATATGTAAGGGCTTAAAGACAGGGTTCATAACTCACTGATCCTGCATCCCACTCTCTTAATCCCGGAGTTGGCGTCATCAAAGTCAAGTCCACTAAACCCCTTGCTGTGTTAGGGACTTGTCCCATGACCTGACCTGTCCTTGCCTTTTTACCCCTTAGGCCCAGTCATGTGATTTGTGAGCTGAATGTCCCACCTGGCTCAGAGTTTGACCCCACCCACCCACTAATGCAGTTTTTCGTAGAGCCCATTCTGACTATTTTCCAAAATGTGTAATTATCTTTGACAAGACCAGGTCAGTTTTCAGTGTTTTGAAGTAGTCATGTTTCCCTGAGGATGGCATTTCTTGTAAATGGTTCCAGATTGTTTCACTGTGGCCAACGGTATAGATCACTTTGTGAATGTTGGTTTTGTGCAGGTAATTGAAAAATGACTTATAGCTTTAATTAGATGAATGAGAGTTCGGATTGCTGAATTATTTGTTCAAGTTTTAGCTGTTTACATTCAGCCTCCGCCTGGAGGTTTGTTGGTTACCTGGAGTGAAGTCACCAATGGAGAGATACAGTCAATTTGCAGCATGTGACCATTATTATTTTCCCATTTACAGAGTCTTTAGGTCAAAGGTCTTTTCAGCTTTCTCTGTAGTAGATATCTGAAAGGCCTTGGTAACTGACTTTTACCTCCATTAATCACTGGCTTCAATTGTGGCTCTCAGCCCATGTTGACAGTGTTGCTAGCTGCTCAGCCCAACATTCGTAAACAAGCTAGATGACCTCATGGCAATAAGGGCTAGTAAGGAGCGTCCAGTGCTGCCGTCCAATCGGCCTCCTTGCCAGAGGAGCAGCGGGAAAATTGAGATCACTTTAATGAAATTAGTGAGCAGCGCAAAAGCATTTACATGGCAGGCAGTAGGGTTAATTGGCCCAGCCGGGGCTTCGTGGTGTTTTATTTATTTATTTTTTTTAATGAGGTCACCCTGGGGTCAGACCCCAGTCCTGGCTGGGAGGGATTGGATTACATTATGAGGGGTTTGGAAAGGGTCCTCAAGAATGGGGGAGGGGGAAGCCGCCAGCAGGTGCCTGGGCTTGATAACTGTAACCATGGCAATGGCTGTACAGGACAACGCTGGCTACCTTTGGGCTCCTCCCTGTTTGGAAAAATAAAACACTTTCCTGTGCATGGGTTGACACTTAATGGGATGATTTATTTTTGGCTGACATTGATATGCATTTTTCTTCTGTTCCATTCTTATTTATTCCTGTTTTTGATTAATACTACTCCACCTAAACACTGCTTTTCTTATATAGACCAGTTTTTGTAACAAACAAGTTAAGTTCTTCGTTTCCACAAGGCCAATGGAATCACAGTCTCTACTTTGGTTCACTTACCCTAAGTCCAAACACTTATTGTTGGGGTTTGTACCCACTGCCCAAATATCCCTCTCCCTTTCTGTAAGGCTTAATAAAACTGGGTCTGGCAACCCTGTGCCTTTCTTTGTCCCCTGATGCCAGGCCCATTAGATTAGAGCTCTTTGATTGAAGAGTGTTTGACAGGGGTCTGTTCTCATCATTTAACCGCACTTGGTTCAAAGCAAGAGAGTAGACTGCAGATCAACAATGACTGATGGTGTCTTCAAATTGATATATGATGTTCGAAATACAGATTTGGTCTGTCTAGCTTTTCTTTTGACGCTTTTCTGGCTGAATAGGCCATGCCTTGCCATTGAAAAAGAACATGCGTATTTGAACCATAAATTGACTACATGTGGGTAGAAAATTGATCTCAGAACGTGGCTAAAAGGTTCAAAGGAATAGTTTAATGAAAAAATCTAATTTACACAATTTTCCACTTCTATTCAATCAGCGTCAACATGTTTGAAGTCATAAATTAGTTTATTTAGTGCTGGTGCCAATAAACACGAAGTAAATGTTCATTTTTTTGTAAATACATCCCAAAAACATCTCTCAACCAGCCCAAATTGTGTCCACTTTCCGTTAAGGTGGGGCAGATTGGATGAATGGACAAAAGTTACTTTGACCCCATTCTTACCATTTTAGCAGTACCTCTGAGGGCCCAATATCAATGTTTTCTGACCAAAACTAATGTTGGGGATCTTAAAAATGATATAAACCTGGCAGAAATCGGCCAATACCACTTGATATGTGATATTTATATTTACATTTTTATGATTGTTCAGTGGCATCTGACTTGACAAGAAATTAAACGTAATATTTCCTACTTCAGAAATAACATCAGAAAGTCTGAAAAACCTTAATCCTGGAGGTTTGGGAGGCGAGGCTTCCCGAAACTGCAGTTTTGGTTTATGCTTATTTAGATCTCATTTTCGGTTTCAGATTTTCTCCTAATAGCATTAAAAGTAAGCTGAACCATGGCTTCATCGATGATGGTGTTTGAGCTCAAATCCCAGTATTGCTGGGGTAGACGTGAGTGATCTATCAACATCTGGTGGGGGATTGAGTATGAGGATGGCAGTTTTGACTGTGTGGTGTGAAGTAAAATCTCTGGCTAATGGCATCTATAGTAGCGATAAGTTTCTCTTTAGCAACATGGTGACAATGGGTTTTTTGACCTTTTCCAGCCCTGGTTCAGGGTTCATTCCTGGTTCACATTAGCATGGCCAATGAACACTGCTGCTGGATCTGGGTTCTGGCCACGGTCCAGGCTCTCTCTCTGGAGACCTCAATACCCCCTGAAAGGCTTCCTCACTCTGTTCTATCATGACTTCAATAGACCCCATGACCAGAAAGGTCACCTACCCACAGTCACATCTGATGTTTAGGGGTCAGCGGGTTGACTGAGGTCACTTTAGAAAGTTCACCTCTCTTCTTTTGCGTTTGTTTGTCTGTGCGTGTGCAATCAAAAGAGGCTTGGTGCTTTTGTGACAGATGTGGACCTGATGACTCATTTGAGGTGTTTTGACATGACCTTGGTTATTGATTTGGTCTTATAAATCCTCTTTATGATCTGGTCTTTATGATTTTTACTTTTCTCGCCCTTCAGCCTAATGCAGGGTGATGTCACTGAGCTGTCTGTTGTACTTATTGTCATGCATAGTCACGACATGGAGAGATCACACTGTGCGGTACGGATGTCCTTGACAGAACGTTGTTTGAGTCCAAGTTCTCCTTGTTCCTTTGTATTTCAGACAAAGAGAGCCTAATCACGGACAGCGGCAAGCTTCACACTCTGGACCTGCTGCTGACCCGACTGAAATCTCAGGGCCATCGTGTTCTCATTTACTCCCAGATGACCCGCATGATTGACCTGCTAGAGGTGAGCACGCCCTAAACCACCTTTTAGTCACTGGAATGTTTGCAAAGTACCACCAGCACTACTAAATTCCCCACCAAACTCTTGAATGGATCTTTCTTGTATCAGATAGCTTTGTTATTTACTATATCATGGCCATCTGTGGTTTCTGCTTTTGTCACATCACAGAGAAAATTATGTGAAAGGAAGAGTAGGCTTGAAAACCTGGCATGAAACAAATGTGTGGTTGGAGAAGGACAGACTTGACATTTTCTGGCTTCTTTTTTCTCTTTTCATTTGTTTTGCCTCCTGTTGAACTGTAAACCAGACCTGAAACTAGACCTTTCATTAACATTCCCAACAAGGCCAGCGTTTAGTCTCCTACTACTATTGTTCATTTTTACTGACTTTATGTGTAATACCATTTGTAGTTCACAAGCGCCTGTGTGTGCAGTCCATCAGAATTCCTTCCGATCCTTTTAGCGAAAGGTTTTTTTTTTATCTTTGAAGGTTGAAAGAGGCTTCCCAGGTGGTTACACATACTTTGCTTCCTCTGTTTGTGGAGTCGTTGGTCCATGGGAAAGGTTAAACCATGGGAAAAAACAGGACAGCACCCCTTGACTTTGACTGACTATTAGCTCTGACATGGGAATTGTTTCTTTTTTTCCCCATTTTTCTTCTAATCACTCCGTCATGATTATGGTGTATCACTGGGTTATCACAGAATAGTGATAAACCCCAGTTCATGGCCAGTGGGCACAAGTGTAGAGATTTTAGAGCTGCGACAAATTCTGAAGTCTGCGTTGCGTTTGGTGAATGAAGTCATTGCCTGACCAATTTTCCACGATTCAGTAGACTTGGCCAGCGTTTAAAAGACCCAGCTGCAGTCAATTTGAGGACCCTATATTACCCCTGGGGAAAACTTGCTGATTGTAATCTTTACCATTAGCCTCATTGTTTTTTGTTGTCGTTTTCTTTTCAACTTTGACACTGTCTGCTTTGGCATGACATCAGCAGTTGTTAAGCTTGTGAGTGGGCACTGATTTTTCTGCCATTTATCTGTGTAATAGCAAACAACTATGTGATTACCTTTTTAGGATGTGAACACTTTAGAATGTTATGATGCATATAACTGAGAAATTGAAGAACATTTCTGGTCCTGTTCCGCATTTTCAGGGACTCGCCATGGGGACTTGTTGACTCCAATTGTACTTAGTGGTTTTCTGAGATTTTTCTCATTTATTACTTTCCTCAAATCCAGCTCAACTTGGCTCCAAATATGTTTCGGGGAGATTTCCGAAAAATTAATCATGTTATGTTTGGCGCCGCTCTGCTGGCCAGAATGTGGACTCAGCGGTATAGTACATTTTCATATGGTCCCATCGGCACCTTACATGTTGAATTGCATAGGGGATTGGTTTTTTTTAGCCTCAGTGTCATTTTGGCCAGAACTGGAGACTTGATCAAAGGCCGATATTGTCAGCAGGAGTGCTAATGCACATTTCACATAGTCCAGATGTGCTTTTGTGAGGGAGGCCAGAGACGCCCTAGGTCTGATGGAGCGGAGGCTTCACTCCGGGTGGCGTGGGAGGTCAGTGTTGAAGACTGGTTGGGGATTAGTTTGGAACAGTTTCAACTAAGAAGTGGGCTTATGGTGCTATTGGGACTTATGCTGCCAGCTATAGGGGTAAAGTAAGACATTCAAGAGGCCCATGACACATTCCATTTATTTTACATTGTGTGTTTTGGAGATATTCATGTTTCTGTGCCACTTAGGTGTGTACTGTTAAATAGACTTTGTTTAATGTGCCAAGCCTTCCAACACCATCTCACTCTCTCTCTGTTCTTCAGGAGTACATGGTGTACAGAAAGCATACCTACATGCGACTGGATGGTTCATCCAAGATCTCGGAGCGTCGGGACATGGTGGCAGACTTCCAGAGCCGGTGAGCTGCCAGTCAGAACGGAGGTGGGGGGAGGGGAGCGTGGGACAGGGCAAAAGCTCACATTTCTGACCTGTCCAGCAACTTGGCCTAGGATGCAGATGTTAGCATCTGTCTCTGTTTAGACTAATTGGACCTTAGTTTCCAAATGTCTAAAGCTCTCCTTCCTGATGCTCGCTTCAGCCTGAGAAGAGTTTTGTTTTGGTCCGCACTCTTCCTGCCTCTTTCTCTTTATCTCTCTGTCTGTCTCTCTCTCTCTGTCTGTCTCTCTGTCTCTCTCTCTGTGTCTGTCTGTTTCTCTCTCTCTCTCGCTCTCTGAAACTCCCTCTCTACACCCCACCACCCCCTACACACACACGGGTCTGGTTTGCATTATCTCTGCTTTGGTGGACTCTGTGGGGTCTGCTTTCTATTTAGCAGGAGGGTGTGTGGTATATTGAAATGTCTCTTGTTGTAAATCCTGGCAAGCTGGACACAGGCATGGTCTGCCTCTACTTTTCTCTCGGTCACATTCTTTTTTTCTGTTTTCCTTGACTTGCAGGACGGATATTTTTGTCTTCCTTCTCAGCACAAGAGCTGGTGGCCTTGGCATAAACCTCACTGCTGCAGACACGGTGAGACTATATTGAGCACTGGCCTTTAATGACAGCTTAACTGCTTGATGAATAATCCGGAAGTCAAAAAAGTTTGAACAAGCTCCAAGACTATGTAGATAAAAATGTCAGCAAACAATATGTTGAAAATGTGGTTTTCTCACATTTGTTTAAAACTGTTAATATTTGCTCACTATTCAGAATTTCATCATTTGTTTTTTTTCCCACATGTTTTTTAGCCTTTAACGTACTTCCTATTTTTCCCCCTTAGTAGAACAATAGTAAACCGTGGGGTAAGGAAAGGAAGTTTATTTAAGTAGTGCGTCTGTGAGGTAGTTTGTCAAAGGATGTGACATTCTGAGTAAAACTATTCTTGTGCGTCCTTGCAGGTGATTTTCTATGACAGTGATTGGAACCCTACAGTGGATCAGCAGGCCATGGACAGAGCTCACAGGCTGGGTCAAACCAAGCAAGTCACTGTCTACCGTCTTATATGTAAGGGCACAATTGAAGAGCGCATCTTACAGAGGGCCAAGGAGAAGAGTGAGGTACATGCCCATCTACCCTCATGCAAATACATAGATTTTTACCTAATAGATACTTTTCTTTATTCCTTATTAACAGTAAGACACATCCCCTAATTCACCAATCCGTTCCTTAATTATTTATTGATTGTATTTTTATGATATTGCTTTTGTCTTACAAAAGCCAGATGACCTTATTTACCATTATGTCCTAAAATGTATATATATATATGTATATGAATTTTTGGAATTCTGTCTTTGTATAATATTGGAAAAATGCAGTTGAATTGTAATTGCAGTCTTTATGCAGCTATTACTGAATTAATCACTCTCAATCATGTCTTTTGTGTTTTTCAGATTCAAAGGATGGTGATCTCAGGTGGAAATTTCAAACCCGATACCCTTAAGCCCAAAGAGGTGGTCAGTTTACTGCTGGACGATGAAGAGCTTGAGAAAAAATGTGAGTTCATGTTAATGATTAAGGACTCTTTGGGAAGGGCTGCAGCAAACGCTATGTGGCTCATGTAGGAGGCCTATTCTCAGTTTATTTGTTCAAGACACTTTGACCTGTGTGCTCTCAGTCTTCCAAGAAATAATCCACACCACCCATCTAGTTAAAAAAAAAAAAGACACGCTGAATCACATATGGGCTCTTTTTCAACTCCAGTTCCTCTCATTAGTCATCTCACTCATCACTAAGTTTTGCCTTTAATAGCATGTGTACTACAGGGTCACACTGACTGATTGATTGATTATTTCTCTGGCCATGGTTTATTTCTCTCGTTGCTTCTACTTTTGTGATCATGCATGTGTTTTTTGGGCAGTGCGCTTAAGGCAGGAAGAGAAGAGGCAGCAGGAAGAGAGTAGCAAGGTGAAGGACCGTAAAAGGAAGAGAGAGAAATACGCAGAGAAGGTAACTCTACCCGTGAGATGCTATGAGAAAACATGTATTTATGTCAAGTTCCATATTCTTTTATATGCGATTAGAGAGATTTGAGAAGAAATGCTAATTCCCATCCCTTTCACTATTCAGAGAAAAAAGGAAGATGACATGGAAGTGAAGAAGAAGAAGGAAGGTGTGAACTTGGTCATCCCCTACGCTCCCTCTGCAGACAACTCCAACCTGTCTGCAGACGGGGAGGACTCCTTCATCAGTGTAGACATGGATTCAGCCATGCCCAGTCCCTTCAGCGAGGTAAACGACAGCATGCTGCTCCGAAGAAACTCCGAAGAGGAGGGAGGAGGATATGAGTGGTTCAAGCGAAAGTTTGACTAAAAATTACATTTGAATGTAGCTTGTCCAGTACCTCATTTTCAGTCAGCCAAGAAATAGTGTATCCAGAATTAAATTCTTCAGTTTACAATGGAGCTGTTAAAAAGGAGAAAACGTAATATTTTTGCAGTTCATTGGGCTTCTACTTTCTTAGAACTTAATTTTGCCAGTAATGTTTTATAATAAAAGCCTCTTATAAAGGGTTTGTAAATGGCTTATGTTAATTACTGGATGAGGTTGAGACAAAAACAGTGACACTGATCTGTTTTATCTGATAAATATGAAGATCCGACGAAGCTCAGGTATAATGATGAACTCTGATTCATGAAGTATGTGATAACATTATTATTATATGTTTTTATTTAATCATATTAATGATTTTAAAGATATTTCTAAGATTCTTAGATGGTCTAAAGTGGTACTCTTTACCTATTGCAGCTCAGAACAGTTCCAGTCAAATGTGTAATGATGGAAGCATGCAAGGTGCTAATTGGGCTGTAAACTTATCTGTTAGCTGCATTAGCCTCTTAGCTCTAGTGCAGTACTAAAGCTGTACTTTCAAGATGAGTGGATTCTGTTCTTTTGAAGTGTGAGTTATAATGAGGCCTTTTACATATAGATTTTAATTACCAGTTAAACCAGTGAAATGAAATATCACTGTTTGCTGTGAAGGAGGAGTCATATGTTTTTACACAGGCTTTAGCAATTTCTAACCTTTGTGAAGGGATTCAATCTCACACTCTTTCTTTCCTTCCTCTCTTCCACCTAACGGCCCTGATGCCTTTCCATTGTGGTGCTATCCCTCTGTCCCTGTCTCACCCGTAGAGCTGTGTGTCTCTACAGATTTCTCTGAGCAGCGAGCTGCAGCCCAGCTCTCTGCCGGCTGATGAGAGCAGCAGTGATATGCTGGTGATCGTAGATGAACCCGTGTCGTCTGCACCACAGTCCCGTGCCACCAACTCCCCTGCATCCGGCACCGGATCCGTGTCAGACAACATGAACGGTGGGTACAGCCTTCTGGAGAACAGCTCCGCTGTTTATTAGCTGGACTGATGATTGTTCTACACTGATGGATCATACTTTGGTGAACAATGAAGTGAAAATTCTCCAAATGTCATTCAGATGTCAGCCAAAGCATCTTTAGTGTCGAGAGTTTGCTTCTATAACTTTGTGCTGGAGCTAAATTGTTATACACTTGACTCAAACTGCACTAAATTGTTAAACAAGTTGAAGGTTACCCCTCACCTTGGCTGTAGCCTCTACTCTTTCAGAAAGACTTTGAAACATTACTGTGAGGATTTGATTGCATTCAGCCACGAGCGTGGTAGTAAGGTTAGGGGCTCATTTTGGATGATTAGTTCTCAAGCACCACTCCAGCTCATGCCAAATATGTTGGAGGGAGCTTCATCACCACAGAGTGCACATTCCAATCCCATTGCTTAAGAATTGTTGACCCTTCTAGGTGACCTTATGTGACCTTAAGAGTTTATAAAGGCATTATTTGTGGATTCATTATTAGTTATTAGCAACTTCAGCCTCAGTGCAAAACTAATTGCAAAGTGCAAAAATTGTCAGGCCCATATAATGAAATAATGAACTGCACACACTTTCATTCATATATATATATATATATATATATATATATATACACACACACACACAATATTTTGTAAAGTGCAGACGTAAGCCTGCTGTGGCATGGCTAAAAAGAGGCAAATATGGGTTTACCTTTACATTTTCTTTATGGGTGGTGTATTAAACTGAGTTTAAAATGAAATCAAAGTGTTCTGGGAGAATAGTTGGGGACATATTTAGGGTATACAGCAAGCTCCCGTTATTCGCGGGGGTTACGTTACACGAGCACCCGCGTGTAATGAAAAAACCACGTTGTTGTGATTTGGTCAAAAAGTGCCTTAAAATGCCTATTTTTATAGTTAAAACCCTAAATATGCCCCCAGATGTGCTCCCAGAACACGTTATCATTTCATTTTAAACAGTTTAATACATTACCCGTAACGAAAATGTAAAGATAAACCCGAAGTTTAAATACGGAAAAATCTCGAACGACAGAGAGATAGAGAGTAAGAGAGAGCGAGAGAGAGAGGATCCGTGCGCTCCAGAACGAGAGAGAGAGAGAGAGAGAGATACAGAGACGCGCGCTCCGGAAAAAATAACGAACGACAGAGAGAGAAAAAAGCAAAAAAAGATACGCGGAGAATATTTCCAGGTTCCGCGTTGTTTTGAATATTTCCACGTAAAACGATCAGTTTCGTTCTCAAAAAAAACCCCCGCGTGTGACTGGATCCGCGAGTCCCGACCCGCATAAAACTGGGGGTTTACTGTACACTATAAAAATAGGCGTTTTTTTTCCCCACTATATGCGGGTGCTCTTTGAACGTAACCCCCGCGAAAAGCAGGGTATTACTGTATATATGGCAACAGTGGACAAATAATGGTCTGTGACTTTAAACAGTCCACAGCATACTTTGTCCTTTATTTGGATTCTTTTCTTCTTTTTTTTTTTTTTTAACACTGTACAAAGTATAAAGAATAATTGCCTCATATACAAAGATATATTCTGTTTCACATTGCTGGAAAGGTGTTCAAGTGGCCCTTCATTCAGCTTTGGCCAGCTGCTGCT
>JBBPDB010000153.1:3297119-3321841 GCA_037974465.1 Brachypetersius altus
ACTTCGAGATTCCTGAAGTGTTTCCAGTTAAGTGTACCATATGCATCAGACATTTAGCCAACGTTCTGTGGGCGTGATGTCTGAGGCTGAGACTAGGCAATATGCAGCAATGAAGTGGCATTCTAAAGGTTTCCAGAAGCCCATCATGAAAAGCTATTGTGACTTTTTCCTTTTGTTTTGTAGATAGGAACTCCTATTGTGAAATCCTGAGCACACCAGGCTTGAGGTTGATTGTTATGAGTTTCAGGTGACCAGTGTACTTATAGATGGAAATATTTGTTTTTGATTGGGTTGTTGAGAGTGGGTTTTTGTTTTTAAGTTCTTTTGGGTTGGAACTTGGTCCACCGTTATCCTGGATTTAGTTCATGAGTTCTCCTTTCTCCGTTTGTTTCTGTTTAGAATCTTTGTTTTTGGTATGGAACTTCCTCGTGCCTTTTTTTCTGGTATGGAACTTCCTCATGCCTTTTGCTTTGAGTTTAAATAAAAGAAATAAAATGGAAGTCTGCATTTGCACCTGCCCTCATAGGAGAGGGGGAATCGTGACAGCTATGTAGTCCTTTTCAAAGAACTTAAACATCCCTGTAAGTACTGATTAGATAGTATGCAATTAGAAAGTTCCTGTAATGTATATGAATATGTAGCATATGTAGCAAGAGCTGCACTTCAGTCATCTCCATTTTTTTTAGGGCTAGTTGGTTGTTGAGTTGCTAGGTAACACCATGCCCTTTGAATATTTTGTGATCATTTGGATCTTTAGAATCCAAGAGTTTAGTCCACCAGGGCACTATAGCCATGTTTACATGGGAAGCACTGTGTGCAAAACAGCAAGCGAATCAAGTGTTTATCAGTGAAAATGATTGGAAACAGTACAGTTTCATATCTGCTGTCAGATGCTGGATACACCATTATTGGCAATCACAGGCTTAGGGCCTTGTAATAAAACTGCATAGCAAAAGAATAGCAAAGCTACAGGACATATTTCTGTTATCATATTATGTACCTCATACATTTATTATGCAGACCACATAAATCTGCAAACCCAGCAGTTGAATGTCAGTGTGATCATGTGATGTCTATCAATAACAAGCCCATCCATATCTGTCTGAGTGTATTCTGAGTTGGTATTGCGGTAGCATCTTATTCATGGGCTAAGTATCCACATTAAGCATGCACAACAAATTAAAGCAGACAGGCTCACTGTCTTGTTCTTATTTGAACATGTTTGGAAATGAGTAGTGTCAGCTGCTGTGCTCTTCCCCCCAAAATAAGTCAACAGCGAGCAGCTGCATCTCACATTTACTGCCCTCAGATCTCCCCACTTTTTGCCTAATTCAGAGTAATGGAAGGCTGTGGTGGGAAGCAGTTTACTACTGAGAGGACAAGTGAGGGTGAAACAAATTGCTAAAAAATGTTGGGATAAAGAAGGTAAACGGTTCAGGGTTAATAGCGCTGGAAGGAAACCAGAAAATTATGGGTTCAACTGGTGCTTATGAAATATCTGACACAGACTGTGTACAGTATCAAATATATTGAGTCATATTTAGTTAGAATGTTTATCAGTCATAAGTGTGGCTACTTTTCTGGCCTACACAATGGCTTTAAAGTTGAGTATGAAACTGGGAAAATGGCTTTAAAGTTGAGTATGAAACTGGGAAAATGGCTTTAAAGTTGAGTATGAAACTGGGAAAAATGGCTTAGTATGGATTTTGTAGTTACTGCAAGTTCAATCAAGTTCAAGTTCAATCATTTCTCTGAAACGGGACAACTTTGAACCAGGATATTTTCTCACAAGACAAAGGAAATGTTCTTAACCCCATTGGTAGTCTATAGTCAAGGTTTATTTAGCTCCAGTCGAAATAAAATCACACAGTACGGAACCCACTAAATCAAATTCTAGTTTTTTTTATATACACACACTATGAGGACAAAAGTGTCTTTCTTCCAGTGAGAGGCAATCTTAATGCATCAGCATACATTATGCAACAAAATGCCTTAATTTCCCCCTTAAAATTACCTTAATTTTGACTGTATTCATTTTGACTGTATGGAAAATCAAGGAAAATGAAGGGAAAAGCACAGATTAAGGCAGATTAAGGGGTGAAATTACTGAATTCCATAAAAGGCCATAAATTTAAGATTAAGGGGTTTCACACGCATGCCTTAAACCTACTTTTAAGTTAAAGTTAAGGAGGTTTTACAAATTAATTTTCAGGGGTGAATTAAGGTTGGGTTAAGCACATTTGAAGTACATTTTGAACAAATTTGTGGACACAGTTTCGGGAAGAATCCTTTCTACTCCAGCATGACTGCGCCCCAGTGCACAAAGCAAGCGCCATAAAGACATGGTTGGATGGGTTCTTTTTTTTTTTGAACTGGTTATCAAGAAATGTTTTAGGCTACAGACATATCTGGTCATGCTCCTGATCACACACATACATTGAAATTGTACATCAAAACAGCAACTAATTTTAGTGTATTGTCTCTGTAACTAACACTGTAACATCAAATTAGTTCTAAACACTAGAGGCAGACCAGGCCTGGAATGCCCCCAGAAGTCAGTAAAAACAAAATTGAAGGACATGCAAATGCTGGAGATGCTTGTGTCTGGCTGTGTTGGTTTTAGATGAGTTCTACAGAGCACCGTACCATCTGGCACAGAGAGACAGACAGGCACCATGGCTCTCTTCTTCCCACAAAGCAGAATGATGAATGAACAGGTAGCTTGGCCAAGGAGAATACAAAGAGCACCTCAAACTTTCCATCATCTGAGGCTCTGCTTTCTTTACTGTGGGACTGGAAGCTTGTGTGTTTGTGCCGGGCCTGAATAAACAATACCAACTGCACAATCAGAGGAAGCTTCCCCTTGTTGGGTGCCACATGTTTTCTTTCAGCCTAACAACTCCCTGTATTTCTGTGTTCCTGGACCACAGCTTACTGCCAACATTGCCCACAACTCTGCTGACTGGATAAGAAGACAATTCCTAATGAGTATAATCATGGTTGGATCAGGGTAGAGGAGATGTGTGAATATTACAGTACCATAAGTCGGATGTACCTACAGAGTCAAAGCTCTGATCCTTTCCAAGTAACATTTTCAGGCTAAAATGATGATTTATTGCTTAAAATGCAGCCAAAGCTAATTGGCATAATTTGATGTATTTACAGCCACGGATAACCAAGAAGTCGTGATCAAATAAGACAGTTTTGCATTAGCTCAGGTCAGGTTCAGGAGGAGAAAATTAGTTCGATGATATGTTGTAAAAAGGAGGATGGCTTCTTGGCACACAGAGATAGCAAAATGCAATCAGAGTGTTGAAATTATAATCTGTAGCTAAGGTTTGGCTTTAATGAGAAAATTCAGGTAATTACTTCTGGGCTTATTTAAATCAGGAGTATTAGCAACCGGTGACAGCTGGTCATAATATTAGATGGGAAAGCTTAAGCATTACATCACAGACTGTGGCACCACATTTGAAAACCCCTTCACGTAATTACTAAACGACTCTGTGAACCAGCAAAATACAAAGTAAAAAACATCTTACCTGTGTCTGTTGGACCCACTAGTCAGGAGTGAATCAGTTTCTTAAAAAGTGAGGTTAACTTTCTGCATTTCTGCATTCCCTTTACATCAACAGTGTGTAAATATCATTACGTTTTAATGTACAATGTGGTGTTACAAAGTTCAACAGGATCTCCTACTCTTAAGTATTGCTTTTATTGACTTTTTAATGCCCGTAGAACAAGAAGTCAGCATTAAAACCTCAAACATGCTCTATTTTTTGCTTCCCTTACTCTGTATTGTCCATTATTGCAAAGTCAATATTTACCAAGCTAAAACAAATTAGGTGGCAAGTTAAGCATAGGTGTTAAGCATCTCATTCTAACTCCATTTATTTTAAACTGCTTTTGTGCTTCTAATTATCGCGTAGTACAAGTACAAAAACTGACTGAAAGGGACAATTCTATGAAAGGAAAATACGACAGTGCAAGAGACGATGCTATCAAAATAAAGAAATCCAATTGCAGGATTAACAATATCTCAGATTTGTCGACAGATTCAGAATCCCTTTTTCTCATGTTAGTTTTTTTCAAATAAATGAATTTGTCCTCCCTACTCTGACTAATCAAGAGGGCATTTCACTCTATGTAAATGCCGCAGCATGTATGAATTCTACAGCTGGGGCGAGAGGTGAATCAGCCTCATCTTAACCAAACCACATATTTTTCACAACCTGTTGGTGGAGCTGTTGTTCATATGTCCGCAAAAGGCCACAATAATCTGCACTTGTTTGTTAACAGCAAATAAAACCATGTGGATTCCAAAAATTAAACCTTATTTTGATGCCTTTTGATTTTTGGCTTAGCCCTATTAGCCCATTCATGCCCTGTTAGCAACTGCACTGACTTAACACTCTGCCTGCCTTTTAATTAGCGGAGAAATAAACTTTATATCTCCAGTCTGAGAAGCTGGGGATGACTCTCGACTGTGTTCGAGTTAATTATCATATAACTATGATCATGATCTTGGAACAGAATGCTAGCCAGCTTAGTGGAAAAGAACAAATTTTTTTCTCTCATATACCAGGGAGAAAATGTGACTATTTTGGACTTAAATAAGACCATTTTGGACTTAAATACAGTTGACACAGGCATAAAGAAGTGAAATTTGCTGAACAGTGATGAAGAGGCCTATACATGTACACATATATAACCATAGACATAAGACAAACAACATTGTAAGCATGCAGGTTAAGATTAAAATATATTGATCACCACATGTGTTCATGTTGATAGTAATCAAGTTTTTATACCATTAAAATGTGAATCTAATTTAGAATGAATAGTATAAAAGAGGTGCTAAATACCAGCAGTCTGTTTGTGACAGTGTGGTTTAGCTCGCATACGTTTTATGTGAAAGCTTATTTTTGCCAAGTAGAATAAAAATAAGCTTTTGATTCTAGTTCAATGTTTGACCCATTAGGTCCAAATAATGAATGAAAAAAAAGAAGTGAAGAAATAAGGACATTGGATCAAGATTTTTTTTACCAAAGTAATATTTTATTTTGCATGTCCATTGCAGCTGGTGAGATATATCACATTTAAGTGCTATGCAGAGTACATTTGAAAACTTTGTTCATTCAGTTTATTCAATATTTGAGTCCCATATACAAAGCGTGGTCATGGAATGGGGTGCTGAAGCCTCTCTTAGCAATTCCGGGGCAAAAGATGGAGAAACACCAAGAGCACATCACTAGACAATAGCAGGGCAAACACACAGGGACAGTTTCGTATCTCAGATTCAGTGATATACATGTATTTGAACTATGAAAGGAAACTGGAGCTTTTGGCAGAAGCCCATGTAAAATCCACAAGGAAAGGACCATGGGCCCTGAAGCCAGGTGATAGCGCTAACCACTGTGCCACCAGGACACCACGGGAGAGTATGTGATACTGTAAAATCCCTATTGATTTTCAGTGGGGGTGTTGCAGTTGTTGAGAAACATGGTGCATCAAAGGCTGGGACATTTCTGAAACGAGGCCTTACGTAAAGAGCAGCAGTGCAATATTTCCATCACAAATGTGATTCTTTTGCAAAAATGTAAAATCAGTATTTTGGAAATCCTTGAAATTATGATTTTTGTATTTTTTATTTACCTTATAAAATTAGCAACAACCAAAAATGGAAAGGAAAAAATATCTACATTTTGCAAGAGGGTAAAGTGTAAACAAACAGCAACCCCTTTGGTCTTATTATACAGTCATGTGAGGAAATAAGGACACCCTATGGAAGCCTGTATATTTTAAAATATATTTGGCCACATGGATATTTAATACCAATTTTGATGATACCGAGGGATCCAAATAATATAACTACACAATTAAAAAATAAGAAAAGCCTTTTTAAAACTTTATGTGACATGTAATTTAAAAAGTATGCAATTTCTGGTGAGGAATAAATTAGGACACCCCCACATATTACCCCAGTCACACACAGGTGTATCACGTCAGGTGCACATGATCATTACATCTTTAACCAGCATTTTAATAGAGCCTTGCCCTATTTAACCTCAGATTTAGTTTGGTGTGCTCCTGATTGTTGAAGTGTTGAAGTGAGCGTCATGGTGAGATCTAAAGAGCTGTGTGATGCCCTCAGAAAGAAGATTGTGGCCACTTATGAGTCTGATTTAAAAAGCTCTAAAAAGAATTTGACATCAGCCATTCCACCATCCGGAAAATTGTTTACAAGTGGAGGACATTCAAAACAACTGCCACCATGCCCAGGTCTGGCCGTCCAAGCAAATCCTCCCCCAGAGCAGACAGCAAGATGCTCAAAGAAGTCATCCAAAATCCTAAAATGTCATCACGGGAACTACAGCAGGCTCTGGCTACTGTTGATGTAAAAGTGCATGACTCTACTATCAGAAAGGGACTACACAAGTTTGACTTTAATTGGAGGTGTGCAAGGAGGAAACCTTTTGCTCTCTAAGAAAAACATTAAGGCCAGACTGAAGTTTGCCAGAGTGAACCTAGACAAAGACCACGATTTATGGAATGTTCTTTGGACAGATGAGTCTAAAATTTAATTATTTGGACATCAGAACAGTAGAATCTGTTAAAAAATTAAAGATGAAGCGGAACTGGACACTGCAACATGATAATGACCCAAAGCATACCAGCAAATTCACCAAGGACTGGCTAAAGACTAGGAAGTGGAGAGTCCTGGAATGGCCAAGTCAAAGCCCTTAATCCCACTGAGATGCTGTGAGGTGACTTGAAATGGCTTGTACATGCCACATAACCCTCAAACATCTCACAGCTGAAAGAATTCTGCATTGAGGAGTGGGGCAAACTTTCTTCTGATCTATGTCAGAGACTGGTAAAAGGCTACAAAAGGCGTCTCGCTGAAGTCGAAGAAGGCAACACTAGTTATTAGGGGGTAGGATGTCCTAACTTTTTCCTCCATTAAAATAAACATTTTTGTTTACATCTTTTTTTTTGGATGTTTCACAAAATGTTCATTTTTGTTGTTTAATTACTATAATACATAAAATCATGACTGGAAATTGATATGTGAACAGGTCATAATGAAGAGCTGATTATTTAACGGAGTGTCCTAATTTTCTCACATGACTGTACTGTATGCTGCAAGTATCCATAAACCTACGTAACCATGTTCATCTTCCAAACCAAACATTTTTAAGAATATTAGTGTTTGTGCCTTTTTATACAATTGTATAAAAAACACAGCCTATTGCATACATAGTTATACATCTAAAAAGCTCATTCTATTCAGAGGAGCAGGGCTGGTGTGTCAAAACAGGACACGGCACGTGAGGAACAGTGGAAAAATGCAACAAATTATTCTCACCTCTCAGAAGTGTTCAGCTATTCTTACTTCATTTTAAGTTCCCTATGAGAAGAATTTGTCAGTTGGTGCTCAGGGTGCTCCTAACCTCTACTCTCTATCCCATCTTGACCAGTCATAGCTTATTCAATAGAGAAAACTATGCAATTGCTGGCAAACTTATAATCTGTGGAGAATTTACAGACTAAACAACAGTTGGTTTTGGATTACACAACGCCATGTGTGTTACTACAGTGATCGTGGATTAAAATGTATCCTAAATTCGGGTGATCACTGTAATAAGTCTCATACGAAACTAAAACAATTACTGAGATTAATAACTTGTCAGGTGTCACTGTAACAAGATATTTAATGTTATTCGCATCACCTGTCAGTTAGTTTTAATGCTGTGGATGATGTGTGTGTGTGTATTAGTTCTTGAAGCTGATGTGTTGGAAGCAGGAAAAAAGGACAAGTGCAGGGATCTGAGTGATTTTGACAAGGACCAAATAGTTATGGCTGGAAGACTGGATCAGAGTTTCTCCAAAACAGCAGGTCTTATGGGGTGTTCCTGGTAAACAGTGGCTCATACCTAACAAATGTGGTCGACAACTCAAAGGCTCTTTGATGCCTGGAGGAATTAAACTAGCATGTCTGGTCTGATCCCATAGAAGAACTACAGTAGCACAAACTACTTTAGAAGTAATGTTGGCTATGATAGGATAACACAGCTTCCATCACAGCTTGCATCATAGCCGCAGATCGGTCAGACTGCCCACAGCGACCCCTGACTGAATCCTGGCATTCATGTGGATGTTCCTTTGATAGGGACCATGTACCTAAACACTACCTAAACACCTACCAAGTACACCCCTTCATGGTAGCAGTTTTCTTAAATTGATAGTGGAGAGCAGGATAATGTGTCACTCCACTTTCAAACACATAGTGTCCCCCTTTTTTGGTAAACAGAGTTATCCAGAATTCCCAGATTCCACAATAATGTGGCTAGCTATGTCATTTTCAGTTAATGAAATTTAACATCATGCCACAAATCTATGAGTGATTTTAAGCTTATGACTTGTGAACTTGTGGTCATTCAGTATGATCATTCCTCTAAAGTACTTAACACTGCTGAGATATGGGACTTGATTGATTCAGTCTACTTATGCTTTAGCAGCATGTTCAGCATGTTTACTACACGCCATGCATTGATTCTAACAATCAATAAACATGCATATTCATAGACAAAAAACACAGCATGTATGTAGATACTTAAGTTTTTTAAGTATTTTTGACACTCTCTCTCTGCCCACACTTGTGTTGTTTAGTAGTGTTTCTATTTTTGTTCTTTGTGATACAGTATAGTTTTAGAGGAACACTGTTTCGTTTCACTGTGTGCTGTGTGTATGAATGAAATAACAAAAACATACTATTACTACTACTAAACATAATAAATATCATAATACCCCAACCCTGTCATCATATAACGGTGCTTAAGGGTAGCACTGTATTAAAAATATTTTAAAAGTAAAACATATTTTAATCAGTTAGAAAAGTCAGAAATATACTACGTACTATATGTATCATACAAGATTTGCCCCACTCAGGTTGACAAACAAAGTCGCCCCCCCCCCACCTCCAAACATTTCCTTATGTTTTGGCTCAGGGTCCTCTTTAGTTAAAATAGGATTATCTATAAATAGAGGTATTAGCTGGCATCATAAGATACAGGCACATGTAAGCTCCTTAAAAGCCTGCATGATGCATAGGCTTTCTCTGCCTGCTGCCTGGCTGGGTGGTGGCGCTCCTGTGGCCGGACCTTTCAAGGAACAGCCTGTTTACACCCTGCGGCTGTAACCTTAGGCCCTGGCATGCAAGGTTGACCTTGTGTACAGCATGGTAAACATAGCACAGAAAAAAAAAAGACCCTCAACATTTTTCTTACTGTATGTTCCAGTTGTTTTATTTATATTATGTTTATCAATATTAATAGGTGATCTATTTAGTTAATGCTAAATTAAGTTGTGTCAGATCAATGATGAATGTCAGTTGAGATGACCTTGTGCACAGCATGGTACAAACAGCACAGAAATGACCATAACAAAAGTGACTTTAACTGGTTTTTAACATGTGAAGTTATACATTAGATGAGACTTTGGATGGATTGTACAATCACGTTTGTGATTACGTTGTAATTACAATACCATACTTTTACAATTACATTTGAATTTTCTGTTCTGTCATATGAGTTTAATATACTCAGACATCAGTGTGTTAATACTATACCAATAGACATTAATGTGTTGGTACTATAGATGTAGACATTGATGTGTGGACATTTTTCTTACAGTGTGTTCCAGCCCTTTTATGTATATTATGCATGTATATATTAATTTGTGATTTATTAATTTAATGCTATTAATACTGACATAATATTTTCAGTTGGTGTTGCTTCAGAGCAGACGATGAAGTGATCTCACCAACACGGAACGGCCTTTTTCTATTTTAGTCAAAAGTCACCTTAACCGGTTTTTAAAGAGCGGCCTAGTTTTGAACTAGAGAACACAGTGTTCTTGCAGCAGTGAAAAAAAACGTTCTGTCAGACTTCAAGGAACTCCAGCATACACCCTGTGGAATATTGCGTACTGAGGGAAAAACATTCAGCAATTCTCCCAAACAATAGAAGCACTTTCCCATACAACACAAACTCACAACTTCGTTTTTATTCACATTGTCCAGTACAGGTGCCCAGTACTCAGGGACCATCAGTTCTGATGCATGTGGTGGTGCTGGTGATTTCTCTGCTGTGACACACCTATAGTCCAGTGTGATAATGTCTTTATATTTTGCTTTAAATCCCCCTGTTGGTACAAAAAATCTGTATATGCCTATCAAACTGTCATCATTGGCATTATAAGTCAATTAAACGAAAGAAAATGGAATGATTGTTTTATGACAACAGGCTGCAAAGTGGCTAAAGATACAAGGAGCCTAGATAAAGGAGCTCCAACCCCTCAGCATTCAGCACCACCAGTATACTGATCACCGCCTGATCATCTGGAATCATCTGCTCCTGGTTCTTCACTGGTTCAGGACCAGTTAGATTAGCTTTATTCAGGTTGAATGATTCATACGTAAGTCACTGTGTGGCTCAACAAACAAATAACATTCCTCTTAAACTTGTCAGGTTCAGGGACTGGCCTAGAAATGGGTGCCTTTAAAAGTCCCCCAGGAAGCCATTGAGAAGTGTTCCTGAAGACCACATTAAAAATATGAGAAACTCTGACTTTCTGGAGGCAAAATGTGAAGATATGAAGGGGTGGCTCAGGACTTTTGTGCAATACTGTACAATGTAACTACAGCTCACTAATTGAATGATGAGATATATCTGGAAATCACCAGGCTGTTTTGGACATGGCCTGCCAGGACCGAAACTGCACCCAGCCCCATTCCTGAGGATCTACCGCCCAGTTTAGTTTCAACACAGCTGGCTCTAATATTCAGATGCAGTCAGAGGCCTTGATTAACAAGATTGACTGTGTTGGATTAGAGGTTGTAATGAACTCCACAAGCCTGCACATTTCCAGAAACAGAGCTGCTCAGCAATGAACTTCGAGTTCTAATAGTACATGTTCTATGAGTTTTTAAAACAATAAAATGTTAAAATTAACCCATTCGTACAGAATGTATACATATATATATAGTACTGTACTGTGCAAAAGTATTAGGCACCTGTGCACATTGTTTGAAGTCATTTATATCAGCAGTGGCTTCTTTCTGCAGCAAAAACAGCTGAATATTAGAATAAATAAAAACAAACAAGAAAGCAGTAAAAAGAATCAAGGTTTCTTTTTTCTAAAAGTAGTCAATATTTTGTGAGCTGGTTAGAAGAACACAGGTTTGGATTCAGGTTTCTGCTCAGTGTCTCCAGTCATTGGGTGAATGAATAAAATTCTATAATAAATACCTAATTTAATCTAGTGCAGTAAAAAGAGCCAAACCATGTATTTGATTGAACTGCAAGTAAACTGCGCTTCCATGAGGAAAGAGGTGTGGAAAACACTTTGCCACACATAAAACCTCTATTTACTTACTTAATGTTGTTTGTATTTGTTGTAATGTAAGTTTTTAACACTAACCTAACACCACTGCCCAGTAGTAAACAGTTTTCAAGCATCATTTTCACAGGTGCCGAAGACTTTTACACAGTGGTGTATACAGTAGATATGGAAAGAAGGGGATTAATCTTGTATTTGTCTTCCAAACCAAATGAAGTGGTGTGAAGTTGAAATGAAGACGCCAACAGCCCTGTTAAGTCCCTCATGACCGTCTTACTGACCCCTAGTGTTAATTGAGTGAAACTGCAGGTGAGAATGTGGCAGGCTTTAGATCTCTGCAGGTTGTGACTGTCAGTCATTCTGAATATAAACTAATTTAAGTGGGAAAGATTAAATTCAGTATCGGCAAACCTGACAGCATTCCTGTCTGGATTATCTTAAAGGCTGATTTGCCTCAGATTTTTCTCCCTCATTATCTCTCGGATTGAGAAAGACTTTTTCGAAAAAGGGTGAAAGGGCCGGGATGGTCACTCCTCGCTCATTTTCAAAATATGTAGGAACTGGAAATGAAATAATAATAGTTGTGTTCTTATTTTTCCTTCCCCCCTCCTTTTTGTTTGTTATGAGCCGGTTTCCTGAATCCTAAGGTATCCACGCAAACGTGGAGCACAGAGTATGGGGGTTGGTGGGTGAGGGTTTCGGACGGAAAAAAAAAGATGCGTGAGAAAATCGTTTGGCCTGTGCCGACATGTTCTGCATTTTTTAATCAGAAAGGAAGCAGGAAATGATGTCACTAGGTCACAAACAGGATGCTGTGATTATAACACAATGAGAATGCCTGGCCATGTGATGGAGACTCAGAGGCCAAAGAGTGGGGCACACACACATGCATGTATACACACACACACACACACACACACACACACACACACACACATTCTCTCTCTCGCTCCCTGAGGGTAAGGAGCAGGTTGCAGTGAGGCTTAAGCAGATGACTTATTGCTGCGATAACAAGTGTGTTTAACACCCCGGCCTGTGCTCCCTTAACCTTGTCAAAAGTGTTGTTTCTCTCCAAGCATCCTCTTCACGTAAAACACGGCTGGCGGACTCTGATTGTGCTGCATCTGTTTGTGTGAGAGATGTGATTAGTTGATGATTGCTGGAGATGTTATTGGTTGCTGTTTACTGCTGATGGGGCAAATGCAGGCCGAACACTAGCAGAGAGGCCTGATAGAGTAGCAGCTCTTGTGGAATTCCGTTTTCCTAAAGTCGTGGTTCTTCCACTCTCCTCTAACGCCTCCTCCTTCGCATGTGGCCTGTGAGCGTTGACATTGGCCAGAGTGGTGAATTATTTGGAAAGAATGGACGCTCTTTCACAAATCTGGCCGGAGGAGGTGAGCACGTCTTTGGTTTGACGTGCCGCCTAAACATAGGAGAGCCGTCCAAATGGGGTGGGGGATTATTTTTAGTGGTTTCTCAATATCGTATTTATGTCTCGTTCGGCCTCGGCTTGGGTCGAGGCCAAACTCGGCCGGGCGCATTAATGACCGGCATAAATTCTCTACCATCTCTGGGCCTGGCTAACAGCTGACCTTTTGACCCCTCCTCCCTTAAGTGGAGGCCCAGGTGACCCCGCAGCACCCATATTGTAAAGTGGCAATAAATAATTCTTCGTTCACGTGCCAGATTGCTCAGATGGGTCAATTAAACTTTTGGAGAGCATGTAGCCTTTTTTTTTCTTGTTGAAAGAGCCCAGTGCCAGTGGGCTCTGCCCTGAAGCCCATCTGTGCAGGCCATGGCCACATGCATGGCTCTCCCTACATCTTTTGTTATGGTTTATTGGGGGTTTGTTGGGAGGGGCTAGAGGTAGAAGCAGACATTTCTCCTTTAACCCTGAAGGCGAGGCTGAGGCTCTTGGCGCCGGAGCCCGCGAGTGTGTGAGTGCTTTATAGTTGCCACGTGGAGCTGCCGGGCGAGAGGGGTGGCATATGCCGCTGTTTTTATGGCAGAGAGCAAGGTCGCACCCTGGGGCATCTGTTTCAGCTTTCTGAGGAGGGGCCGCTCCCGTGCCGCTCCTATGCGCTCTTCGCCCGTCTTTGTTTCAGAATTTCCAGCTCAAGGGGCCTGTATCCGAGGCAACGGATTTGAATTTCAAGCCAATTTACAACTGAGCAAGGCTGGGAGGGGGCTGGTGAGGGTGGCGTGTTTTTTTCTCATGATTAAGAGGAAATACTAGATGAAGAGAACACTAGACAATTGCAAAAGTGAAAAGCTGACTTGCTGTACTTCAGCATCACTGGCAGTCTGGCACGTTACCACGACATTTCGCAAGGCAAGGAAAAAAAACGTGAATGAATTAATGTTTTTATTCTTCAGATGTTTGGTCCTTATAAATATGCATTATATACAAAATAATAGTATAAAACATATAAAGAGCAGTGTGTCATAATTAAATTAACTCTGGAAATAATCATTTTTTTAAAAATTACATTATTGGTCTCAAAAACTAATTATAGGCAGTCAGTGGTGTGCAGTCACTTTTTTTTTGTCCTTCTCTGGTCTTGTACTCATTGGGCCACATTGCATAAAAGACGTAAATGACACTTCCTCTTGGATCCTGCTGGTGAAAGTCGGCCGATTGCGATGCCACTTTGTCTGCAAACTCCCTGTTGATTAAGAAGGAATTTTCCTCTTGTTTCCGGCAATCCAAGACCCAGGGCACAAAAATTAGCATCCTACCGCATTCTTTTAAGGCTTTTTTGTGAATTTGGGCTGCATACAATCTTAGCAAGGAGAACGACAGTCACTTTTGATATGATTGACATTTTGTACATTATTTTTTTCTTTTTTCTGACATTCATAATCTTTTCTTGTGATTGGGATGGGTGGGATTGGGCTCTGATTGGTCTCCCCCCTCTCCGTTCTTGCATAGCTGGCAATGCTGGCTGAAGGTTTGGAAGTCCCTGGCACCTTCTTAAGTGATTAGTTGGCAGATGATGTGTCCGTGATTTCCACAAGAGAGTGAGAGACAGACAGAGAAAAAGAGAGAAAATGAGAATGAGAGAGAGAGAGAGAGAGAGAGAGAGAGAGACTCACTCTATGTGGGGTGGGGGTGGGGGTGGAGGAGGCCACTCTTCTCTGCCAAAGACATTTTTTTCCTCTTGCAAAGTAAGTCCTTTTTTTTCCTTACAGTTTTTGAGGGGAAAAACCATACCGTAGCAGAAGGGGCAGAAAAAAACATCCAGGACTGTACACGTTTGTACACAAACACTCCTTCAACAGAAACTAATCTATTGCGTTCGGCGAGCAGAGTTCCGCTCTCTCTCCAGTTCCTCAAGTTTCTCAGAGCAGCAGTTGACATCACAAATAATCGTCTCCAGTCTCTCAGTTTTTGTAAACAATCCAGAAAATTCTGCTTTGATTGTGTTCTCCCCCGTCCCTCTCCTCATATTCATCCTCCCGTCCTTTATACCTGGGGACAAGGAAGTACATATGAAACACATGCTGCCAGCGACTCCAATAAATGAAGTTCCAGCACTAAAAAATTTTAATCGTACATAAGCATGTTAACATATAATGGAAGCAGACTTGTTTCTCAGTCCTCCTTACCTCAGTTGCTATGACACATTCACTCCTCTCCTCCGCTATTACAAACACGGACTGGTACATGGAGTCTCTTGGGGAACATATTGTTGATATCCTACACTCCGGCTTTTCACTGCACACACAAATCACACGGGGTGTTAACGTAAAGTAAAAGCACATGGAGCAGCGTCTCATTGTGCTCTGCTGGAGAGGAAATATTAGGGGGAGAAGGAGGGTTAGAAAAGGGGTCAGGAGACAAAGGGGTCCCACAAGCAACTGTAAACTCTATGTAAATGTGAGCTTATTGTTTTACATCAAGATGGTGTGAGCCCTACGAGACGCACTCGATGTCTGGTTTCATTTTCTTTAGGCACAAAGGCTGTTGACAGGAACCCCCTTCTTGGGAACTGAGTATACAAATAGACACCTTGTCTAAAGAGCGAACTAGCAGTTCCTGTCCACACCGAACGTTTATACCACACATTAGATTGAGGGCACTTGTTGGAAATGCTGCATAGATCCTTTGACTGATTTTTAGGCCAGCAATGCCTGTTTGGGTTGCCAAATTGGTATCACAGAATATGTTTTATATTCTGAAACATCATTACTGTGGTGATGTTGATGTTATTGATGTTATTGACTGTTAATTTGTTTCTGAGGGCCAATTTTCAAAAACTGCAGTGTGAATAGTGAATCACCACTAAAAAAACGTCTTTTAAATGTTATATTAGGCTTAGTCAGCCCGTATGTAACAAATGAGGCAGAAATGGGCAAAGTCTCACCTGTACATTCTACTCAACGGTATTTTGTCTTCTAAACACTTTTCGTACTTGTGACTTTTATCCTCTTGCGAAGGGGTCTCTTTGAAGTCTTTTGACGAGTTGTAGTCTAAATGGTAGTTCTTGTGTATGTAACTGGACTTCTCTGGCCCACAGTCCACCTCCAGGTCCACCTTTTTATTGGTATTCTTGAGCTGGGACGTTGGTATTAAGTTGTCCCGTTGCGTATCGGACAGGTTGTTCATGGCATCTGCGTGAGTCCTGTCGCCATTGGCCTGTCTGTGGATGTGACGGAATGCAATGACCACCATGCAGAAGAGGACCAGCAGGGCCACCAGCCCAACAGCCAGGGACACGGCAGCCCACTGGAAGCCATCCTGGGTCTCTGGGGCCGGGAGGACGGGCAGGGTGACGGCAAAATACTCGCAGTGGAGTCCTGTGAAGCCGCTGGGGCAGAAGCAGGCCGGGGGACCACCAGGGATGCTGACGCAAGAGCCCCCATTTAGGCAGAGCTGAGGAGGGCAGGTAGCAGTCAGCTGGTTGCAGTTGCGGCCTCCGTACCCCAGGGGGCAGGAGCAGATGTAGTCGTTGATTCTGTCGTGGCAGGTCCCTCCATTGGCACAGGGACCGGGCGCGCACTCGTTGATGTTGATTTCGCAGCGCTGGCCCATAAAGCCAGCACGGCAGCTGCACATGCGGACACCTCCCAGAACCACACACGCGCCACCTGCACAGCAGCAAGAGGGGATATTCGATTACATATAGGTAAACACACACACACACACACACACACACACACACACACACACACACACACACACAGTTCATATTACATTTATAGTCATGAACATATTGACATGTATTCTCATTAATCTTGCTAGCCATCATGAGCCAGCTGTTTTTGACAAATAATTTATCACTGGAAGCCCAAGGAAACAAGTCCTAAGTGCAGATCATTCTTTGACATGGAAACAAGCACAAACTATAACTTATAGACACAGTGTAAACTGAATACAAATGTATTATGTAATGAAGTAAATATACAAATACATATGTAATGTGTCTCGCATGCATGGCGAAATTACAACAATACCTATGGATTCCTACAGCTTCGTTTCTTTTCAGTGAAAGAATAGCCTCTCTCTCATTCTCATTTTCTATTACTGACAAAAAAAATATAGGATGTACCATTCGCACACGGCAAGGTCGTGCATTTGTCCACCCTCTTCTCACAGTTTAGACCAGTGTAGCCTCTGGGGCACTCGCATGAGTAGCTGCGGCCGTTGTCTTTCTCGTGGCACTTGCCGCCTTGAAAACACGGCATATCCGCGCAGGTGAGCAGACTGTGTTCACAGTGAGAGCCCTCAAAACCAGGCAGGCAGGTGCACTTGTAGCCATTATCCAGCTCCTGAAGGGACACAAAGGAAATAGGTCTTTAGAGCAATGTTCCATTCCCTTTTTGTCTCGGCTATCAAACAAAAAGGTCTTAACTTGTAAAATAGGTAATTTAAAGAGTTTTATTTCAAATGATTTTGGATCATTTCTATTGGTCCAAGCAATTGGATATTGGTCCAAGCAATATTGGGGCAGCTGGTAGCCTAGTGGTTAAGGCATTCGCCCTGCGATCAAAAAGTCCAGGTTCGATTCCTAAGACCGCTAGGCACCTCTGAGGTACCCTGAGCAAGGTACCGTCCCCACACACTGCTCCCCGGGCGCCGTGTTCCTGGCTGCCCCCTGCTTCACTTGGTGAATGGGTTAAATGCAGAGGGTGAATTTCGTGCTGTTCACACTGTGTGCTGTGGTGTGTTCACGTATGACTGAATGTTCACTTCACTTAAGCACCATGAAAAGCTCACATACTGTAAAACAAGAGTTCTTAGTCCCAATTCAGGCCATTTTTGTGTAATGCACATGAAAGTTAAGGCGTGTTTTCCTTTTCTTATGCAGTTCCCATTCAACATTTTGTTAAGAAAAAAGTGATGATGAGAAAAATGTATATAATACGATATATAATATATAGACAGAGAGATGAACAATGACAGGACAGTGATGTCACTGATAAAGAAATAGAGGCCAAACTCACTGTACAATGGCCTCTGTTCCTGCAGGGGTTGCTGTCGCACTGCCGCACCTCCAGCTCACAATTGACCCCAGTGTAGCCTGGCATGCACGTGCAGGTGTAGCTGCCCTGGCCTGTGTTCATGCACGTGGCTCCATTCTTACACGGCTTGTGGTGGGTGCAGAAGTTCAGATCTAGTGTCAAATGTGAATGATACCACTTGAATCACAACCTACAATCGACTTTTAAGTTCATTTTCACATAATATGGGTTACTTGACTTGGTCAGCATGGGCCTAAACTAGCATCTTTCACCTCCTTTACTTCTACCCAGTCCTACTGCAGATGGTTATTATGAATGAAGTCCATGTGTAGATTCATACATTTAGACTACTATCAGGCTCACCTTGGTCACAAAAGAGTCCACCCCAGCCTTCCTTGCAGTTGCACTGCCAGGGCTGTTGGCAAGTGCCATGCTTGCACGCGGGGTATTTCTTACACTCTGTGCAAAACGTGCCCTGCCAGCCTTCTCTGCACCTGCAACAGATAACAGTTCGCATATAAGCACATAAATACTCATTATAAATACGAACTGAACACAGATCTAATCGTGTGTCTGTGTAATCGACGAAAGCCGATATTTGTCAAGCTCCGATTATGTCGGATTAATCTCACTTTCACCCAAATGGCGGTTTGAAAATAAGTGGTGTAACTAGCACAATGAGATAATCTTGGCTAAACTCTCATAGTAAGGATTTATCTTTTATATAGGTCAGAAATGGCCAGCAGAGTGAAAACAGAAGGGCTGGACAAACATATAATATGCAGAGAGATGCAGATCTGGATGTGGGGCAAAGAGACTAATACTTTAATGGAAGTTAAACAAAAAAAAAAAAGACAAGCAATTCTTATTTAGTGACTGAGATATCACTGTAATACTAATCCAACGTGTGTCACACACCCGCTTTCCCAGCCCATGTACTTACACACACTCTCCGGGCTTGGAGCAATTGGCGTTGGTTTCACTGCATCCTATAAGGCAGATGGCTGTAATAGCAAAAAGAGAGTTCCTATTAGTAAAGCAGGTCCTGTGGCCCAGGCCTGGCTCAGCTCAGTGTAATGTTCATGGATTACTTCAAAGTATGAGAAAAATAAATGGTTCTTATCAGCTTTGAAAGTACATTCTAACTCAAGCCAGATATCACTCATAGTGAATGAATCAAGCATAAAGACCCATTCTTAGCAGGCCCACAAAAAACAGGACTCACAAGGCTAGAAATGCATAGAAACACAAATGCATAATACATTACTCTGTGAATTAAGCATAGTCTATTAGTCTAACTTTTGTGGGTTAAAATGCTGCAGAACTGCATGATCATGACTGTTGTTTAAAATGGCATTTCAAATAAACTAAAGTATAAAATGGTTGTGGGATTTTTTAAAGCTGTGGTGCATCCATATAAACTTTGCTATGTTTGTGTTATGCCATGTTATGTATGCTTTTTATACTGGTTGTATAAAACCACGGTTTCGCATTGCGGACTATAAAACGCATCTCACTGGGGTGGAATAACGGTGTTTTATATTATACACTGGTATCTCAATTCAGTACAGGTGTGTTATGTTTATATGTTAATGACTCCTCTCTTCAGTGGATTAGAGCCTTCAGCATTATGACATTTTGATACCATTAAGCACTTATATTTCAGTATTACGCTTTCTTCCCTGCTCTCGCTTTTGAATTTCTTCAGAGAAGGGTTGTCTGAATGGGCTTGCTTGTTTAATTTTATAATTCAAGCAACACAGCGAGTACTTTATTTGCTTCAATCTTAATCTTTTTTTCTTTCTTTTTTAAAAAAACTAGGGATCCTGAAGCCTCGGTGCCTGAGTAGGTCTGGTGTAGACCTGTGAGACTGGTGTGCTGGTGGAGCTGGTCTCCTGTTGTGTGGCTGTGGTGGGGCAGATCTGCTGGTTAGTCCGGAGCAGATGCTCCATCTCACTAACGGCCAGCTGCCCCTATTGTTGTTCCGAGTCTGCGCGAGCCCTATTTGCAGCTGCTCCGCTGCCGCGCGACAATGGGGCACTCGGCAATTTCGTGGCGCGTGGCGGATAATAATGCCGCGATTAACCCGGCGCGTGCTCGCCCCTCCCCCGGCGCCGTGACGCGCTCGCGCGGGATTAAATTACCACGCACGCGCTGGGAGTAGCCTACACACACACACACACACACACAAACACACACACACACGCATGCACTAAGGGGGCTTCGGACAGACTGAAGTTTAAACATAAATGTGTATAGCAGACTATATATATACACTGATGCTTAAACTTGGAGCCCCTAATCTTGACGATCATATATATATAATGTTTGTAACAGAATATAAAATGTAAGACTATAATAAGAATAGCAATAATAAACTAATGCTGTTATTAAACTAGACTGAATGTGCCTCTTCCAGACTACTGGACACACATCACTGATCTTAGACTTTGTTCTGCAGCCCAGCAGAGTTCCCACGTGCTTCATGTCTATTAAACTGCTGGGAACCCAAGCATGGTTTGACGATTGAGAATGGAGGGAAACAGCAGACCATGTTGGGACTAGCAGACTGGACAGGCGCCCGGAGGACAGCACAGCAAAATCTTAACGGCAGAATTTGCCCTTACAGTGCTGATTAACACTGACTGCACTCAAGTATTCAATGAACTTATGTATCCTGTGTGTGTTCCTGTGTGTTTTCCTCTCAACATAAATTTAACTATAACTGCTGATCATGTAAAAACACTGCATGCCCTCAGATAAATACTGCACCTATCAGGGTATAAACGTCGTCACTGGGGTGGAACCCTCAAGGGTGTGCCTCCAGGACCTTTATTTATACAACATAATTGTATTGTATTCTGTTGTTGTTGTTATGATTTTCAGTTTATATTGACCCTATAAACCCTGCCCCAGGTTTGTTGTTTTATTTTTATACTAAAAAAAAAGCAAACTTGTGTTTCATTGGGGATACTGAACCATTAGGGCCAGCTGGGTCCTCTGAAGGTACATTTACACCATAATATTAAAGTTTACACAGCAGTTAACTTAACAAACACTGAGGATTTTATAGGGGATCCCCAACATACATAACTGTCATTTAACAAAAAACTTTCAGGCAGAAAAAGCCACCAGGTTAGACCATCGAAAGCTCCCCCTGTGCACCTGTGAAAGGTCTGTTTGATGAGAGCAAGGTCAAAGTACTAAAGTAAATCCCTCCATCGCCTAAAGGCCAGTGGATGATGATCTCTTGATTGCTTACGTTCTTCGCAGTATTCCCCCTTCCAGCCAGGGAGACAGGACAACTGCCCATCTGGATTGCAGGTGTAGTGGCCAAAACGGTCGTCCCTGGGCGTGCATATTTTCGAACAACTGTCGCCGTAGTAATTTTCATTGCAGATGAACCGGTAAGAATACCTTAGCTCCGTCTGCTGCCCGCTCTGAACATCCTGAAACCACTCAGGGCCTACTTCCAACTGTCTTTGGATGGAAAAAGAACTAATCTGTAAGTCGGGGCTGTTTGAGTCTAGGAGAAAAAAAAAACCAGACATAAAGGTCACATCACAGAACCATTATAGAATCATGTCACAGAACTATAGAACTACTACAGAACCATATGACATAATTGTAGAACTACACTAGAACCATATCACAGATCTATAGAACTACTATAGAACCATATTACAGAACTATAGAACTACCATAGAACCATATCACAGAACTGTAGAACTGCCATAGAACCATATAACAGAACTGTAGAACTACTACAGAACCATATGACAGAATTGTAGAACTATACTAGAACCATATCACAGATCTATAGAACTATTATAGAACCATATCACAGATCTATAGAACTATTATAGAACCATATCACAGAACTATAGAACTACAATAGAACCATATCACAGAACTATAGAACTACAATAGAACCATATCACAGATCTATAGAACTATTATAGAACCATATCACAGAACTGTAGAACTACTACAGAACCATATCACAAAACTGTAGAACTACTTTAACCCATTCATGAAGTGAAGCAGTGAGCTTCCGCCAACAAGGGGCGCCCAGGGAGCAGTGTGTGGGGACAGTACCTTGCTCAAGGGAAGCTCAGTCGTGACACTAGCAGTTGGGCTTCAAACCCACAACCTTCTGATTGCAGGGCCAACGCCCTAAACACTAGGCCACCCAGCTTGCCATATCACAAAGTTATACCAACTATAGAACCATATTACAATGTTCTGGAACTATTGCAGAACCATTTCTCAAAATTACAGAGGCATTATGGAACCATTTTACAAAGTTATAGAACTATTATGGAACCGTCTCACAGAGTTATGGAACCATATCACAGAGTTATAGAACTATATCACAGAATTACAGCCCCATTATGAACCATACCAGTGAACCATACTCATATATACTTATATACTTATAGAACAACTAAGAAACCAAATCAGAAAAGTATAGAAGCCCTATAAAACCATATTACAAAGCTAGCTACAAACCTATAGGGAACCTTTTCACAAAATCATAGACATTCTTGAACCATATTATGGAACTACTATAGAACCATATCACAAAATGATCAAACCATTCTAGAACCATATTACAAAAAATACAGAAGAAAATGTTAGACGTTTTTATTTTTAAGCGAATATTAAAGCCTTTTTGTCTCTCTGTGGTGTGACAGATGGGCTCTGGGTTCGGGGCCACTGTAATGTATAAGGGTAAAATGAATTTCCTTTTCCTTTAAGTCAAGCAAAACATTCCCATGCTGTTATCCCACTCCAAAGGGCGGGGACACAGAAAGGTGTAAAATACAGGAAAATGCAGTCGGATGGTTTTGGCAAGCGCTGAGTATTCTCACCAAAGCCCACTGAGCTTTCCCACGCCAAAAATAAACTAAAGGAAGTTTCAATTGTGTTGGGCTCTGAGAATGTGAAGGTGTTTTGGAGCGGGAAACAAAGTGGGGTTTCTCAGTGAAACGTGACATTTGAAAAGAAAAAAAAACTGCTGGGAAAAAAAAGATTTGCTACAAATGAACCTTCAGTCAAAGCAATCAAAATGAAATACTAAAAGCAACACTATTTCAAAATAATAATAGTAAAAATAAAGATGCTTAGTTCAATGCAGGATATGTACAGTGGTGTCGCCCTCTAGTGGCTGAAAATTGATCCACTTACCTACAGGTGAATACCGAGCTTCAATAATCAAAGAAAATGATCCCTGAAGGGGGAAAAAAAGAGAAACCTGCATTTGTAATGACATCCAGAGAAGAAGGTCTGCTCATAGAATAGTGGGTTAAAATATTAACAGCATTGCAAGGCCTGGTCAGAGAATTTTAACAGTTGATGTACAGTTGTCGTCCTGTCTATTTTATCCTATTATAATGGGCTTTTAGTTCAAATAAATAAGCAAAAACAGCAGCTTTATCACATCTTACCGGCCATCCAAAGCTGAAGGGCAGTCGGAGTGGTGTGCTTTGAGTTCCAGTCCCTATCCTAAAGGAGTTGGTGCCCAGCACTGGAGTGACTGCTGTGCCAAAGATGCAGTCCCCTGGAGAGACCACCGCCTGGTAGTTTTTGAGGCAAACTCGAAAGAAAGTCCTGCAATCAGGCCTGCACTGCTCTCCATTGGCCAGAATACCCTTGAAATTCTTGAATTCGTGAAGGTCCAGTTCAAAAACACCAGAACCTAACATCTAAAAGGAGGGGAGAAAGGAGGGGTAAAGAAAAGGCAAAGCATTTTTATAATGTGCATCTTATGAACACTGGTCCACTCTGGACAGTTAAGATGGTGATGGTGGTTGTAGAGGTGGGTGGTGAAGATGGGGTGGGGGTTAAAAGCCAGGGTCTTCTGCACCCCTGTGCGCGCGCTGCTGGGGGTATTTACCTGCGTAATGAGCGTGGAGAGCAGCGCGAGGAGGAAGGTGAGCCGAGCTGCCATGCTGCTGCTGCTCCCTTTGGATTGGGGTGGGGGGGCAGCCGCTTCAGTAGCCTCTATTCCCCTACGAGCTCCTACTCCAAGGGTTGCAAAAATTAATATAAAAAAGGAGATACAAACAGAAAAAGAAAAAAAAAGCACTTGAGCGTATAAAAGGCGTATATTCCTTTGCGCGCGAGCTCCTCAGGTCCTGGGGCGCGTGTCCACAAAAAATAAAAACAAAAACAAAATTCCTGCCGCTTTTTTGTTTATCCCAAAAGGTGAAGCTGAGCCAGAAGAGGAGTATCCACTCTTATCCCACCACCGTGCATGGTCACTATTCCACTGTGGTCACCTCGATGCCTGTCGCTTTGTGCATGAGGGGTCTCCAGAGTGTGTGTATACGTGTGTATGTGTGTGTGTGTGTGTATGTGTTTGGGGTCTGGCGTGGGGGTGTTTCTCCTAACGCTCGTCTTCTTAAGAAGTGAATGAAGTCTTGTTTCTCGCGTCCCTCAGTATTTATACTGGCTTTGTGTCCGCGCTGCTCATTACATAAACCGTCCGTCACGGTGTCCACGCCTACTCGACTGGCTCTGGCACGCCCCCTCCTCCACCTCCTCCCTATTTGCCCGAACAATAACGATGTTCGCATCTGAGCTGGCTGCACCTCATCATGCAGAACGTTACAGTGGTACCAAGGACTGACAGACTGACATCTGTTGACATATTTAGAGAGCAGTCACTTTTCATGTAAATGTTTTACAATTTTAACCTGAAAATACAGACCACAAATCCTAAGCCAATGTGTCAAGTCAAGTTAAGCTCTACTTGACTTGACTTGAGTGTGGTTGTGTGTGTGTGTGTGTGTGTGTGTGTGTGTGTGTGTGAGAGAGAGAGAGAGAGAGAGAGAGAGAGAGAGAGAGAG
>JBBPDB010000153.1:3341493-3353449 GCA_037974465.1 Brachypetersius altus
GATGCAGGACAACCACCTAGCAATGCATTACAATAGTCCAGTCTGGAGGTCATGAATGCGTGAACTAGCTTTTCTGCGTGAACTAGCTTTTCAAATCCTATTGGTTACTTGGGGGATCTTGTATTTACCTGTGTATCACATGGACTACCTCTGGTCTTCCACACTCCAGGTTACAGTTAGGTGGTCACTGAATTTGGCCAATTAGAGCCTAGAATCAGCAAATTCCAACTATCCTCCTACGAACCATCACTGGTACACACACAAAACATGCACAAGCCCTCACAAGCCTAAATAACAATGGTCCAAAAATTTGGGCAATACACCATATAGACAAAAGTGTTGTCAGTTACGAATTCAGGTGTTTTAGTCATACCCACTGCAACAGGTTTATGACTTTTTTGGATGAGTTCAGTGTGGAAGAACTTGCCTTCTTGCACAGAACCCTGACCTCAATCCCATCCAGCACCTTTGGGATGAACTGGAACAGAGATTGTGAGTCAGGCCTTCTTGCTCAACATCAGTGTCTGACGTTATAAATGCTCTAAAGGATGAATGAGCACAAATTCCCACAGAAACTCTCAAATCTTGTGGAAAGCCTTTGAAGAAGAGTGGATGCTGTTATAGCTGCAAGGGGGGACCAAATCCATATTAAGGCCTATGTAATTGAATGCATTAAAGTCCCTGTTGGTGTAATGGCCAGTTGCAATATTTTTGTCCATATTGTGCATATAGTTATTGTCATTGCTCTGATACTGTAGCTCTGTTCTAGATTCCACAGTGGCCCTGATCCATCATGCAATCAATGACATCAGTTCAAGTGAGTGAATGAATGGGTACCTCCAATCACATTATCAACTCTGAGGCTCTCTACACTTGTGTGTTTTATTTGATCAATTTCAGCTCTCCTCCACCAGAACGCCTCTTGCCTCTGTCAGTTTTGCATGACTTCATCACTCCTCCAGTTCCTCATTAGAAGCAGCAGGAGTGAGGCGGATGCTGGACAGATGGCCACATGATTTCATTATTTCTTAGCTCTTTTTCTCATTGGCACTAATACGAAGGGTGTTGACCAACTCTTCTGCACTGTACTGGTTAGACTAGCCGCAAGTTACTGGGCAGCACTGTTAAGCAGTTCCACCGTGGATCTTGTTCTTAATTTCATGATTTGCTTTGCTTGCCAGAGGAATGGAAGGTCATTTTCTTGTCAGCTTGAATATAATCTTCCTTAAAGCTCTGGATTTGATGGATGTTGTCTATCATGAATTAGTATTGATTTTAGCATTGTTGTCTTGCTTCTGAAAATCTGGCATGACTAATGGAGTCATAATGATGACTACTAGTGCACTAGAAGAAAAATATTTGTCCTGCATTCAAAGTCACATCCAAAAGTGGATTTTATAAAATGTTAATGGAAGGTTATGGGAGAGATTGAACCATATGCTGCAGTTTTCTTGTATTTTATTGTTTTCCCCTATGGTCTACTTACGAAAGTTATGAGATTTTATGTAGCAGAAACAGTCATAATTAATTTTTACAAGACCATTTTCCAAGCTCTCTTCATACTTTAGAATTAAACAGGCTGTTTATTTGTTACTGTCCCTCTCAGACTGTATATGTAAATGAGGTCTGTTCTGATTGGCTGTCTTGTATCAGACTTCATTTAAAAATGAGTCTGGACTGAAACACTCCTTCTAACTTCAAGGGTGGGGCAAAACTGCTATAGGCTGAACTGACAGCTTTAAGTAGATGTGCTGAGCTCCAAACAGGATGTTTTTGCAGTTTTGTTTCCAAATATGGACTATATGGACTGAGAAATGAGTGGATCATTGTAAACATATTAACAGTGTTTCTGTGAAATGCTTAAAAGCATTCCATGATATGGGCCCTTTAAGAGAAAGATGATTTGAAGTGTAAGTTCATTTTGGTTCTTTAAGGTTGCATTTGTCTTAACTTTTTTGTTGCATTGACCTGATTGTTTTCTCACATAACCTTTTGAGTGTGTTCTCAGGGGATTCCAAACAATGAACTGTCCTGTTGTGTCTGCTTAGAGTTTCCAAGCTCAGTAATGCACCTTTTTCATTGACCATACAGTGAAGGTACGTTTCCATGGATATGTGGACACACAGTGTCATGTGACCATCGGGCAGTTGTTTCGCTCTACAATTCTCTCTCTCTCTCCCTCCCTCCCTCCCTCTCTCCATTCCCAGTGTTACCTTTGAGCCTGGGAGCGGAATTCTGGGAACATTTTTCCATGTGAAAAGCCGAGCTCCAGTGGAGGGGTGTGACGCCACTGCATTGTTTCGGCTGGCGAAAAGAGGAACCGCGCGCGATGAGGCCAATTCCTGTCCGCTCCAAAAAAACAGGCACTTTCTCACACTGGCTTCCTTCCTCGCTGGACAGCTCAAAACAATCCCAGAGTTGCAGGGCCCGAGGAGTGTGAACGAGGAATCGGCCGTGTGGAGGGCAAAAGGGAAGCAGGACTTTTTCTATCAGTTTATGCAGACTGTTTATGAGCCATTGAAAACAAACAAAGGGGCAACACAACCCCCCCACTGAACACATACACACACAGCCTCCTCTAGCCGCCACCAACGTACCCTCAACCACCCAGAACTGAACTGGCATTATATCATTGGGAAACAATTCTGCCTGTAGGCTGCTGGTCATTTTATGGGCTTATTTCAAAATCTTGAACATTTTGAATCGCTTGAGGAAGATGTCCAGTAGATACTTGTGGAACTTATATATTACTGCAAATATGAGTTAAATACACCACATAACAGTCACTCTAACTCCAACCTTAACCTCAGCCCTAAACCTGAATCACTAACCCTGAGTCTAAATGGTGAGAAAAGAATTCAAACCTTACCGCAAATTAGGATGCTGTTGGCTTATTCACTGCTAGTGAGCAATGAATTAGAATTAAAATCTTAAATTACTCTGGCTCTAAACTTAACCTCAAACCAAAATTCAAATTTTGGTCCTAATTTGCTAATCTTTGTCCTCTAAATTGTCTTTGTAATCAGATTAACTAGGACATTGTTGGCACTCTTGCTCTGTGTTTAGCTGCTAGTCAGCAATATGGGTGCAAATAAAACCTTTCCACAGAGACAGCTGTGCTTAACGTTTTGAAAATTATATATTTTGCATTACTATATATTCCAATCATTTGAGCATTTGCAGATCACATACAGAGGACAATAAAAACTGAACAAAAACTAGTGCTGGTTATCTCGCTTGACTGATCTTCACAAGAAACAAATGAGTTTTAAACAACTGCTTGTTTGATTTGAGGATCTGTAGGAAATCTCCAGGGCACTAATAACATCAGTGTTTAAGTCTCTGGAATTTGTATGTGTGTGTGTGTGTGTGTGTGTGTGTGTGTGTGTGTATGTGTGTGCTTTGTTTGATGGACAAGAGCACAGAAAGAGAGAGAAAAAGAAAAAAACAAAGAAATAAGTTATTGCATTATTTAATTTTTCCCTAATTTGTCCCCCTTGCTTGTGGCTCATCTTAACCAAACAATGAGTGTGTTATTTGCTTTTTATTTAATTAGGCTTTGTCTGCTGCCAAACTGTAAAAACACTGGTTCTTTGCAGCCGGTCGCCATCGTAATCCCCTACTTGCTTTGAGGGAAGTGCTAAGCATGATCACCCTCACTGGATAAATATACTAAACTCTGAGGCAGGGTAAGAATCCAGATCTGTATAGATGTCATTGCCTCAGTAAGGGAACCCCCCACCTCAGTCAAACTAGGAGAAGGTCTGGACCAAAGTCAATCCTGGACGTCTTCACTCGCAGACCGGCTGTCAGGTCAGGAGTTTAATGAGTTCCAAATGTGTGCATAGGGCCAAGCAGAGGCTGCATACGTGCCTCCCCCCGCAGTGACTCAGAGAGAAGCCCCCCACCCCCAACATCCTCCGCTCTCATCATCCCATTGTCTTTGTCTTACATGATGTTCGGCATGTATGAACACAGCGCTGCGTCGCATTTCCCATCAACACCTCATACACGATCACACTGTCTGAGCTCGCCGCTCACCAACGTGATTCTCGCAGTATGTGTAAAATTCCAGTCAGAGTGAATGAGTGAATGAAACTCAAGGACACTCGTGAGATCCTCGTCTCTAGAGACCTGTATGTAGGCCAACGCTGGAATTCCTCATTTCATTATTTACAATGGTTTCACTGCAATATGTCGTCAAATAATTTTGAAACAAATTAATGACAGGAATTTTACATTTGTTTTTGCACAATTTGCAAGATATTGATTGAATTTTTTAATAGTTACGAATACAGTGCCTGGTGTTTTCCAACAGTTTTGAGAGAAGGTTTTGGTTTATGTTTTTTCTTAAACACATCCATGATAGAGAGGTGCATGTATGGCATTATGAGGCAAAATAGTCTCAAAGAAACATTCTTTATTTAGATTCAACTCTTCAACTATTACCATTCCAACATAACTTACAGGATAAAAACTCCTACAAAAAACTGAAGATATTTGTAGGTTTACTGGTGTTTTTAGATGGCAAATGAACAACAATACTTTTTATAGTTTTAACCCACTTTCTATAGTGTACTGTATGTCTACTTTTTATAATTTTAACATTAACTAGGCTTCCATGGCTCCAAATGATATCTCACTGTACTTAATAAAATGAAATAAAATTCTTTTAAAAAGGCTTTATTTGCATGCAGTTGTGAGATGACCCATTTGTACTAGTTTCATAGCAGTTACTGAATATTTCATACTAGTAAGCCTGCAGTTTAAAAGTTTAACTCCATACTCTTATTGCCTTCTTTGTCTTTCCTTTCATTTTTTAAACTGACGAAAACTCAAATTAGTTAGCAGCATAACAGTTCACCCCACTTAAACAAACTTGACAAGATTCTACTAAAGTGAAATCATACGAATTACAAAGTGCAAAATAGTGTCCATTTCTATTCCTTCAGGTATTGACTGCTTTTCTTTGGGATTTGCGTTTGTGCGGTTGGCTGAAACAGAAAGCGGGAGAACAACAACAGAAACGGTCGAGGTAGCGTGGTGTTTCCTGGCCTGCGTGCGTGCCCTGTCCTTCGTCTTGCCCTGCCTGAGGATGCTGCTCCGTCAATGCGCTCTCTCTCTCTCTCTCACACACACACACACTCACACACACACACACACATGGAAGGCGAGTGTGGGGGGTTTGCTGGGAAAGCTGGGCTGACATGGCTGAAACAGGCAGCGCAGCCTGGAGGAAGCACCTGTTCTTCCGCGCCCGCCGCTGCTGCATTTATCTGACCCCAGTCACATCAGGTGGCTTCCTGGTTTGCGTCAGTCGTTGCTCCCTGAGGCCTGCCTGTCATTGGGCCGCTTTTGGCTCCACCTCTTCCTGCTGCCGCCATGCTCATTGATCTTGAGAGGCTTGTTGCTTCCTGGTGGACAGGAGATTTGCTTCTGGGGAGCCATCTGATGAGGTGGTCTCCACACCCTTAAACATCTTTCTACCAAATTTCTATTCTTTCCTGGTCGTAAACTACATTAGGGAACAGTTGGCTTCAGAATCAGATCAAAGAATTACTCTTTACACATGTGACAGAATGAATTCTACTGAATTCTAATAATCGAATTCATTATGTTGTCTCTGATTAATCTTTGCGCTGTCCCACAACCATAATCCTTTGCATAAAGCAAAGTGCTAAGCATGATCATCCGCACTGAATGGTTGTATTGTATTCTGAGGCCAGTTAAGAATGAAGAGGTCTATGGATGTCATCACTTTGCTTTCCCTCCCACCCCACCCTTTGGTCCAGATGCATGTGTGCCACTTCAGTCAAGCAAGGAGAACATCTGAAAAAAGGCAAAGCAGATGCTAAAAAGCATGTAGTAACGTTTATGGCCAATCACATACAAAACAGTTTATGTCACGTTAAACACACTTTTAGTTCAGGATGACACATCGTGTGTAATATTAATCAAAACACACAGCGAGGCTAAGATAAAAATGTATATAAAACACAAACTTTCTATAATAGGAAAAGACCATAAACTGTTATTTAAAAATTGCTTCTCACAATTACAGGAACATTAAAAGGTACTATAATCAATAGAATGGGTTAAAATAAAGGGAAAAATATCACAAAAACACACATGACCTCATGGTGAAAGGCAATGACCAAATTACGAGATGAATGGATGGATGAATGGATAGATAGATAGATAGATAGATAAAGATATATATATATATATATATATATATATAGAGAGAGAGAGAGAGAGAGGGAGAGAGAGCGAGAGGAGCAGGGCAGTGGGTGTTCCGTCTTCAAAGACTGAAGCAAAAGGAGAAGCATGGTTTTGCCACAACAGAGCTGATATGCTTGTTTTGGCTGCTCAAGCTTGGAGAGAGATAATGACGACAAAAGGCACAAGAGAGAAATATGTAGAGAAATTTCCTGAACATATGTGTTGTTCCGCCGCCGCAAAGCTGTGCTTGTTTGTTTACCAGTGCAAGGGTCTGGTGCCGATTTCTTCAAAGCCTGACCAAGCTGTTTCTCCGCTTAATGCGGCACAGAACATTTCAGAAATTAAATGATGGTTGCAGAGCAACGGTAAACACCGCCTCCCCCACCTTCCCAACACCACCCCACCCCACAGGAACCGCATCCAGCATTCACATACTGCTCATAACCCCGACCGGCTGGTTTTTATTAGACCCTCTCTGAAGGCCTGAGTTTGAGTCCGGACTGATAAACATCAGGCTTGGAGCAGAAAAAGGCACAAGATGAAGTGCGTGGCGAAATGGACAGGAGGAACCCACACCCCCAGAACCTCTCTGGTAACAAATAGGAAAGGCATTGTTTGAAGAAATTGCTTTTTCATCAGTGAGGCCACTTCACTTAAGTCAATGGGTAGTGGCGACTTTCTAAGTGACAGTAATCAAATATGGGCTCCACGAGCCAATTCAATTACTGCACTTCCCCTCGTGGTGCTGAAGGGACCCTCGTTACCAGTTATATCCTAAGTGCACAGCTTTTCTTTCCCTAATTACTTAAGGAGTGAATGGGTCCTATTGATTCTTTTTATTGTTGCTTTAACGGTAAGACCAATAGGCCATAATTCTCAAAGAACCTTGAGAAGAATTTTAGGTTAACATCTAGAGCGTGTTTTGCGTAACTCTGTGTTTGTGAATGTATTGTCTGCTTGCAGTGACAATTCTGGTTATGTTTTACAATAGATTTTAACAATGCTTAGAAATACGATTATAAATTGCTTCAACCGCATTGTAAATTGTAAAATGGCCTGGTTTACAAGTATACACTCCAGAAAGAACAACCAAAAACAAAAGAATAAATAAAAACAAACTAACAAAACAAAAAAACAAATGCCAAAAAACAAAAACAAATGTTAACGAATTGTTAACATAGAGAATAAAATGTTCTGGTATCATTAAAATGGCTCCCTGTTTCAGTAAATATTTTTCAGAAACATTTGAATAACTTGTAACACTAATAATGCTATGAATTCAATAAATCTTCAGTCTTCAATTTGACCAAAGTCTTTACAACAATGAGTGCTTGCTGGAATAAATTATGCCAGGTGTTATAAAAAATTATTTTGCACTTTTACTTAAAAGTATATACACAAACAAACAAACAAATAAATAAACAAACACATACATACATAAATAAAGTTTATAAAGGTCTTTGCTTTTTACCACCTCATGAAACTTCATGAAACTCTCTCTTTAACTGTCTCATACTTTCTACCCCCTGAATAGACAGAACCAGTGGACCTCAGAAAAACATTGGTGGAACATAAGGTGGAGAGATCAAACACATCCTTGTTCTCCTTATCACTGCTCTATCAGCTTGTCCTATTAGCCATGGCTTATTTATTCTCAGTCAGGTGACGCAGCCGTGGTTTTTATATGGGACGATAGAGAAGCACTGCGGTTACACGTGCCATAAATGGCTTTTCCTTCTGTCTTGTTTTCCAGCAGGTGTTTCTCCTACCACCCTTCCCTTCAAAGCCTCACAACACTCCCTCTTTGTTATGTCTGCTCATGATAGCTGTTTGTGTTGCCATTTCTAGCTCTGGATCTAGAAGAAGAAAATACCAAACATAATGACACGGGGTAATTTGCGAGGTCATTTCCTGTTTAATAGTTATGCGTTTGATGGCTTTTGTTGTGGTAAATGGCTTGTGCTTTAATGGTCCTCTTTTGCGGATAAAGGCCCAAACCACATCGTTCTTGTTACTGCAGGCCATTTGTCCCTAAATCGTCCGAGCGGTGAACCACGCTGCAGAATGCCTAATTGCTTGCATAGTATTGGCTTTGGATTATGACTCAGTACAAAACTTGTAAAAGCTATTCTGGCCACCGTACTTTCTCGTGACCTTTCCCTTCACTAGAGGAGACCTGTCATGGATCCGCCATCACTTCCATCAGCTGAGGCTCTGCATTTACAATGCCCTTCTGATGGCAGGTGGGTGCGTTTTGTGAATGGATTTCAGTGGATGCTTTGGCCTTAGAGCTGGTTCAATAGCCGCTTTCCTGTCATTACCCTCCATCCCCCCATCCAGACCTGTCCTCTGTGGCTTTTTCCCTCAGCCTCATTTCCTTTCCATGAGTGCCACATTTTGTGGGGGTCCGATAACAGGGGCACGGTTCTCATGGATATCCCGCTCAGTGGGGAGAGAGTGACATTGAGCAGGGCACAGGGAGAATTACAGCCACTACATCATACAGTGAAACAAACACTTCATCTATACCAAGTTCTCACGTCAGAAACCACCAGTAGTCAAACAGGGAAAAACAATGAGGGTGGTGGTGTTATATATTCAATGAGTTATCTAATTATCAAACATCAACATCAATCAGTCATAAATAATGTAATAGCTACTGCCAGTAGTAACTATATATCATTGAAATTAAAATAGAAGTAAAGTGGCCCCTTATAGTCATTCACAAACACACCACACCACACAGTGTGATCCATGTGAAATTCTTTCTCTGTATTTAACCCATTCACCAAGTGAAGCAGCAGGCAGCCATGAACACAGTAGAGCAGTGTGTGGGGACAGTACCTTGCTCAAGTGTACCTCAGCGTTGCCAACTGGGATTCAAACCCACAAGGGCAACTCACTAACAATCACATCACCCCTTATGAATACATGAATACATACAGGGTGGAGGTAGCTCAGTGGGTAGGATACTTGCCTCTGGACCAAGTCGCTTTGGATAAAAGCGTCTGATAAATGCCATAAATGTAAATGTGAATGAATACACACAGTAAAATATAACCACTCATTAAAATGATTAATATGTGAGAAGAACACAGGTTGGGTTCTTGTATTCTAGGTCAGAATCCGAATCAGAATACTTTATTGAGCCTGGAGGAAACTGCACAGACACAAATAAACATGAAGACAAAACTATATAAAATGTAGTATGTCAAAATAAAAGTCAGCCACTGAGTAAATTCCAGCGGCAGTGCCTGAATAATTAGCTTTAGCTGGTATTGAATGATAATTATAAATACTGGACTTCCTCCTAGAAAGGTTTGGAAATGGTTAAGCTAACACACTCTCACACTGAATGCGTTGTTTAATGGGTCATAATGAAATAACTGAAGTTTGGGGGAGTGACTGAAACTCCTCCAATCCTATTCCTTTTCTGTGATCACCACCACTCCATCTCCTCTGTGTCTTAGTCCCTCTCTCAGCACTGTTTCCATCTTCTAGCTCATGCAGCTAGAACTAACTCAGCTCAAGCCCTTCCTACACAAAGTGTCTTCATACATATTAGGTGTATAGTGAAAGCATGGTCTCATCTCACAATTAGCACTTGTTTTTATTCGAATGTTAAATATAATGTTTTATCCTTGCTACCCAAATAACTGGCTTTACATAGCCTTGTCAGATTTTATACCAAAATGACTCCCACCACACTAATTTTTTAAACCTAATAAACAAACAACAAAAATATTGGAATATATGGAAAACCCAAAACAAAGTAAAGTAAAGAAGTAAAATATAAAAGCTCTCTCACTCTATGTATCTATTTATTATTCACTCTCATTCATGACTGTGCATGTCTCCTATAGAAAAAGGAGTCTTTTTTCCATCTCAGCCTTCTGTGCAAACGTATGAGTTCATACCCTCATTGAGTTGACAAATGCTAAGAAATTCTACAAATTTTACACAATTGTTATGATGATAATATATAGATTACCAGCTCTATACCAGGGGTCTTTACTTGAAAGGCTTTCTTTTCCTTTCATCACTTCCAATCTATTGGTCCATTCTTCATGAAACATTGGAAACACAACTCACAAATATAGAGGGCATCTGGCATTTTGAATGGATTTTCTTGGGATGAAATGTTTCCTAAATTATATGGAAATAAACAGTGTTATGAAGGACAAAAGTAGTGCATTAGCAAGGAAAAGAGGTACTACTATTCTACAAGATCTGTGCTTGTTTATACATTTGTATTCAATTTGTCACCCTTTGTCATCACTCAGGCTGAGAGCTGTTGGTTTGTTTTTTGAGGAACCTGAGCCCCATGAAGCCCTTCAGAAGTGCTGGGAACCTCTATGATTGGGCGTGTACTGGACATGCCACCCAACTCCATATTAATGTGTTAAGAGACAGACAGCGCTTATGTCTTTTGGGATATTGTGCAGAGCCCACGTCACTCAGCGAACGAAAATCTAAAGCCTGCCCAGTGTTTGAGTCTGCTTTAGGCACGGCTTTCTCGTTTCTCTGACATTAGCAAATCTGGAGACTGTTTATTGCAGAACCAGAAACAACAGAGGTTTTAGTGCCTTAGACTGTTCCAAATTCCTGCTGGAGTAGATCTCCTTTACTGGTGCCAGTTTTCCTTAAAATGCCTTTCAAAGGTTCTTTAGAGAATTACTTTTAAATGAGATGTATACAATTTTAAAGGACTTTTACATAATATAAACAAACTAGTGTTGTAATTTTAGATTATATGAAAGACGCTTCGTATTCAGAAATTTCTTCCTCAAATGTGTTTTTTTTACAGAAATAAGTGGATCTTCGCTGGCTCTTTGTGCACAAAACTATGAATTTCTTATATGAGAACTTTTTAGGAGAAAAAAATAATATCTATATAACTTTGGACCATTTTATTAGTCTAATCATTATAAAATGGTGTGATTAAGTAACGTAGAAAAATGAAAATGGAGATGGTTTTGATACGATGGCAATGATATACATGCACCCAGTGAAATGAATTGACGTTCCAGCAGGGCCTTGGTGCAATATACACACATGGCCTGTGTTTACAGGACCACACAGTACAAGTGACCAAGGAATAGACTGAAACGAGACAGTGCAGACCACATTCACTATCCTAGACTACAATAAATACACAAGAGTGCAAAACTAGGCTGAACTCCCAACAACAAATATAGTAAAACAAATACGCAGGTCCAGGCAGCTCAATTCATTCAGCTTTCCTGCCTTTATACCAGCACAGTACAAAGAACACTTCAAGCATAACTGTTGTATAAGAGCATTCAGGGTTTGTTTATATGCAACAGTCTGGGAACCCCTAGTAAAATGACATATTTGTGAATCTTTGGTGGACAGAAACATAAAATATGGCCTGTGCAAAAAGCATTTTTTTAATGTTTTTCATGTTACACTCAGCAAACAAACAGAAAATGTGCAATAAAACTTGCAAATGTCATATTTGTGATTCTTCCCCATAGAACATATGTGCTTATTGTCCTTAGAAATAAACGAACATGTAACTAGACCAGGGTTACCAAGCATATTATAAAATTCTACATGAATATAAAATGAATGAATATATACAGTATATACTGCTCAAAAAAATAAAGGGAACACTTAAACGACACAATGTGACCAAGTCAATCACACGTGTGTGAAATCAAACTGTCCACTTTGGAGGTAAGACTGATTGTCACTGAGAGAGTCTAGACTG